>JALGBA010003850.1:0-357500 GCA_023970755.1 Azemiops feae
CCTCCCTCCCTCCCTCCCTCCCTCCCTCCCTCTCTTGCTGTGTCTCCACCACCAATGTAAGCCCTGCATGCGGGGAAAACCCAGCACTGGGGACTAATTGTTTACCTCTTCCGGGCGATGGGAGATGAGCGGGCCGATCGCCTTCCCGGCAGCCGGGACTCCAGCGCACCTTCCTGGCCAGCGGGACCAATGGTAGTGCCAGCTGCGGGAGGGCTGGCCCGCTCAGTGGAGGCTCTGGCAGGCCGCTCCCAGGGGGGATCCCGGGGCTGCCCCACACGGCTCCCTGGCCACCTGTGCCTCGGTTGGGGCCAGCCCGGGAAAGGGACTTCCTGGCTGCGCTTCTCCCAGGGGGTGGGGCGCCCGGGCACAGGGTCAATCAGGAGCCCCGAGAGAGAGAGAGAGAGAGAGAGAGAGAAGGGAAGCGAAGCACAAGTGCCTCTCTCTGTCTCTCTCTCTCTCTCTGCAAATGGCGGAGGAGGACTGGAGCCGCAGTAGAAGGCTGAAAGAGCCACATGCGGCTCCAGAGCCACAGCTTGCCAACCCGTGCACTAGGGACTGCTCAGGGCACCTTTCTATCTGACCTGCTACCTTGCGAAACTCTCGTACATATTCCAATGCTGGTCTACTGTCTTGCTTTATCTTGTGAATTTATTTCTCCGCTTCGAGGGCTATGGATGAGTCCTCGAATCTGGCTCTTAATCCAAGGAGGAAGAGATGGAGATCCCCCAGTTCAGGTGCTTGCTCGTTGTACAGATTGTTTAGCTACTCCGATGCTTCCCCTTCCAGATTGGCTGCGACCATGTCGACCGTAGCAGCTGGATTTGGGTACAAATTGGCATCGCGATTCATGTGGGAATGTACTTGATTTAAGGAAGAAGATCAGCTTCTCCAGATCGCTCTAAGAGGTGGCACCATCATGGGCTGCTGCCCCCCCATTGCGGCTGCACTCCCAGCGATTGTTGGCCTCCCAACGGCTGTTGACCTCACAACAGTGGCTGCAGCATCCCCAATTGCTGCAGACCCCCCTGTGGTTGTTGCATATTCAGGGGCTGTTGCCACCCCCACTGCTGCTGTGCTCCCAATGGCTGCTGACCTCCTGGCGGCGGTGGCTGCAGCATCCCCAGTTGCTGCAGACTCCCCAGCAGTTGTTGCATATTCAGGGACTGTTGCCAACCCCACTGCTGCTGCGCTTCCACCAGATGCTGACCTCCCAGCAGCAGTGGCTGTGGCATCACCAATTGCTGCAGGGCCCCCAACAGTTGCGGCACCCCGACCTGTTGCTGCCTGGCCAACAGGTCGCGCAGCTGTTGTACTAAACCTTGTTGAACGCTCACATCTGGGTCTCCTCCCTGCTTAGGCCTCGGGCTTGGGTGGCACTGACGGTGATGCACAGGGCTGTGTGACCGATAGTAGCAACAGTCAGGGCTCTCACAGTACCAGTGACGATCTGGACTTTGGCTGTCCCGGTGTTGGCTCGGGCTCCGGTAGTGGGGCTGTCCGTTGGGGCTATCATTGTAATCCCGCCAACTGGAACCATCACGGCAGTGGTGCCTGTCGAGGGATCGCGACAACTGATGCCGACCAGGGCTTCTTTGGTGGCTGGGGCTCTTGCATCATGATCGGCACTATGGAGTCTTGGAGGAGTGGCAACGACTCAGACTGCCATGTTTAGAGCGGCGGCTGGGACTCTCCTTTCTCACAGGGCTGGAGGTCAATGCTGGTGGCTTTGAGGCCAGGGAAACTGCTTGTGCTCTATCAGTGGGGCTGGGGCTTCTCTTAGGCACAGAGTGGTGTCGGCTCTGCTGATCATCGTGTTCACTGGCATGCGAAGAGTGAGAAAGTTGTTCCCCACTCCTCACCTCTAGCCCTTTGAATCTCTCCACCAATTTCTCCACCAATTGGCTACGGACTGTGGACAGGTACTTCCATTCTCCAGAGTCCTCAATGGTCACCAATCTTTTGGCTCCTCTACAGTCCGGGGAGCGTGATCCTTGAGAAGCTCCTGCCTGCAAGTCGGCTTCAGACGGTTTTGAAGAACTTGCCTTTGGCAGGGTTGCCTCGAGGTGCTTGGAGTCTCCACTGGGCAGGGTCCACTCCGATGACCAGATCAGGTCTCGCGTCTTTGGTTTTGCCCCTTGCTTTAAGGCATCAAACATTTCTTTGTCCGCCGGTGTGCTGGCTTGTGCTCCCTCCACTGAGGCAGCAGCCATGGCCAGGGTGCTGGTTACAGGTGCTTCTTCCATGCTGAGATCTTCCCTGAGTCTTTGTCAGCCTATCCCCTGACTTAGGGAAGGTGACTGGAGCTCAGGAACCCAAGGTGGTTAAGGTAGAAAAGTTAGTTTTTGGGTTAACGTCATGGTTCCGATAGATGAATTCCATCAAAAGAACTTCAAGGCAAAAATTCTTCCTTAAAGAACATTTTATTCAGGAAACAAAGTATCGGCACTACATAGTTGAACCCAAAAACTAAATTCCCTTCCCCAAGATACAAAGTAACAAAGTGAAATTCCCACCCACAATAAGCTGTCATAAATCACATTGTCCAATTAGCCTAAAACGCGGGCTTCTCCCCAGCTCCTCAGCCCACCAAAACATTATCACCTCGTCCTTGGGTTCCCACAATGCAGCATTATTATTATGGCTAGCTGAGCTCGAGCTTTCATCCCAACCCCCCCCCCTTCTGCACCTGAATTCTAAATACCAGAAAAAGCATGTTAAAAGGAAAGAGAAAATGGCTGCAATTTTCACCAGTTGTCAGAGCGGGAACATCCAATGTTTACAGCGTTGACATCCACATTTCTCACATGAACACTTTTTATCTCAGAATCAGACTGTTGTGCATACTGTAGTATTCCTTCACACAAAGGAAATCCAGGAAAAATCAGAATTCTCTTTCTTGTAGAATATACTTGCACAGAGATACACCCATACTTCACAATGTAAAAGAGGCTACTGTCTGTTACTAGGAAGCACAGGCATTGTGTACATATGGAGTGAACCTTTCCTCACTCCTTTAAATGTTGCATAAATAATGGAGTGATCTGTACCTCATGTATAGAAGGATGTGAAGACAGGAGAACAGTAAGTGAATAATAAAAGCTAGAGTGTAGCATTGTCAAAATGTATCATTGATCAAAAAGCAAGGCTAATGCAACATTTCTGGCAAAACGAGTGGTCTAAAAGAAAAAGAGACTCTAGAAATAAATGGCTACATGGAGAAAGATCTTCCATAATGAAATACATGAGTGAGCAACTTGAAGTGGGTTGATTTTTTTTCCATCCTAGCTCTTTTTAAAAGCAAGACTGTCTAGGTTGGCCATTGCATTTACACTGCATTTTCCCTCTCTCAGATTCTTTAAAGTGACTGTGATATTTTGTGACGGGCATAATTTAATTGAAGAACGAGCACATGAATGATTGTGAAATCTTTTTTCCCTTTCCAGCTCAGAATTAATAAGTCCTATTTATTACAGTTACTAGACAAATTAGTCCATTTGAATGCATATCACATCACCAAAGTTGCAAGAGGCTGCTTTATCTCAGTTCAGTGCCATTTTAGGAGAATCATAAAGAGTATCAAGCCAGCATGAGAAACTCCCCTTGGGTAGGCTGTGCATGGCCATCTGTTCTTAAATCTTAAATTCGAATGCCCCATACTACATACTCCATACATGAAGGCAGGACAAGAAGCAGTAGATGAAAACTAATCAAGGCAGAACCATCCTAGAATTTAGAAGAAATTTCCTGACAGTGAGAACAATTAAACAGTGGAATGGCTTGCTTCCAGAATTGTAGGTGTTCCATCGCTAGAGGTTTTTAATAAGAGGGCAATCTTTTGAGTAGAACTTACTTCTAAGTATTTGGCCAGTTTATGTTTGCCCATCCTATCCCTAATCTTAACCCTTTGTATACTGTGGAATCCCTAATGAGTGTTTTATATAGTATTTTCTCATGTTCATTTTTTTCTTATATCTGTTTACATAGAGAGAGCTGCATTTTTCCATCTGCTTATCTCATCTAGATTTCTCTTGACAGATGGCTCATTGTAGAGCATGTACTTTCTTTCCTAGGCAGTAGTTTATAGAAATACACATGATAGCCTGGTTTCCATGGTTTCCAGGGAGATCTGTAGGACTTAAAAAAGAAAGTTTGGTTATCCACTCTCTCCAACTGTTTGCTTGTTAAAGTACATTAAGTTGTGAGCCTTTTTTTAAATGTAAATGTTTTTACTTAACTATGCTGGAAATAAGTAATTTGGACATTCAGAAGTCTGAATGTTTAGAATGGAAAGTTATGCCATGATGTACAGTATATTTACTTAATGGAAAATATTTAACAGTAATTAAATAGCATTCTTCTGCTCAGGAAGTAGTAAGTTATGTGCTTTTTGTTCTTGCTCTAATTTAAGTTTGTGATGTTACCTTAGCAGTCAGATGTAGCTATATGATAAACAAATGTATACTTAGGTAAGAAAGCATTATTTCATTTTATATAGTATTTTGGAAAAAGGGCAGACATGTTCATCACATTCAGATTCACTGTTGCCACATCATGCTATGCCCTTTTTAGGACTTCTTGTTCATCTTTGGTCCCCACCTGACCCTCAGCAATCACTTGTGCCTCCAAATAGGTATAACACATCCAGCGGCCAAACCCTGATAAGCCTTCTTGGCAGATAGACCAGAGCAGGTAAGGGTAGCTGATGGTTCTTTAACTCTCAGTGAGATAGGGGGTTTGTCTATTCTAGCATGTGAAGACTAGCTCTGGCAGATTGAGTGGATAAGACTCATCAATAATTTTACAGTCAAGAAGACAGGTGCAGCAGCATTGTGGAGTGCTAAGAACACAACAAGACACTTAGATGTCCCCATCATTCAAAGCACTGGGAAAGATCTCCTGCAATTAGGATACTTTGATGGGAAAGGCACATTTGATGTTCCTGCACTTGGTATCACTTGGTATAACTGAGATGAAAGAACACTGTTTTAGTCATTTATTATTAGAGACAGTCATATTGATATATGTCCTTTACCTTGGAACTTTTGCTCTACTGCAAGATTAGAAAACAGAAAGCCTGAATGTTGAGCCTTCCCTTTCATGGTGTTTCTTCCTGAAACACCAGACCTAGAATTCCTCCTGAAATATTAGGCCTGGATTTATTCTCTTGAGACCTAGCTGGGCCTAAAAACATAATTAACAGAAGTTACATCTTGATCTTCTCTTTGATGGTTGCTGATGGTTGTGTAGACCAGCCTTTCTGAACCTGGAGTCCTCCAGATAGGTTGAGCTTCAATTTTCAGAGTTTTCAGCCATCACAGTTGGCTATGCTGGTGGAAGGAGTTGTAATCTGATGTTGATGTGGGTTTATGAAAGTTTGTGTATGGTTAACCTAGTTATAGAAGATGTGTGGATAAACATGTTTGTGCGTGCGTGTGTGTGTGTGTGTGTGTGTGTGTAGATAGCCATTTCAATTATACTGTGTAACATATCAGATATGAGAAACAGATTGCATGGCTGGTCTAAGAGGCATGCTTAGTGAATGTAGTAATGCATCTCTTTAGGGATCTCCCTGGCATGTCATTTGTTATCTTTTTTCTGTTGGGGCAAAATCTTTTCATTCTGTCTTTTAATTTTTGTACTTCTGCTGGTACTGTTAGTAGTTTGGTCTCTGTTGCTGTTTTAAATTGTTATTTAATCAGTTTATTTTATTGTGTTCCATTTTTGTATGGGATCTAACAGCTTTTAGCAAAAAGGTAATAAAAACATTAAAAAGAAAAGCAAAATGTGTAGTTGGCATATTTGGGAAGCATTTTTTTCTTAGAAAAAGGAATTTAAAAACTTTATCTTTGAATTCCTATGCAAATGATGTAAGCAACAGTTTTATGTGTTTAAGCTACTTAAGTAGGGTTTTTGAGTTCCTGTAAAATAAGTGTAAGGTCCTGCCTCAGCTGTTTCCCTCAAGAAAGCAGAAAGCCAGGTTTCTTTTAGGCATAAATAAGTTGTAGTGCCATAATTTACCACTAGATGTCATCAACGCCACTTTCCAGGTTTTAGATCCTTATATTGTTACTTATATTGTTAAATTTTTCAAGTCTTTTTCTTTAAAAATAAAATAAAAAGATCTTAAAAACACTTTTGGTCCCCAAATTTTCAAACTGTAAGTATATTTTAATTCCAGATAAGTCTTATAGGTTTTGCCAGTGTCCCCAAGTATTAATTCACCGCTTTTCTTTTCTGAGAGAGTGGGGCGGAAATTCCCTTTCCCTCTTTCATCGGGCCACTCTGAAATGAGTAAAGCCAGTGCTAGTATGTACAGCATTGTTGTAAGCAGGGGCTTTTCAACCTTTTCAGAGATTGTACCACTTCTAGGACATGATAATATTTGAGTACCACCAGTGCTTAGCAAGGTGTCAAAAACTTGACTAAAAAAAGGGAGGGGATTTTGAGTTTTACTGTTAGATTCATTTGTTGTTATACAAATGGCTAGTTTATAATATTATGGAAAAGTAAAAAGTTGAGGTTCCATGTTAATGCTTCCTTCTACTGCAACACTTTTTTTCCTTTTTCCTTTCACCCTTCGCTCACAAAAACCTGTCATGGTTCCGAAAGATAAAACTCTTCAAAGAACTTTGAGGCATTGTTTACCTTAAAGAATTTTTAATCGAGCAGCATAGCTTCGGCACGTACATAGATGAAGCCAGAATCTGACTTCCCCTCCCTTCAGCACATAGATCAAAGCACAATGCCCTCCCACAATTAACAGTCATAAATCACATTCTCCAATTAATTTGAAATGCTGGCTTTCCGCCCAGGTCTTTCTCCTGCCATCCCTTATCAGCTCTTATTACAATATTGTATGTCTAGCTAACTAACTAACTAACTCCCATCACATTCCTCCCCCTCCCCCATTATCATCTAATTCTAAGAGTAACACATAAGAAAGAAAAAGGCTGCATCTCCATATGTTGTCAAAGCAAGAACATCCAATGTTAGCAGCGTTGACAAAGCCACTCGGTCTCTCTCACACATTCTCCCAGAAAGCCTTTCCTCTGTCTCTCTCATACATTTCTCCCAGAAAGCCTTTCCCCTGTCTCTCTCACACACTTCTCTCAGAAAGCCTTTCCTCTGTCTCTCTCACATATTCTCACAGAAAGCCTTTCCTCTGTCTCTCTCATAAACCTCTCCCAGAAAGCCTTTCTTCCGTCTCTCTCACACAATGTAAGGACCCACCTCAATTTACATCTTAAGAAGACAGAACTCTTGGAACGTTTCTTCCAACAGGAATCTTTATTAAGAAAAACTGACTGAAGGCATGCTAGACAGGATCTGAGGGACCCCCCTGACCATTCAATGTTTTAAAGTGTTCCCAGGCAGCTCCACTCCACACTCCTTCCGTTTCTCCATGTCTGGGTGCCTCAGTACTGGTTCGGCAGAAAAAAGCCTCTTTAATCTCTCAAATGCCGCTTGGCATTCCATTGTCCATTTTAGTGGCTGGCTAGATTTCACTGAGGATTCTCCCTTCATTTTTAGTAAGCTCATGAGGGGCAGGGCTATCTGGGCAAATGAGGGGATGAATTGGGGGTAAAAGTTTGTGAAACCCAGGAAACTTTGCAGTTGCTTTCTTGTGCGAGGTGGTGCCCATTCTAATACTGCCCTGACCCTTTCTGGGTCCATTTCAATGCCCTGGGGGGATATGCGGTAACCTAGGTAGTCTATTCTTTCCTGGTGAAATTCGCATTTTGATAATTTGGCATATAGGTGGGCGGCTCGCAGTTTCTTTAAAACCGCTCTGACTTGGTTGACATATTCCTCTTTTGATACGGTGAAGATAAGGATGTCATCTAAATAAACCAGGACCCCCTTAAATAGGTGTTCCCTTAGTACCTCATTGATTAATTGCATAAATACTGTGGGGCCCCCTTGTAATCCAAATGGCAAAACTTTGAATTTGTAGCACCCCATTGGGCAGTTAAATGCGGTTTTCCATTCATCCCCTTCCCTAATTCTCACGCGGTAATATGCTTCCCTTAGATCTAGTTTAGTAAAAAAAAAATCCTTTCGAGAGGTGTGATAACATGTCCTTCATGAGGGGTAGGGGGTATAGGTTGCTTTCACTGATTGCATTCAATAGGCGGTAGTCTACGCATAAGCGAAGAAAGCCATCCTTCTTCTCTCTAAAGTGGATCGGAGCAGCCACCTTAGGCTTGGCTGGTTCAATGAACCCCCTTTCTAGGTTTTTCTTTATAAATCTCTCCATTTCCTCCTTCTCCTTTGGGCTCATGGAGTATAATCTGGGCTTCGGGAGTTTTGCCCCAGGCTTGAATTCTATGGCACAGTCCGTGGGTTGGTGGGGGGGAAGCTCATTCGCCCTCTCCTCGCTGAAAACTTCAGCCAGATCTATGTATTCCTCTGGTATTTCTGGTAGCCCCTTTTCTTCTCCCATGGACGCTATTTCCGTTTTTAATTTTGGTAGATCCACTTGGGGTTTTAAGTCTGTAGGGTCCTCTTTCAGGAAATTGATTTCTTTCGTCCTCCAATTTACCCAGGGGTTCCATTTTGTTAACCATTCCAGCCCTAGGATCATCGGGCATTCCATGCCTGGGGTCACTACAAACCTTATGTCTTCCTCATGATTTCCCAGGGATAGGTGGATTGGTAACATGGCTAGGGTAGCTGGCACCCCCCCTGCTATGGACCCATCTAACTGGCCAAATGAGATTGGTTGTTCCAGCCTCCTCACTGGAATGCCCAAATTTCCCACTAGCTTCGGGCTAATGAGGCAGCGGGTGCAGCCAGAGTCTATTAAGGATTTCACTTTGACAGCTTCGGGCATTGAGGGGGCTAATATAGTCACTGTCTTGAGGATGGGTGGGATGGATCCACTTACCAGTGGTTTGCCTTCCGAGCTGTCATCTGGGGCGTCCACCGGCCCTGCGGTGTAGGCTGGAGCTCTTTCCCCATGATGGGTGGAGGTAGGGGATTCCACAGCCTCTATCTCTCTCATGGCAGATTCTTTTGACTTAGCTGGGGACTTCCCGGATTTGCTGGCCAGTGGTCTGTCTGGGTTGTGCTGGGGGGCTTTCGAGCGGCATTCTACAACCCGAAGCCCCTCTCTCCCGCATTTGAAACAACCCATTGGCTTCTTGGCCATAGCCAATGGCTTTGCTGGTTCGCGCGTCTGTTCAGGCGGTGAGCGGCTCCATTGTTTTCCTCTGCTTCCTCTGCCAGGACGTACCATTCGTCGAGTTGGTGTGGGCCCCCCGGGGCAGGCAAGCATCATATAGGTCGTAATTCAGACCGCCTTTGAAATGGCTAAGGACGATGTCTTCCAGCCAGTTCAGCTTGCTGGCAATGGTTCTGAATTCTTGCGTATATTCGGCTACTGGCTGTCTGCCTTGCCTCATTGTTTTGATTCTTTCGCATGCTTTGCGATCAGCCAGGGGGTCTTCAAATCGCCTTCTCAGAGAGGACATGAAACGGTTGAAGTTGTTGAGCTCTGGGGCATTGGAATCATGCAAATTCACCACCCAATCGGCGGGCGGCCCCTCCAGAGCAGATTGCACGATCTGGATACGGGCTTTATCGATAGGGATGTGCCGCCCGTGTTCCTCCATGTAGCCAAGGACTTGGGTTAGGAAAAACCCCAAGCGTGTCAGCTCCCCCTTGAATTTCGCGTCCAGCGGCGGGAGTCTTTGAATGGATTGATGCCTTCTTTGTCGGTATTGTCTTCCATCCAGATCGCCATCTGCAGGTCGGTGGGGGGTGGGGACTACTGGATCAGCGGATGTCCCCGGGGCTGCAGGTTCCAATTCCCCCTCGGTGTCTCTCCAGTTGCGGTTCCAGGAGTTGGTGCGGCCGTGGGGCTCAGGATCCTCCTCTCCTAGGGAGCTGAGGGTTCTCTTCATCAAGTCGATAGCTTTCTCTAGGATCCAGTTTGAGTGCTGTGCCCAGGTTCCTTCATCTTCACTTGTGTGCAGGGATCTCTCCATCTCCTGCTTCCATCCTGGTTGGTTGGTCCCCCATCTCAGGGTCACCTTTCTTGATTTTTTTCCCCACTCGCCTTTCTTTCCAACGCCCATTGACCACCGAGGCTTGTGGTTACGCGTCTCCACCACCTCTTCTCCTGAGGAATCTGACCCTTCAGATCCGGATATTTGGCAGGTTTCCAGTCGGGGCAACGGCTCCCTCTCCAGGGGGCTTTCCCCCTTCCCCGCTTCGTCGTCTGACATGGTATTTTTTTGCAAAGTCCCCGGCAAGGTTCTTCCTTCCAGGTTGACCAATTTTGCAGATCCTGTCTAATGTAAGGACCCACCTCAATTTACATCTTAAGAAGACAGAACTCTTGGAACGTTTCTTCCAACAGGAATCTTTATTAAGAAAAACTGACTGAAGGCATGCTAGACAGGATCTGAGGGACCCCCCTGACCATTCAATGTTTTAAATTGTTCCCAGGCAGCCCCACTCCACACTCCTTCTGGTCAATTCAAATTGGCAGACGGTTGGGTGTTAAATCCATCGGATCCCAAACGTTGCAATCTTCCCCCCCTTTTTCCTTGCTGCCGGTAAAAGGAGGCTTCATAGGGAGTGAGATCAAAGGCTGATGGCCGCATTGTTATGGTTAGTACTCTCGAAGGGAATCCACAGAGGATGTTACTTTGTAGTTGATAGGAGGAATGCCAGTCATAAACACCCGTGTTTACTCCCCCCCCCTTTGTAGTATGACAGAATCCAGAAGAGAGTAAGAATTGGGTTTTCTCAGAGTAGATAGCTAGAAATAAAATATAATTGGATTCTGACACACATTCTCCCAGAAATCTTTTTCTCTGTCTCTCTCACACATTCTCCCAGAAAGCTTTTCCTCTGTCTCTCTCACACATTCTCCCAGAAAGCCTTTCCTCTGTCTCTCTCATACATTTCTCCCAGAAGTCCTTTCCTCTGTCTCTCTCACACACTTCTCTCAGAAAGCCTTTCCTCTGTCTCTCTCACATACTCTCCCAGAAAGCCTTTCCTCCGTCTCTCTCATACATTTCTCCCAGAAAGCCTTTCCTCCGTCTCTCTCACACATTCTCCCAGAAAGCCTTTCCTCTGTCTCTCTCACATATTCTCCCAGAAAGCCTTTCTTCCATCTCTCTCATACACTTCTCCCAGAAAGCCTTTCTTCCATCTCTCTCATACACTTCTCCCAGAAAGCTGGGCTCTAGCTGATTGGCACTTCTTTGGAGCTCACCCTTCCTCCAAAAACAGGCCGCTTGCTAAACAGGCCGCTTGCTAACTCACCCTTCCCCAAAAAACACGCCGCTCGCTCACTCACCCTTCCTCCGAAAACAGGCCGCTCACTCGCTCGCCCTTCCTCCAAAAACAGGCCACTCACTCGCTCGCCCTTCCTCTGAAAACAGGCTGCTCGCTCTGTCTCTCCTCACTGCTTTGGTAAGAAAAGCCTCTTCTCTTCTCGCTCTGCCCCTTTTATACTTCTCTCCACCCTCCTCCTCCTTTTCTCTTCCAATTACTATGTGTGCCAATCCTAGGGCTTCTGCCAAGCTCTGCAGCTCCAGCTGATTTCCTCCAAGTCTGTGTGGCGCCGTTTTAGCTGGTTCCCTCCCCTGCTACGCTTGGTTAGGGCTCGCATACCACCAGCCAGGTGCTAAAGTACCATTGGTGGTACGTATACCACCAGTTGAAAAGCCCTGTTGTAAGCAACCTCCGCAAAAGGTAAGAGGTCAGTCCAGTTATCATGCTTGTCATGCTTCTCACGTTTCTCACTCGCCTTTTCCAGGTAGGTTGTGGTTCCTTGCATTTTTAAGTTTTGGAATGCTTCCTGTTATGGTTCCAAAGGAAGTTGCTTTTCAAAGAGACATGAGGCATTTTTCCTCTTTGAATCTTTTTATTGCAAACATAACCTTGGCACTTACATGGATGGAATGCCAGAAATTGAATTTCTCTGGCTTGCGTCTATCTTTACTTGCTAAACCCCTCCCTTATTTTACAGTCATGAATTACGTCTTCCAATTAGGCTGGAGGCCAAAGATTCACTTCCGTTTCTTTCCCGGGCTTTCCTCATAAATCTCCTCCCTTTCTATGTCTGAATTAACTCTAAAAATACCAGACAGTTCTGCATATTTTGTCAAAGCAATAATATCCTATATTAACAGCATTGACACTTCCATCATGAAGCATATGGCTTGCTTCATGAGGCAGTCGGTGTGGTCCGGCTCTTCATCTGACTTGTCGTCTTCATAGAGTGCTTCCTCCATTTTGTGTTTCCAGTCACGACAGGTGCCACAGGTGAGGGTGATTGCTTTGGCTTTGTGTGATGGTTCCCCGCGGTAGGGTTGGTGCCTCTCCAGGTTGACCACTTTGCAGATTCTGCCTAATATAAGGTCCTGCCTCAGCTGATTCCCTCAAGAAAACAGAACTCTTGAAACTGGCAGCATTTCAAAAGGAACTTTTATTGAGAGATAGTGAAAGCAAGAGAAGGCAGGCAGAATATAAAGTTCCCACCTAAAATTGTTAGGTTTAAATCCATTGTTCAAAACCCCTCCCAACTTCCCAGTCCATAAGAGCCAATCCAGAGGTCTTAAGATATTGCTAAGATGTTGTGAGAACTCCGGACGGAAGCTGCAATAAGATGTTCCCAGGCATCTCTTTTCTTGGTGGCGCAAAGCAGATGGCCTTGGGCACTTCCCTCCCCCCTGACATTCCCCAGAAAGGTACTTCAAAGCGTAGAGGTACAGAGTAAACAAAAGCAAAGCTAAACACATCACAGGAGAGCTTCAAGGTCCCCCTCCCATCAGAATGACAGCATTCTGATAAAGCATCATAGGGACCTGACAATAAGTCTACAACAGTTTAAAGAAAAAAGTGAAAGCCTTAATAGACTCTGGCTGCACCCGCTGCCTAATTAGCCCGATGGAATGCCTGATGATCCTAGGGCTGGAATGGTTAACAAAAATGGAACCCTGGGTAAATTGGAGGACGAAAGAAATCAATTTCCTGAAAGAGGACCCTACAGACTTAAAACCCCAAGGGGATCTACCAAAATTAAAAACGGAAATAGCGTCCATGGGTGAAGAAAAGGGGCTACCAGAAATACCAGAGGAATACAGAGATGTGGCTGAAGTTTTCAGCGAGGAGAGGGCGGATGAGCTTCCCCCCCACCGACCCGCGGACTGTGCCATAGAATTCAAGCCCGGGGCAAAACTCCCGAAGCCCAGATTATACTCCATGAGCCCAAAGGAGAAGGAGGAAATGGAGAGATTTATAAAGAAAAACCTAGAAAGGGGGTTCATTGAACCAGCCAAACCTAAGGTGGCCACTCCGGTTGTCTTTAGAGAGAAGAAAGAGAGAAGAAAGACGGCTCTCTACGTTTATGCTTCTTAATGCAATCAGTGAAAGCAACCTATACCCCCTACCCCTCATGAAGGACATGTTATCACACCTCTCGAAAGGATTTTTTTTTTACTAAACTAGATCTAAGGGAAGCATATTACCGCGTGAGAATTAGGGAAGGAGATGAATGGAAAACCGCATTTAATTGTCCAATGGGGTGCTACAAATTCAAAGTTTTGCCTTTTGGATTACAAGGGGACCCAGCAGTATTTATGCAATTAATCAATGAGGTACTAAGGGAGCACCTATTTAAGGGGGTCCTGGTTTATTTAGACGACATCCTTATCTTCACCAAATCAAAAGAGGAACATGTCAACCTAGTCAGAGCGGTTTTAAAGAAACTGCGAGCCGCCCACCTATATGCCAAATTATCAAAATGCGAATTTCACCAGGAAAGAATAGACTACCTAGGTTACCGCATATCCCCACAAGGCATTGAAATGGACCCAGAAAAGGTCAGGGCAGTATTAGAATGGGCACCATCTCACACAAGAAAGCAACTGCAAAGTTTCCTGGGTTTCGCAAATTTTTACCGCCAATTCATCCCCTCATTTGCCCAGATAGCCCTGCCCCTCACGAGCTTACTAAAAACGAAGGGAGAATCCTCAGTGAAACCTAGCCAGCCACTAAAATGGACAATGGAATGCCAAGCAGCATTTGAGAGATTAAAGAGGCTTTTTTCTGCCGAACCAGTACTGAGGCACCCAGACATGGATAAACCCTTTGTAATACAGACGGATGCAATTGATGTGGCAGTGGGGGCTGTACTATTACAAGAAAATGATGAAGGAACGTTGCAACCCTGCACATATACGTCCAGGAAACTCACTGAAACGGAACAGCGCTGGCCCGTGTGGGAGAAAGCGGCATATGGGATACGTTGGTCATTACTTACATGGTGTCAATTCCTTGAAGGCAATAAAATCCCTTTCCAGGTGTGGACAGACCACAAAAATTTGGAAGCCTTGAAAACACCCAGAAAGCTCAACCCCAAGCAAGCCCGCTAGTCCCAGCATTTTCACCAATTCAATTTTAAGCTCAAGCATTTGCCGGGGGGAAAGAACTTTCTGGCAGATGCATTATCTTGCATGCCCCAATATAACAGCATGCGAGCCACTGACTCTAAACCGATCATTGGAGAATCACAACTGGCAGTGCCAGTGACTACCAGAGCCCAAGTTAAATGAAAACGACAGCTGGATAGCCAGACCGGATTTGAATTCCGGAAAAGTTTGGAAACAGATGAATGGTTCCAGAAAAATAAACACGTGTGCACAATGAAACACGGACTGCCTTGGGTGGGGGAGAAGTTATATATACCGACCACCCAAAGGATCACATTCATGCAACTTTGCCACGACACAAAATCGGTAGGGCATTTTGGATTTGTAAAAACATTACACTTAATTAAACGGCAATTTTGGTGGCCATCCATGAAAAAAGACATAGAAAGTTACGTGGCCAGCTGCCCAAAGTGTGCAATGGCAAAAAGGCTGCAAGGGAAATCACCAGGACTGTTACAAACAGTGGCAAATCCCTCAGCCCCCTGGAGGGAAATAGCCATGGATTTTATAGTGGAATTACCAGAAAGCAATGGGAATACTGTCATTTGGACGGTCACGGACCTATTTTCCAAACAGGTTCACTTTATTCCTTTCCAAAAGATCCCCACCGCAAAAGCTTTAGCGAAACTTTTTGTGCAGCATATTTACAGATTGCATGGGGCACCCCAACGCATCATATCTGATAGGGGAGTGCAATTTACATCTGCATTTTGGAAGGAATTTCTATCCCTTTTAGGGACCACCCAGAGACTGACGTCTAGCCATCATCCTCAGGGAAATGGTCAATCAGAAAAATGTAACGCAGTACTTGAGCAATATTTAAGATGTTTTCTAAATTTCCAGCAGTCAGATTGGACGGACCTGTTGCCTTTCGCAGAGGTTGCCTACAATAATGCAGTCCACTCCAGCACAGGTTACACTCCTTTTCAAATAGCTACCGGCCAAAGTTTCAACCCCATGCCAGAACTAACCCCAAACGAACCGGCAATCCCATCACTGAAAGAATGGATGGAACAATTACAAAACACCTGGCCAATAGTTAGAAAAGCTCTAGAGGAAGCTAGGCAAGCATACAAAGCACAAGCAGATAAGAAAAGGGTGGAGCCCACACCATTCATTATAGGAGAAATGGTGTACTTGTCTACAAAATACTTAAAATCCATACAACCTTGTAAAAAACGTGGACCAAAATATATAGGGCCTTTTCCAATTAAAAGAATCATAAACCCAGTAACAGTAGAATTAGAATTACCCAAGAATCTTAGGCAAATACACCCAATTTTCCACTGCAGTTTGCTGAAAAGAGAACAACAGTCACCCTTACGGCCAAAAATCCCCCCCCCCCACCAACTCCAATCATGGTAGAAGGAGAGCAACACTTTGAAATAAGGGAAATCCTGTACTCTAGAAAATATCGTGGGGAAACTCAATACCTAGTAGCATGGAAGCACCTCCCCGCCTCTCAAAACGAGTGGGTCCATAAACGTCATGTCAGAGCCCTGAAGCTTTTAAAGAAGTTTCATACAGAGTATCCTAACAAGCCAGACTAACTTTTATACCTGTTTTGTTTTCTCTACAGGTGAACCTCTCTTATTTTTAAGGGGAGCCGAATGTTACAGCATCTTTGCTTCTGTGCACTGAGATAGCTTTTTGCCTGATGGTTATCTACTCTGTGGCTTTTTCTCCTGACTCCCAAGATAATTCCCACATTGCATTATACCTAGTTGTGAAATGAATCATGCAGTCATTAAAAAAAACTGGCTTCCCCAATTGACTTTGCTTGTTAGAAACTGGCTGGGAAGGTTGCAATTTGCAATCAAATGACCATAATCATAAGTCACTGCAACTATCAGAAATGTGAGCCAGTTGCCAGAGCCCAAATTGTGATCATATGACTGTAGAGGTGGTGTGATGATTGTAACTTTAAGGATGGGTCATAAGTTACCAATTCTGAGGCCATCTTAATTGTTCAATAAACAGTTGTATGTCAACGACTATTTGTATGCAATGGGGAGCACATTTAGTCTTGTCATTCAGTTTAGAATCTTTTACTGCCCAGAAGTAGACATGCTTCACACTGGATCTTTGCCATCCAGTACATTGAAGATAGTGAGATGAGAATGATGGAAATGTTATGGAGGAAAAGACAAAATGTGCTTCCTCATCCTCCCCCTATTGTGAATATAATTACGTGATGGATTTCATTAATGAATGCATTCTGTAAGTCTAAGCACTGACACATTCTCAAAAATATAAGGTAAGAGAAATATTTATTTAAATTTTGCACAAGGAGTATATACTGGACAAATTCAATCAAGGAGTAAGTGCAATCAAATGAGGATATACATATGATTTTTTCATAAGAAAACATTATGCAATCATGCATTGTTTTTACAGTTAATGGATTTTTTTCACAGCTGTAGATACATTGCAAAAAAATTCTGTATTTCCAAAAGATATCCTTTTATATAACTTTGGGGATTCTTGCAGTTACTAATCAAACAAATCGATATAGACAAGTGGAGTTATATTAAAAAATATATTTTGGACATAGATGAAGTGCAGTTTCAAAACTCTAGTAAGCATTTCCCTGCTTGAGGATTTTGACATCTTTATTTGCATGTCATTTTTTTCAGTAGTCCAATATCTTACATAATGATGTCAAACACAAACATGAACCAGAACTTGAACCTCACATCAAAACATAGGTTTATACATCTGAACTTGTTCCTAGTCATACACATTTCATTCAGACTAAGGAACTAGACATCTCATTCAATTCATAGCATTTCTGCACTGTAATTGTATTAAATTAATCTTGTTCCAGGTTTGGCTTATTATGGATAAATATTCTTTAACATAAATTGTCCAGGATTATCCTACTGTTTTCACAGTTCCTGCAGACACTGTGGATCTACAGAGCAGCAAATATACCCATTCTAGAAAAAAGATGAAAAAGTGATTTATTATACAGCAGTTTTTTTTAAATTAAGCATGTATCCCTAGAAACACTGAAATGGAGGGGGGGGGAAATCATTCATTAGCACTTGTTGTTCAATTGTCCTGCATACACTTTTGTTTGATGTTCTAGTTAGATTAATCCAGCAATTTTCATTTACCATCCTTTAATGACATCGGTTAAAATGAATACTTGAATCCCTTTTTTACATTTAATTATTTGATACCTATGCACAGTAAATTATACTCATGATCCCTATATAATATTCCTTTAGAAACAGAGCATGCCACTTACCCTTTTTTATTTTTATACATAATCAAATATCCTGGAAGTAGTTTGATATAACTATCAGCTACAGCTAAAGGGTGAATGAGACAGGATTCTTATCAATACCTGATGGAAGCAGAATGTGCCCTATCCAGCTGTACTCAACAAAGAATTGTTGATCAAAGAGATTATTTTTACAGAAGCTAGTGCATTCATTATAGGAGAAATGGTGTACTTGTCTACAAAATACTTAAAATCCATACAACCTTGTAAAAAACGTGGACCAAAATATATAGGGCCTTTTCCAATTAAAAGAATCATAAACCCAGTAACAGTAGAATTAGAATTACCCAAGAATCTTAGGCAAATACACCCAATTTTCCACTGCAGTTTGCTGAAAAGAGAACAACAGTCACAGCGGGGGGTGGGGACTACTGGATCAGCGGATGTTCCCGGGGCTGCAGGTTCCAATTCCCCCTCAGTGTCTCTCCAGTTGCGGCTCCAGGAGTTGGTGCAGCCGTGGGGCTCAGGATTCTCCTCTCCTAGGGAGCTGAGAGTTCTCTTCATCAAGTCGATAGCTTTCTCTAGGATCCAGTTCGAGTGCTGTGCCCAGCTTCCTTCATCTTCGCTTATGTGTAGGGATCTCTCCATCTCCTGCTTCCATCCTGGTGGGTTGGCCCCCCATCTCAGGGTCACCTTTCTTGATTTCTTTTCCCACTCGCCTTTCTTTCCAATGCCCATTGACCACCGAGGCTTGTGGTTACGCGTCTCCACCACCTCTTCTCCTGAGGAATCTGACCATTCAGATCCGGATATTTGGCAGGTTTCCAGTTGGGGCAACGGCTCCCTCTCCGGGGGGCTTTCCCCCTTCCCTGCTTCGTCGTCTGACATGCTAATTTTTGCAAAGTCCCCCGGTAAGGTTCTTCCTTCCAGGTTGACCAATTTTGCAGATCCTGTCTAATGTAAGGACCCACCTCAATTTACATCTTAAGAAGACAGAACTCTTGGAACGTTTCTTCCAACAGGAATCTTTATTAAGAAAAACTGACTGAAGGCATGCTAGACAGGATCTGAGGGACCCCTCTGATCATTCAATGTTTTAAAGTGTTCCCAGGCAGCCCCACTCCACACTCCTTCCGGTCAATTCAAATTGGCAGATGGCTGGGTGTTAAATCCATCAGATTCGAAACGTTGCAATCTCCCCCCCCCTTTTTTTCCCTTGCTGTCGGTAAAAGGAGGCTTCATAGGGAGTGAGATCAAAGGCTGATGGCCGCATTGTTATGGTTAATACTCTCGAACGGAATCCACAGAGGATGTTACTTTGTAGTTGATAGGAGGAATGCCAGTGTATAAACACCCGTGTTTACTCCCCCCCCCCCTTTGTAGTATGACAGAATCCAAAAGAGAGTAAGAATTGGGTTTTCTCAGAGTAGATTAGCTAGAAATAAAATATAATTGGATTCTGGCACCTTTTTCAGAGTGATTTTTGTTTTGTCCCAAACTTTCTCCCACCCCTTCACCCACTGGTCAAGCGTTCTTTTCATGGTGGCACATACAGCACAGCTCTTGACGTAGTTCTCTATGTCCCGTTTGAAACCCGGCCACCAAAATTGTCGACGAACCAGGTGCAGTGTTTTTAAGTAGCCAAAGTGTCCAGCTTGTTTCACATCATGACCATGCTGGAGAATGTTGAGGTGGAGGATTTCGGGCAAATACAACTTCCCCTCTTTGTAAGCCAATCCATCCCTGCACATCAAGGAGGTTTGATTGTCCTTGAACCATCGATCGTTGAGGAGTTCCTGTTTTAATTTCCTCGCCCCAGGGTCATCGGGGTTTGGGACTCTCTAAGATGGGGCTCTTCATGGTGTTAGTTGAGAAGCAGCTTGCAGTGTAGATATGATTGCTTCATTAACCTCCGCACGCTGGCTCTTGTATTGAGGCAATCTGGATAACGCGTCAGCTAAAAAGTTTTTTTTTCCCAGTATGTACTTCAGGGTGAAGTTAAATCAGTTAAAATATTGTGCCCACCGTACTTGTTTCAGGGACAGCTTGCAGGGAATTTTCAGTGCCTCTAGGTTTTTGTGATCAGTCCATACTTTGAAAGGCACCTTGCTCCCTTTTAGGTAGTGCCGCCAGTTTAATAGAGCCCAACAAATTGCAAAGGCTTCCTTCTCCCACACTGCCCACCTTCTCTCGCAGTCGGTGAACTTTTTCAAGGTGTAGGCACAGGGCTGAAGGACCCCCTCATGGTTCTTTTGCAATAGTACATCTCCAACAGCCACGTTGCTGGCATTGGCTTGAATCACAAAGGGCTTCCCCGGGCAGGGATGCTTTAGGACCGGCTCAACCGCAAATAGTGTTTTCAGATTCTCGAAAGCAGTTTGACAGTTCATAGTCTATGTCAGCGGCTGGCCCGGTCATGGCTTTCCCCCATCTTTGCCAGTTTTTAACAAGTCCGTGAGCGATAAAGCAATTTTGGCAAACATGGGGCTGAATTGTGGGTAAAGGTTCGTGAACCCCAGAAAGCTTTGAAGCTGTTTGTGAGTCTTTGGGGGTTGACATTCGATTACTTTCACTTTACCAGGATCCAGTTCAATGCCCTCACTGGAAATTCTGTAACCTAGATAATCCAGTCGGGTCTGATGGAACTCACACTTCGATAGTTTAACATATAGTTTGGCATTCAACAATTTCTTTAACACTTCTCGCACTAGCTGCACGTGGTCAGCCATATTTGTGCTGTATATCAGGATATCATCAAGATACACCAAAACCCCCTTGTACAAATGATTGTGTAGCATCTGGTTGATCAGCTGCATGAAGACAGCTGGAGCCCCCTGTAGTCCAAATGGCATAACTTCGAACTGATAGCTACCCATTGGACAGTTAAAAGCGGTCTTCCATTCATCTCCTTTTCTTATTCTCACTCGGTAATATGCCTCTCTTAGATCCAATTTAGTGAAGATGCTTCCCTTTGCTAGATGGGTTAGTAGGTCATTCAGGGGGGAGGGGGTACTTGTTTTCTATGCTCACAGCATTTAACCCCTTATAGTCAACGCAGAGATGAAGCGACCCGTCCTTTTTCTCTTTAAATAACACCAGAGCCCCCACCTGAGATTTGGCCGGCTCAATGAATCCTCTTGCTAGGTTTCTGTCCACTTATTGCTGCAGTTCATCCATTTCGAGGGGGTCATGGCATACATTCTTGGTTGTGGGAGTTTAGCTCCCAGTAATAGTTCAATGGTACAGTCATTGGGCTGATAGGATGGCAGGACGTCACACTCTTTCTCACTAAACACCTCCACTAGATCCCGGTATTCGCTGGGGATGAGTGGCTCACCTGGTTGTGGCAGGGTAGCTATCTTTGCTAACTTGGTAGATGTCCTAGACTCTCCAGTAATGTCGGCCAAATTAAGAGGGGGTTTGGGCCCTATAGGTAATATCACAGTCCTCATCCCCTTTTCCCACCAAATAAAAGGTTTCCATTTGTCTAACCAGGCTAGACCTAGAATCACAGCCTCAGTCACCTTTGGAGCCACCATGAAGTGAATGAACTCCCAATGTTCACCTATTTCTAAGTGTATTGGCTCTGTCAATTGTGTGACTAAAGTTCCTCCCATTAGAGAGCAATCACTTGTTCAAATCGCACGGGCTTGAAGAGCAACCTTGACCGTATACCCATTTTAAGAGCAAGTGGCAAGCTAATAACACACCGGGAGCACCCCGAGTCCACTAGCACTCTCAAATCCACTCGTACGCCCGTCTTAGCGACTATGAGTTTGGCAACGAGAGAAAAAGGTGGAACGGGTCGACTCACCATCAGGTCATTCTCCCCTTCATCATTGCTGTCGTAGAAGGGCAAAGTGGTGGCAGGTCCAGCTTGGGCCTCGGCGCTCTCCTGGCTGGGCAACGTAACCTGGGTAATGGGTTCGTGCATGATCCAGTTTGATTTTTATTTCACCAGCTGCTGGGTTGGTTTCTTCCTTAATGGTGGCCCTGATCTGCTTCCCTGTTGGGGGTACAGGATCGGGCAATTCGCTGCTCGGTACCCCTGTTGTCCACACCTGAAGCATTTGATTGGTGGACTGGCAGGTGGCTTGGGGGATTCCGCGGCTGCGATTGCTGGGGGTTTTCGGGGAGGAGGCCGCCTGGCTTGCTCTGGTTTTGGGCCAGCTTCCGGAGATGGTGGCTTCTTGTAGTGAGCAAGCTCGACGTCCAACCTTACTGCCACCTGATACCACTCCTGCAATTGATTAGGGACAGCCCGATAGACCTGAGAAAGATGATTGTCTAGCCCCTCCTTGAAGTGATGATCTAGGGACTGCTCAGGCAACCTTTCTATCTGACCTGCCACCTTGCAAAACTCTTGTATGTATTTCAATGCAGGTCTACCATCTTGGTTTATCTTGTGAATTTGTTTCTCTGCTTTGAGGGCTATGGATGGATCCTCAAACCTGGCTCTTAATCCAAGGAGGAAGAGATGGAGTTCCCCAGTTCAGGCGTTTGCTTGTTGTACAGATTGTTTAGCCACTCAGATGCCTCCCCTTCCAGATTGGCCGCGACCATGTCGACCGTAGCAGCTGGATTTGGGTAGAAATTGGCATTGCGATTCATGTGGGAACGTACTTGATTAAGGAAGAAGATCAGCTTCTCTGGATCACTATCAAAAGTCGCTCTAAGGGGGGCGCCATCATGGGCTGCTGTCCCCCATTGCAGCTGCATTCCCAGTGGTTGTTGGCTTCCCTGCTGTGGCTGTTGCACTCCCAATGGCTGCTGACCTCCCAACAGTGGCTGCAGCATACCCAATTGCTGCAGACCCCCCAGCTGCTGTTGCACATTCAGGGACTGACATTCCCACTGTTGCTGCGCTCCCACCGGTTGCTGACCTCCCATCGGCAGTGGCTGCAGAGCCCCCAACAGTTGCGGCTCCCCGACCTGTTGCTGCCCGGCCAACAGGTCGCGCAGCTGTTGTATTAAATCTTGTTGAATGCTTACATTTGGGTCTCCTCCCTGTGTAGGCCTTGGGCTTGGGTGGTGCCGACAGTGATGCACAGGGCTGTGTGACTGATGGTAGCAATGGTTGGGGCTTCCACTGTACCGGTGATGATCTGGACTTTGGCTGCCCCAGTGTTGGCTCGGGCTCTGATAGTGGGGCCATCCATCGGGGCTGTAATCGTAATCCCGCCAACTGGAACCATCCCGGCGGTGGTGCCTGTCGAGGGATCACGACAACCGACGCTGACCAGGGCTTCTCTGGTGGCTGGGGCTCTTGTGTCGTGATCAGCACTTTGGAGTCTTAGAGGAGCGGCGATGACTTGGACTGCCATGTTTAGAGCGTCGGCCGGGACTCTCCTTTCTTGCAGGGCTGGAGGTCAATGCTGGTGGCTTTGAGGAAGGGGAAGCCACCTGCACTCCATCAGCGGGGCTGGGGCTTCTCTTAGGCGCAGATTGGTGTGGGCCCCGCTGATCATTGTGTTCACTGGCATGCAAAGAGTGAGCAAGTTCCCTGTTCCTCATCTCCAGCCCTTCAAATTTCTCCACCAACTTCTCCACCAATTGGCTATGGACTGCGGACAGGTACTTCCATTCTCCAGAGTCCTCAGTGGTCACCAATCTTTTGGCTCCCCTACGGTCCGGGGAGCGTGATCCTTGAGAGGCTCCTGCCTGCAAGTCGGCTTTGGACGCTTTCGAAGAACTTGCCTTTGGCAGGGTTGCCTCGAGGTGCTTGGAGTGTCCACTGGGCAGGGTCCACTCCGATGACCAGATCAGGTCTCGCGTCTTTGGCCTTGCCCCCTGCTGTAAGGCATCAAACATTTCTTTCTCCACCGGTGTGCTCACTTGCACTCCCTCCGCTAAGGCAGCCACCATGGCCGGAGTGCTGGTTACAGGTGCTTCTCCCTTCTCCATGCTGAGATCTTCCCCAAGTCTTTTTCAGCCTATCCCCCAACTTAGGGAAAGTGACTGGAGCTCAGGACCCCAAGGTGGTTAACATAGAAAGTAGTTTTTGGGTTAATGTCATGGTTCTGATAGATGAAACACATCAAAAGAACTTCAAGGCAAAAATTCTTCCTTAAAGAACATTTTATTCAGGAAACAAAGTATCGGCACTACATAGTTGAACCCAAAAACTAAATTCCCTTCCCCCGGATACAAAGTAACAAACTGCAATTCCCATCACTAATAAGCTGTCATAAATCACATTCTCCAATTAGCCTTAAACGCGGGCTTTCTCCCCAGCTCCTCAGCCCGCCAAAACGTTATCAGTTTGTCCTTGGGTTCCCACAATGCAGCATTATTATTATGGCTAGCTGAGCTCGAGCATTTATCCCAACCCCCCTTTCTGCACCTGATTTCTAAATACAGGAAAAAGCATGTTAAAAGCAAAGAGAAAATGGCTGCAATTTTCATCAGTTGTCAGAGCGGGAACATCCAATGTTTGCAGCATTGACAGTAATTCTTTTTGACTAATAAAATAGCTAGTGATATATCATTTAATAACAATGATAATACAATATATTCATAGTCCATTTCATGGTTATGAACTAGTTCAAATTTGTGCAGTGCAGAACAAGACAGAGATCAACGATGTTTATGGAAAATCTGTTTGGCTAAAAAATTAACACCATTAGCAAAACTTTGAAAAATTCTAGAACAATGAATAGTATATTCAGTCAAAAGTGGTTACTATTTATTAACTATATTAATACAATTATATGAATAATCTTTTTTCTAATAGATGATCTTGGTCTGTACAAATATTGAGCTGCAGAGAAATACTTAATACAATAATTAAGATTCTTCTCCTTAGATCACATATAAATTTCAAATGAGTATCTCATTTTTTTAAAAAATGCTTTTTGTCTTATGTTGCTTTTCAAGTCTGCATTTTGTTGGTAATTCATATGCACACAGAGAAACATCAATCTTTCTCTTTTCTAGCTGATTTTATCCAAGAATATACATCTCTCTACACCTTGTCTGTTCACAAATGAAGGTTTTACCACACTGATATGTTAAAATTAAAACTCTATACATCCGTTGTTATGATATGAAATGCATAATATACATGATAGATTTTTAAAAAATAGCTAGAATTTCTGTCAGCCAGATCTGTTACCCAGTGGAACAACAATCCACATAAAACAGTGATGAATCCCAAGTCAGAGATTTTCACATATAGGCTGGTTGAACCCCTGGCACTGGTGCTTTAATGGTTTCCTGCACAAAGACCACCAAAGCCTCTTACAGCTCATACAACCCATGATTGCTATATATCTAACTATATTAATATATTATAAAAGAGAACAAAAAGCATAACGATATTTGATGTGTTTTTCCAAATATTATAGGTTTCATTTCCTAGTTTCACTCTTGCCTTATAATAAATAACATTTCAAGACTGGATGCCTTTTTAAGGTTGCCTTTCTACCATTAATTACTTCTAGGAATATACTACCTGAGGACTAATTATATCAAACTCCTTCAATGATTTCCATTTTAAAGCTACAGAAGCAGGAAAATATATTAAAGTTATTGTAGTGGGTTCTATTACTTTTTTTAATTAATTATAAATTATACCAACATTGGTTTTCTCCTAGTTTTACCTAATTCTTTGTCCCTCTTCCTAAGTTTTAGAATAAGTATGTCTGACAACCCATTTTGTCTGCTCCTGTTATAGATTCCTGTCACAAATGGAGATTTGTAAAATACATCACATGTCATTTGGACAGTCACGGACCTATTTTCCAAACAGGTTCACTTTATTCCTTGCCAAAAGATCCCCACCGCAAAAGCTTTAGCAAAACCTTTTGTGCAACATATTTACAGATTGCATGGGGCACCCCAACGCATCATATCGGATAGGGGAGTGCAATTTACATCTGCGTTTTGGAAGGAATTTCTATCTCTTTTAGGGACCACCCAGGGACTGACGTCTAGCCATCACCCTCAGGCAAATGGTCAATCAGAAAAATGTAACGGAGTACTTGAGCAATATTTAAGATGTTTTCTAAATTTCCAGCAGTCAGATTGGACGGACCTGTTGCCGTTTGCAGAGGTTGCCTACAATAATGCAGTCCACTCCAGCACAGGTTACACTCCTTTTCAAATAGCTACCGGCCAAAGTTTCAACCCCATGCCAGAACTAACCCCAAACGAACCAGAAATCCCATCACTGAAAGAATGGATGGAACAATTACAAAACACCTGGCCAATAGTGAGAAAAGCTCTAGAGGAAGCTAGGCAAGCATACAAAGCACAAGCAGATAAGAAAAGGGTGGAGCCCACACCATTCATTATAGGAGAAATGGTCTATCTGTCTACAAAATATTTAAAATCCATACAACCCTGTAAAAAACTTGGACCAAAATATATAGGGCCTTTTCCAATTAAAAGAATCATAAACCCGGTAACAGTAGAATTAGAATTACCCAAGAATCTTAGGCAAATACACCCAATTTTCCACTGCAGTTTGCTGAAAAGAGAACAACAGTCACCCTTACGGCCAAAAATTCCCCCCCCACCAACACCAATCATGATAGAAGGGGAACAACATTTCGAAATAAAGGAAATCCTGGACTCTAGAAAATATCATGGGTCAACTCAATACCTAGTAGCATGGAAGCACCTCCCCGCCTCTCACAACGAGTGGGTCCATAAACATCATATCAAAGCCCCGAAGCTTTTAAAGAAGTTTCATACAGAGTATCCTAACAAGCCAGACTAACTTTTATTCCTGTTTTGTTTTCTCTACAGGTGGACCTCTCTTATTTTTAAGGGGAGCCGGATGTCAGAATCCAATTATATTTTATTTCTAACTAATCTACTCTGGGAAAACCCAATTCTTACTCTCTTTGGGATTCTGTCATACTACGAAGGGGGGGGGAGTAAACACGGGTGTTTATGACTGGCATTCCTTCTATCATCTACAAATAAACATCCTCTGTGGATTCCCTCTCTGGAGTACTAACAATAACAATGCGGCCATCAGCCTTTGATCTCACTCCCTATGAAGCCTCCTATTACCGGCAGCAAGGAAAAGGGGGGGAAGATTGAAACGTTTGGGATTCCGATGGATTTAACACCCAGCCATCTGCCAATTTGGATTGACCGGAAGGAATGTGGGGTGGGACTGCTTGGGAACGCTTTAAAACATTGAATGATCAGGGGGGTCCCCCAGATCCTGTCTAGCACACCTTCAGTCAGTTTTTCTTAATAAAGATTCCTGTTGGAAAACCTGTTCCAAGAGTTCTGTCTTCTTAAGATGTAAATTGAGGAGGGTCCTTACAGATATGCATAATCATGCATATCAACATTCCTAATCAATGTATGATGGACTATAGAGAAATCTCTGACTTCCTGAACACTTTGTGAAATTCCTTTTAATGACATGCTCCTTGCATACTTGCATTTCTCATTGATATCCACAAAGTTGGCCTTTCTACCTAAAAAGGAAAGTTCTATTTATTCTCTCAGCAACACTTTTAGCTAGAAAAACAACTGAGTATCCATTACAGAAGTGGGAAAGGTAATGAGAGAAATGGGGATATATGGAGACAGAGATGGCTTTTAGAAGGAGAAAGGGTGGGTTTATGTGCCTGTTAATGTGCAGATCTCTTGAAGAATGTTCTTGAAGCTAATTTGTTCCAATCATGATACACTGATGAGAAATACAAGTATCACGAGCATGTCACAATATGGTCAGGAAGTCAGATATTCAAATAGAAATGCAAATCTGAGACCTCACCCAAGGATTATGTGAACCCTGAGCTTAGAAAAGGTCTTCCTGTCCTTCTCTTTCCTTCACATTATCCTGATCATAGTTCTCACTTGATATGTCAATCAGTTTACTATTGTATGTAATTGCATGCTCTAATATCTTCAATCATTGTGATTTAAACTTGCAAAATGCAATATTTGAGGGTTGATACACCTAGCCATTGTATTTGCTTTATAGCTGGAATTCCAAGAATGACTCATATGTGGACATGGCAGTATTACAGAGTAATTTCCACAAATGGATATTTCTCAGAATCATCTATCAAGAGGAAGCAAATCTTTGGATCCAATCAAATGCATTTAATGAAACTGAGTCAGTTGATATACTGAATTGCCACTATGGAATAATCAAGATATCTACTTCACATATAAACCAGTCCAGGCTTATTTTCATTTTCTGAATTATACTAATGCCATTGTAACACAGCCATTAATTTTCTTTTATTATGTCTGTTCTACTGCTTTAGCCAGCCTGAAATTTCAAGAACATCTCAAAAAATCTAAGTATGCATAGAATTTTTATAACAGTCATGACTATACGGAGTCTGTCATCTGATGCTTACAAAATAATAGAAAATAATAATGATTTGAAGATGACTGTAAATAGTTCTCTGTCACCAATGTCTTTTTACTGTTTTGAGGCGTGATATGGTTATGTTATTCCTGTTAATGGAAAAATTATATAATAGAGTATTTTGAAATTGAATAATTAAGGCTTTAGGTGGCTGAAATTAATCAGTAAAACAGTCTTGGCTTGTTCAGGCTGAGGTCGTTGTGATTTCAGGAAAATCTGAATAATTGTGGAGTCAGATAAGCAACAAAGGCTAAATTGACCATTTTAATAGGCTTCTATTAACTGAAGCATCAAAACTTTGAACAACAGTTCTTTAGATCACTCTCATTTGCAATTCTTGTTATCTGTTGGCATCGAAGGAGCCAAACAGGTATCTTAGCTAACTTCCTCCTTCCAGCTTAATTTAGTTTTCTTTTTCAGTATATTTAGAAAATTCAGGAGTTAGCTGTAATAATACAATTACAGGTTTTGATCCTTTCCATGCATAAATTCCACAACCCCTAAGATTCATCTGGGCTTTCGTTCCTGAAGCAGAATGTCAGCTTTCCATTCACTGCAAATTGCTCACATACTAATAATAAATTAGAATCTAATCCTTCCACAATATTGCTTTTTATCAAATTGCACATTTGTATATCTCCACATGACTGTAGTTATAGACAACTATCATTGGTGCTCAGCATCTAAAGGAAAACTACGATCCGCTGAAAGTTATTAGCAGGCTGGAGACTGCTGCTTGAAGAATTTGTGGATAAAACAGGAAAAATGCCTGTAGCAGCTGTTATTTTTAGACAAGCATTTGAAAAGCACATGTATCAATATGCCCATGTATCAACATTCCTTCTGAAAAACTTCCATTTTCATAATTCATAATGGAATGTTACACGTGTCAGACCTTTAAAATAATCCAAACAAGAAGCACAATATTCATATTTTCTGCTACCTTTATTGTAGGTTTACAGTCACAGAATATTGCAAGTCTGAAAGTATTTTCACCTCCTGTACTTTTACTTTCAGGAAAGATAAGGAGACTGCCTTATGAGACACTTATGCAGCATCTGTCAGAATCCAATTGTATTTTATTTCTAGCTATCTACTCTGAGAAAACCCAATTCTTACTCTCTTCTGGATTCTGTCATACTACAAAGGGGGGGGGGAGTAAACACGGGTGTTTATGACTGGCATTCCCCCTATCAACTACAAAGTAACATCCTCTGTGGATTCTCTTCGAGAGTACTAACTATAACAATGCGGCCATCAGCCTTTGATCTCACTCCCTATGAAGCCTGCTTTTACCGGCAGCAAGGAAAAAGGGGGGGAAGATTGCAACGTTTGGGATCCGATGGATTTAACACCCAACCATCTGCCAATTTGAATTGACCGGAAGGAATGTGGAGTGGGGCTGCCTGGGAACACTTTAAAACATTGAATGGTCAGTGGGGTCCCTCAGATTCTGTCTAGCATGCCTTCAGTCAGTTTTTCTTAATAAAGATTCCTGTTGGAAGAAACGTTCCAAGAGTTCTGTCTTCTTAAGATGTAAATTGAGGTGGGTCCTTACATTAGACAGGATCTGCAAAATTGGTCAACCTGGAAGGAAGAACCTTGCCGGGGGACTTTGCAAAAAATACCATGTCAGATGACGAAGCGGGGAAGGGAGAAAGCCCCCCGGAGAGGGAGCCGTTGCCCCAACTGGAAACCTGCCAAATATCCGGATCTGAAGGGTCAGATTCCTCAGGAGAAGAGGTGGTGGAGACGCGTAACCACAAGCCTCGGTGGTCAATGGGCATTGGAAAGAAAGGCAAGTGGGGAAAAAAATCAAGAAAGGTGACCCTGAGACGGGGGGCCAACCAACCAGGATGGAAGCAGGAGATGGAGAGATCCCTGCACACAAGCGAAGATGAAGGAAGCTGGGCACAGCACTGGAACTGGATCCTACAGAAAGCTATCGACTTGATGAAGAGAACCCTCAGATCCCTAGGAGAAGAGGATCCTGAGCCCCACGGCTGCACCAACTCCTGGAGCTGCAACTGGAGAGACACTGAGGGGGAATTGGAACCTGCAGCCCTGGGGACATCCGCTGATCCAGTAGTCCCCACCCCCCACCGACCTGCAGATAGCGATCCGGATGGATGACAATACCGACGAAGAAGGCACCAATCCATTCAAAGACTCCCACCGCTGGACGCGAAATTCAAGGGGGACACGCTTGGGGTTTTTCCTAACCCAAGTCCTTGGCTACATGGAGGAACACGGGCGGCACATCCCTAGCGACAAAGGCCATATCTGGATCGTGCAATCTGCTCTCGATGGGCCGGCTGCCGATTGGGTGGTGAATTTGCATGATTCTAATGCCCCAGAGCTCAATGACTTCAACCGTTTCATGTCCTCTCTGAGAATGTGATTTGAAGACCCCCTGGCTGATCACAAAGCACGCGAAAGAATCAAAGCGATGAGGCAAGGCAGACGGCCAGTAGCCGAATATACGCAAGAATTCCGAACCATTGCCAGCAAGCTGAACTGGCCGGAAGAATCCTCCTTAGCCATTTCAAAGACGGTCTGAATTACGACCTATATGATGCTTGCCTGCCCCAGGGGACCCACACCAACTCGACGAATGGTACGTCCTGGCAGAGGAAGCAGAGATTCACCTACTGAAGAGGCACCGCCGAGGAAAACAATGGAGCCGCTCACCGCCTGAACTGACGTGTGAACCAGCGAAGCCATCGGCTATGGCCAAGAAGCCAATGGGCTGTTTCAAATGCGGGAGAGAGGGGCATCGGGCCCGTAGAATGCTGCTAGAAAGCCCCCCAGCACAACCCAGACAGACCACCGGCCAGCAAATCTGGGAAGTCCCCAACTAAGTCAAAAGAATCTGCCATGAGAGGGATAGAGGCTGTGGAATCCCCTACCTCCGCCCATCATGGGGAAAGACCCCCAGCCTACACCGCAGGGCTGGTGGATGCCCCAGATGACAGCTCGGAGGACGAACCACTGGTAAGTGGATCCATCACATCCATCCTCAAGACGGTGACTATATTAGCCCCCTCCATACCCAAAGCTGTCAAAGTGAAAGCCTTAATAGACTCTGGCTGCACCCGGTGCCTCATTAGCCCGACGCTAGTGGGAAATTTGGGCATTCCGGTGAGGAGGCTGGAACAATCAATCTCATTTGGCCACTTAGATGGCAGGGGGGTGCCAGCTACCCTAGCCACGTTACCAATCCACCTATCCCTGGGAAATCATGAGGAAGACATAACGTTTGTAGTGACCCAAGGCATGGAATACCCGATGATCCTAGGGCTGGAATGGTTAACAAAATGGAACCCCTGGGTAAATTGGAGGACGAAATAAATCAATTTCCTGAAAGAGGACCCTACAGACTTAAAACCCCAAGGGGATCTACCAAAATTAAAAACGGAAATAGCGTCCATAGGAGAAGAAAAGGGGCTACCAGAAATACCAGAGGAATACAGAGATGTGGCTGAAGTTTTCAGCGAGGAGAGGGCGGGTGAGCTTTCCCCCCACCGACCCACGGACTGTGCCATAGAATTCAAGCCCGGGGCAAAACTCCCGAAGCCCAGATTATACTCCATGAGCCCAAAGGAGAAGGAGGAAATGGAGAGATTTATAAAGAAAAACCTAGAAAGGGGGTTCATTGAACCAGCCAAGCCTAAGGTGGCCGCTCCAGTCCTCTTTAGAGAGAAGGACTGCTCTCTATGCTTATGCGTGGACTACCGCCTATTGAATGCAATCAGTGAAAGCAACCAATACCCCCTACCCCTCATGAAGGACATGTTATCACACCTCTCGAAAGGAATTTTTTTTACTAAACTAGATCTAAGGGAAGCGTATTACCGCGTGAGAATTAGGGAAGGGGATGAATGGAAAACTGCATTTAACTGCCCAATGGGGTGCTACAAATTCAAAGTTTTGCCATTTGGAGTACAAGGGGGCCCAGCAGTATTTATGCAATTAATCAATGAGGTACTAAGGGAGCACCTATTTAAGGGGGTCCTGGTTTATTTAGATGACATCCTTATCTTCACCGAATCAAAAGAGGAACATGTCAACCTAGTCAGAGCAGTTTTAAAGAAACTGCGAGCCGCCCACCTATATGCCAAATTATCAAAATGCGAATTTCACCAGGAAAGAATAGACTACCTAGGTTACCGCATATCCCCACAGGGCATTGAAATGGACCCAGAAAAGGTCAGGACAGTATTAGAATGGGCACCACCTCGCACAAGAAAGCAACTGCAAAGTTTCCTGGGTTTCGCAAACTTTTACCGCCAATTCATCCCCTCATTTGCCCAGATAGCCCTGCCCCTCACAAACTTACTAAAAACGAAGGGAGAATCCTCAGTGAAACCTAGCTAGCCACTAAAATGGACAATGGAATGCCAAGCGGCATTTGAGAGATTAAAGAGGCTTTTTTCTGCCGAACCAGTACTGAGGCACCCAGACATGGACAAACCCTTCGTAATACAGACGGATGCAAGTGATGTGGCAGTGGGGGCTGTACTATTACAAGAAAATGATGAAGGAATATTGCAACCCTGCGCGTATACGTCCAGGAAACTCACTGAAATGGAACAGCGCTGGCCCGTGTGGGAGAAAGAGGCATATGGGATACGTTGGTCATTACTTACATGGTGCCAATTCCTTGAAGGCAATAAAATCCCTTTCCAGGTGTGGACAGACCACAAAAATTTGGAAGCCTTGAAAACACCCAGGAAGCTCAACCCCAAGCAAGCCCGCTGGTCCCAGCATTTTCACCAATTCAATTTTAAGCTCAAGCATTTGCCGGGGGGAAAGAACTTTCTGGCAGATGCATTATCTCGCATGCCCCAATATAACAGCACGTGAGCCACTGACTCTAAACCGATCATGGGAGAATCACAACTGGTAGCGCCAGTGACTACCAGAGGCCAAGTTAAATTAAAACCACAGCTGGATAGCCAGACCGGAATTGAATTCCGGAAAGGTTTGGAAACAGATGAATGGTTCCAGAAAAATAAACACGTGTGCACAATGAAAGACGGACTGCCTTGGGTGGGGGAGAAGTTATATATAGCGACCACCCAAAGGATCACATTCATGCAGCTTTGCCACGACACAAAATCAGCAGGGCATTTTGGATTTGTAAAAACATTGCACTTAATTAAACGGCAATTTTGGTGGCCATCCATGAAAAAAGACATAGAAAGTTACGTGCCCAAAGTGTGCAACTGGAAAAAGGTTGCAAGGGAAATCGCCAGGACTGTTACAAACAGTGGCAAATCCCTCAGCCCCCTGGAGGGAAATAGCCATGGATTTTATAGTGGAATTATCAGAAAGCAATGGGAATACTGTTATTTGGATGGTCACGGACTTATTTTCCAAACAGGTTCACTTTATTCCTTGCCAAAAGATCCCCACCGCAAAAGCTTTAGCGAAACTTTTTGTGCAACATATTTACAGATTGCATGGGGCACCCCAATGCATCATATCTGATAGGAGAGTGCAGTTTACATCTGCATTTTGGAAGGAATTTCTATCCCTTTTAGGGACCACCCAGGGACTGACATTTAGCCATCATCCTCAGGGAAATGGTCAATCGGAAAAATGTAACTCAGTACTTGAGCAATATTTAAGATGTTTTCTTAATTTCCAGCAGTCAGATTGGACGGACCTGTTGCCTTTCGCAGAGGTTGCCTACAATAATGCAGTCCACTCCAGCACAGGTTACACTCCTTTTCAAATAGCTACCGGTCAAAGTTTCAACCCCATGCCAGAACTAACCCCAAACGAACCGGCAATCCCATCACTGAAAGAATAGATGGAACAATTACAAAACACCTGGCCAATAGTTAGAAAAGCTCTAGAGGAAGCTAGGCAAGCATACAAAGCACAAGCAGATAAGAAAAGGGTGGAGCCCACACCATTCATTATAGGAGAAATGGTGTACTTGTCTACAAAATACTTAAAATCCATACAACCTTGTAAAAAACGTGGACCAAAATATATAGGGCCTTTTCCAATTAAAAGAATCATAAACCCAGTAACAGTAGAATTAGAATTACCCAAGAATCTTAGGCAAATACACCCAATTTTCCACTGCAGTTTGCTGAAAAGAGAACAACAGTCACCCTTACGGCCAAAAATCCCCCCCCCACCAACTCCAATCATGGTAGAAGGAGAGCAACACTTTGAAATAAGGGAAATCCTGTACTCTAGAAAATATCGTGGGGAAACTCAATACCTAGTAGCATGGAAGCACCTCCCCGCCTCTCAAAACGAGTGGGTCCATAAACGTCATGTCAGAGCCCTGAAGCTTTTAAAGAAGTTTCATACAGAGTATCCTAACAAGCCAGACTAACTTTTATACCTGTTTTGTTTTCTCTACAGGTGAACCTCTCTTATTTTTAAGGGGAGCCGAATGTTACAGCATCTTTGCTTCTGTGCACTGAGATAGCTTTTTGCCTGATGGTTATCTACTCTGTGGCTTTTTCTCCTGACTCCCAAGATAATTCCCACATTGCATTATACCTAGTTGTGAAATGAATCATGCAGTCATTAAAAAAAACTGGCTTCCCCAATTGACTTTGCTTGTTAGAAACTGGCTGGGAAGGTTGCAATTTGCAATCAAATGACCATAATCATAAGTCACTGCAACTATCAGAAATGTGAGCCAGTTGCCAGAGCCCAAATTGTGATCATATGACTGTAGAGGTGGTGTGATGATTGTAACTTTAAGGATGGGTCATAAGTTACCAATTCTGAGGCCATCTTAATTGTTCAATAAACAGTTGTATGTCAACGACTATTTGTATGCAATGGGGAGCACATTTAGTCTTGTCATTCAGTTTAGAATCTTTTACTGCCCAGAAGTAGACATGCTTCACACTGGATCTTTGCCATCCAGTACATTGAAGATAGTGAGATGAGAATGATGGAAATGTTATGGAGGAAAAGACAAAATGTGCTTCCTCATCCTCCCCCTATTGTGAATATAATTACGTGATGGATTTCATTAATGAATGCATTCTGTAAGTCTAAGCACTGACACATTCTCAAAAATATAAGGTAAGAGAAATATTTATTTAAATTTTGCACAAGGAGTATATACTGGACAAATTCAATCAAGGAGTAAGTGCAATCAAATGAGGATATACATATGATTTTTTCATAAGAAAACATTATGCAATCATGCATTGTTTTTACAGTTAATGGATTTTTTTCACAGCTGTAGATACATTGCAAAAAAATTCTGTATTTCCAAAAGATATCCTTTTATATAACTTTGGGGATTCTTGCAGTTACTAATCAAACAAATCGATATAGACAAGTGGAGTTATATTAAAAAATATATTTTGGACATAGATGAAGTGCAGTTTCAAAACTCTAGTAAGCATTTCCCTGCTTGAGGATTTTGACATCTTTATTTGCATGTCATTTTTTTCAGTAGTCCAATATCTTACATAATGATGTCAAACACAAACATGAACCAGAACTTGAACCTCACATCAAAACATAGGTTTATACATCTGAACTTGTTCCTAGTCATACACATTTCATTCAGACTAAGGAACTAGACATCTCATTCAATTCATAGCATTTCTGCACTGTAATTGTATTAAATTAATCTTGTTCCAGGTTTGGCTTATTATGGATAAATATTCTTTAACATAAATTGTCCAGGATTATCCTACTGTTTTCACAGTTCCTGCAGACACTGTGGATCTACAGAGCAGCAAATATACCCATTCTAGAAAAAAGATGAAAAAGTGATTTATTATACAGCAGTTTTTTTTAAATTAAGCATGTATCCCTAGAAACACTGAAATGGAGGGGGGGGGAAATCATTCATTAGCACTTGTTGTTCAATTGTCCTGCATACACTTTTGTTTGATGTTCTAGTTAGATTAATCCAGCAATTTTCATTTACCATCCTTTAATGACATCGGTTAAAATGAATACTTGAATCCCTTTTTTACATTTAATTATTTGATACCTATGCACAGTAAATTATACTCATGATCCCTATATAATATTCCTTTAGAAACAGAGCATGCCACTTACCCTTTTTTATTTTTATACATAATCAAATATCCTGGAAGTAGTTTGATATAACTATCAGCTACAGCTAAAGGGTGAATGAGACAGGATTCTTATCAATACCTGATGGAAGCAGAATGTGCCCTATCCAGCTGTACTCAACAAAGAATTGTTGATCAAAGAGATTATTTTTACAGAAGCTAGTGCATATGTTGTGTAGTATTTTTTATTCTTATCACAGCTACAAGTTAGATTGAAAATTGCCTTTTCTCTTGATCATACCACAGCAGTAGACATAGCTAACAGCCTCGTCAGCTATTGTTATTAAATATTATTGTGCAAGGTTGGCAGTTAAACGTGTAATCAGATTTCAGGATTACAATAATTTCTTTTTTTCTTGCATAACATTTTAACATACTACAGGCAACCTTTTCAGAACTTATTTATGTGCCTCAGATTATATTCCCATTAAACTCATAACGTTTTTCTTAAATTTGTTGGGTTAACCAAAGTAAAAGATAATGCTTCCAAATTTCCATCACTTGGTTTAGCTAAAGTGGAAAAGATGAATATTCATGCCTAGAATTCCACCTGATTTGTTTTAACAGTTATAAACTGTACTACGCATTCCAGCTTTTATGCACACTGATGTTTGGAAACCATTGGGGAATATAACATGGATCTCCTTTTTGAATTTTGAAAAAGGTTGGATATAAATGTGCCACACAAATAACTTACTGTGAATTGAATTCCACTCTGTGCCTTCATTCAAATTTAAATTCTACTTTGACCATTTTCTAAAAATAGCAGAAGTCTGCTGGTTAAATAAATTATACAACAGACATAGTTTTGCTATCTCTTTTCCAGTCTATAAGTCTTATTGTGAAGTCTGCCATCAAAGGCTGGGGAGGGGGAGAGGGCATGGGGAGATGAATAAATGGGCAATAAACCTATGTTAGTATGTGATGGGAAATAGGGAGGAGGGAAATGACACTTGAGGAAGACCAGGGATGCTTCAAACCAGTTTATGCCAGCCTTCAATGACACTGAAATGCCGGTGACACTGGGAAAGGAATGTCAATTGCTCCAAACATCGGATGTTCCCCAAACACTTAGACACCAGCTCATTGGATGGCATTGAGCTGGATGGGGAGGGGGGAATGGATCAACAGGAAAAGTTTGTATGCTTTTGCATGGGAAATTCAGTTCTAGCCTGACTATACTGCAACAAGCATCTTTTAGTAAAAGAACCTATTACTTCAACTAAATGGAGTCGAGGGTCTTTCTTTCCTAAGTTATTGGACTGGGGCAGGTCTGACACTTATAATGTGTGTAGCCATGCAACAACTTACTACTATTTAAATAAACATCAGCCTAAATAAACATAACTTAAAGACTTGATCTCAGGAATAATTAGGAAGAAACAACATATTATTTTACAGCATATAATATTATTCTACAGAACTACATATTATTCTACAACTACATATTATTATTCTACAGCAAATAAAAAGCATGTATCTAGTTCTCCTGTTACATGATATCAAATTGCATTTCTCAGCCTTCACATCACTGCTACTAACAAAAATGAAGAAAAATTGACCACTTTAAATACACTTTAAAACTTAAATATATTTAAGGCCGCAGAAGGATTAAGAAATTGAAACAACATTTTCTTTCATGGTTATATTCAGCTAAAAGAAATTTTAGAATTTTGAATAAAATTATTTTATTGCAAATTGATGAAGTCTTATCCCATTACCTTCCTTTCTATGTAGTCCAGGAACATTTAGAGCATTAATAATCTATTTTATAGTATCATATTATTCTCATATAGTGGGTAATGATATTTTAATCTGAATGTTTGAGTTATTTAAAGCATGACTCTGAAAATACATAATTTTTAAATGCACTTTGTTATGAAATAAAGCACAAAAATATTCTGTTTCAAGGACAACAGTATTTAACAACATCAACCAGAATCTGTCTGAAGTATTCTCTTTACATTCCCCATCCTGCTGTCTTCCAATTATCTCAGGAAGTTAGTTCTAAGCCAGCTTATTCCTCTTTAGTCAAGGCTCGCTGATGGAGATTTTTTTAGCCTATATTTCATACAGAATATTGATATGGTCTTTGATGGCTGACACCAACTTCTGCAGTCACAGCTGCAATTTAGCATTCTCAGTAAATATATATATATATCCTGGATTTATTAGTGCAGTGAAATTACTTCACAATTCGGGTATTTTCTTTCCAGCAGATCCAGGGCAAAGTGAATGCTAACAACTAAAAGTCTAATTAGCATTTCATTTGCTTGAGCAAAAAGAAAAAAAATAATACATGCTAGGGTTGGACTGTGATAACCACTACAGTGCACAGCAGGTGCAAGAATTCTCTTTCATATTTTAAGAACTTAAAAAATGCTTTCAGGTTTGGTCTAACTCTAACCCTAACTCATCCAGGTATGATTTGTTAAATTTCTTTACAAATTTTAAGAAATAATAGAAAATTGATTTCTCTCCAAAAACAGAGAGAAATAACTAACCTTTCTGATGTGAACAATCCCTAAAAGTTGATTCTTGAAAATATTCCATATTTTGGGGGGAATGAAAAGAATCACTTTTTCAAAATGACAAGCATCATGATTTATATATAAATAGGATTGTTTTGAACAGTGATAGTTTTGTTCATGGAAAACAATTCTATGAGTAGTAGAAGAAAAATTGGACAAATGAAAATAAATTAGATTGAACAAAAATCTGTACTTTTCATTTAGTTACAGATGTATCATATGATTCTCTGCTGCAAGTGCAAAGTATTTACTCATTTCCGTGATATCATACCCAAAAGACTACAGCAATTATTTTAAGAAGCAAAGAGGAAATTCTTGACATTCTTGACATTCAGAACAGATATTTTTGTTTTCTACATATTGACTAGTACTGTCTACACAATACAGTAATTTTATAATGGTTCTATTTTTGTCTTGATTTCATCTATTTTATGTTTATTCAGGACTAGCTTGCCCATTATACATCTTATAGTTTTGACTACTTGCTATTTCAGTTTATTAGGACCTACTGTGGCAGTTTTAATTATACCTTCAAAGGTTTTGTATATTTTGTGATTTTTAAAAAGTATTGTATTGTTCCATGCTAGTCTTTGGCCATAATAAAATCTAAGTTTCAAGTTTCAAGAATCACCACTCATTTCAGTTCAGAAGGAATTATACAAAATATGTTTTATCTCATGTGTTTATCTATAAGTGAAAAACAGTTTTATTCTGGTTTGATCTTAGCTTATGAATTTTTAAAAACTTGTGTTTTTAAATTTTTATATATATATATATATATATATATATATATATATATATATATATATACACACACACACACATATATATACATACATATATACACATACACACACACTTCGGCTGTAGGAACCTAGAGCAAAGATGAAAATGTTACTACATTTTATAAAACCTTTTCCCATACCTTGCATTGGCAGAGAGTGCATTCTGTGCCGTGCTTGATCCAGGATGATCCAGTGAATCGGACTACATTAGTTTCATCCAGACAAGTCTTGGTAATATCATTTTTAATGGTGTCTGCTTGACAAGGATCAATGACACAATGTGGGCAACACTCATTCTCAGGGAGTATGCTGAATTCACAATCCATCTCAGGACAAGACAAAGGCCAGCAGTCAACCTGCCCCTGCTGTTAAAAAAGCAGATCAAAGGTTATGATGTATGTTGTAATAATATGTATATATCTAATTATGGATGTAAGTATTGTATGTATGATTAAGATCATCATTATTGTTTGCTAAACCATGAAATATTGAAAGCCATCTGATTGCTGTCATGGGCTATGTGCTAAAAACAGTAACTTAAGTTATTAATGAAACTTTCAGGAAAAATAGGGAGTACATACAACTCTTTCATATTGTCCTAAAAGGCACCTGTTTTGAGCCGATTTATTCCCACAGAGAATATTATATATTTGAATTAGATCAGGACTTCATAATATTTATATCCGGCTTATATCAGGCTTCATGAAATTGGAAATCTATGTTTAGCCCAACAAAGAATAGCTACCTCCGAGGCAAATCTATTTGATATTATCTGGTTGTGATTTTCCATCACTAACAGTCCTACTGAGACCTATAGAACTTATTTTTAACTAAAAGTAAATTGTTTAGTATTCCTATCCATTGTTCATTTGTGATGTTTATGTGTTTGCAAGTGCTGAAACTGAACAATCAACATAAAAAAATTAAAGGTCCATTTCAGAAACCACTAGGTTTGCTTAAATCACATCAAATTCTGTAATTAAGCATTGAATTATTAATGTTTTACTGTGGATTTTAATAGGCCTCAGTTATGCCTAAGTTGATCTGAATTGCCCATTATCTTGGAGAACTTTTCTCTGTGTGTTTAAGTTAAATATTTTCAGTATATTTTTAGCTATCTCATTTTTTTTCTTGCAACCATGATTAATACCAATGCATTGCTTTAATGCCAAGATTCATGATCTCTATCTGCTATTATGTACTTGTCACTTATCTGAAATTGTAGTCAAAATTTGAGAAATATAAAAGAACTATATAACTAATGTAAATTAATAAACAATAGTTAAGGTATATATAAATAATATCACTTTAATTGCTCCAGAGTTCAATTGAGAACAAAAAGTAAATAAATAAATAAATAAATAAAATTGGAAGACTTACCAAACATCGGCACTGTTGACAGTTTTGAACCCATGTATCCCCACTATTGTACATGATCTCCCCACTTTGATGTAAACACTGACTACTCAGCCTTGGATCACATTCGGGACAGCAGAATAAATCAGCAGTGGGATTTTCACAGTCACAGACCATTCGTCGGCACATTACATAGCCAGTCTGCCATTGTAAGAGATAGTAAAATGTCACTTATGTTACATTATTATGACATGAAAAATAAAGGAAAAACATTTTGCAGTAGTTTGCAGCACTAAGGATTGAAGTTAAAGACTTCTAAAATCATTTGTAATTTATAATAAGGATGACCTAAAGACAATATTATTTACAACTGAAAAAAAATTACAGTGATTATCCCAAGGTAGTCAGATAGAACAATGAGTTAGGTAGACCATTATTCCTCTTCAGTATAATGTCCTAGCTATGCTATAAATTATAATTCTTTTCATGTTAATCAGTGAATACTAATATCTCTCATGTAGCATATCAACCACCCCATCCAAAAATTCTGTTTTCAAGTCTTTCTCATTTTTTATTTTTTCACATTCTCAGAGGATCTCCCAACTCACTTGGCAAGAGCAAACGGAGCATCTATCATTTTCCAACACCCAGATTTGTCCATTGTGTTTGATCTTTCTTTCATGGATACAGTCCCCTGTGCAATTCTTCCCATGAGGGCATCGACAGTCATAGCCTCCATCCAAATTAAAACAGATTGTGTCATTGGCACAGCTGTGCCTCCCAGTTCCACATTCATCAATATCTGTAGAAAGAAGTGGAGGCATCAATCAATATCTGAAACTGGCCAATAAAAGAAATCTCAGTAATTTTCAGTTGAAAGGCCTGAATTCCACACTAGCTTACAGCAAAAATCTATTTTATTGTAGTTAATTATAAGAGCAATTAAAATATATGAAAGAGCACTGTATGTTTCATTTTATCTGAAGAAAGATTGTGTGGCAGGAGTTTCTGTGTTTAGTACTGTGTAGCAGAAGGCAGGTTAAAGATGCTAGTCTTCTATACAATGCTATATCAGGTTACATGTTATTTTACTTAAATGTTTCAAAAGGTATTGAGCTGACAAATTAAGTAGCTAAACAAAAAAAGGGAAAAGCAAGAGGGTTTTTTCAAACATCTTTTGCAAAGCATAAGAGGCTCTAAACATTTACATAAATGCTTGCTAGAAATAAAAAAGTGCTATGTATCAGTAAAATTCAAAGTTCATATTTATTCATTAGAAAGTATCAAAAGTATGTCTAATATACCATTTTGAATACATTACAAACATTTCAAAAATATTATCCTTTTTTAATTATAAGCAACAACATTTGTTGGCAGCAATGAAAATACATTCTCTTTAAAAATAATTAAATCTTTGTATACACACACATTTGGGGAACAGGAAACGTCATACTGCTTATTTTAGGAAGTTGCAAGAATGTAAAGAAACTTTTTAAAAATCATCTATAGTGTTTCAGAAGATTGGGAGTACATCACTTAAAGGCTACAGATTTCAATAAATGAATGTTTCACTGGGTTCTATTTGTCTTGTTTTAAGACTACTGTGGAAAACAGATCGTGTTTTAGTCTTATTTATACAGAAATGTTGAAAGTTCAAAAGGGTTCACAAAGTTTTAAATACCACTATACATTTTTTCAAAGATATGTGAAGAACCAAACTTTACTCAAACTTCTGCCTCCCAGTTATTTTGAATAAAATAAATGAGGAGAAATGAATAGACATAATGAAAATACTACATATGTATACAATTTCCCAAACCATTAGGAGCTGCGCACACACACACACACACACAATTCTTTAATTTCTTTTTCTTCTGTTTCTGCAAACATTCTTTTTTGATCTTGTGTTATAACTACAAATGGCTCCCCAGAATATACTTAATCTTATTAATAAGAGCAAATGTATTATTACTAATTTAAAAAATGTGTACGATGACAAAGAATTGGCTCAGATGTGAAGGACGGGGTTCCTTCAAGGTCGCTATGCTTGTAAAGGTGTGCTACATTAGCATTTTGTGCACATTTGCATCATAAATTCCCAGCAATGATTTGCACAGTCCTACTAATACATATTTTAAATGCTTTATTTAAAAAAATATTGTAATAAATCACATGTTTAAATAATATTTTTAATAGCAAGGGCATTCTTCTAAGTTTTCACTGCATAGATTAGAATGACATGGGAAAGATAATTTAATTTTTCACAGCTTCAGACCCCATCATTGGCATTTATTTATCACTATTCATTGGTTACTATTTGACTGTAATCTTGACAAGTATTGGAATTCTTTCTTGTTCAAAATTAGTGAGGAATATATTCAGTTGCAGGCATAATCTGGATATTTTTACTTATGATAAACATTTAGTTAAGAGATAATTGTAGATTGAAATGCTGCCAGTAAATTTAATAAAATGGATCTTAGAATGATTAGTTCTGATTAACTAGTTTTTGAAACAATTTAGCTCAGAATGTTTCTTAGCAAATTTTCCATTTCAGCTAACAATAATTATTTGGACATTTTATTCCTAATGCTATTGTTGTTTAAGAAATTTCATATTTAGTAGCAATTTTAGGGGATTGAATTGTGACATTTACTAAAGTTTGCTTGCAATTGCTGTGTTATTGGAGTGCTATTAGGAATGGGAACATTCACTCACATGAATTGATTTTATATCATTATTGTTAACATCTGTTGCTGAATGTCAAGAATATATCCATATAGTCTTTTTTGCTAAATTCCTAGGATTTAGAATTATTTTGCAAGGGGAATTGAATATTTTAAGGAATAAAGGAAGGCTAAATCAGCCTGCACTTGATTTTCAGCAGTGAGTTGTTAATATCTCTTCTTTGTTAGCATTTGAATTATTATAAATTTTAGACAAAAGTTAATGATGGATATTTTTGTTCAATGCTATCAATGTGTTTTTCTTGTGAGGTGTATTTCCAGATCTTTTATACCCTTTCCCTCTTTTTTTAAAAAAAATAGTTCCTCAACATTATTTTCACAAATAAACACATACGTGTGTTTTGTTGGTTTATTTGATGTAATTTGAACTTTTTATTATTCCTTTGTAAACCTTTTAAAGATTCCATTAATTTCTCAGAAAATAAGAATTTATTTCTTATTTCTTACACCATTTATTGATAACTTTTTTTAAAAAACAACAACCCCAATGTGATGATTCTTTATTTCCTACAGGTTGTATTAATATTTCATAGAACACTAGATATTCCACTATGTAGGATGTTTCCATCTCTTCTGGAATATTTTTTTATTTTGTGGGCATTAAATAAATAGCTACATATACTTGAAAAAAATTGCTCTGTTAAAAATGATACATATAGAACAAATTTAGATACCATGTTTGCCTTATAACCAGCTGAAAAATTAGTGAAGACAAATACACACACACTCACGTTTACTCATAAAACACAAATACATATTTTCTCCAAATGGCTAGTCCCAATGTCAACTCACTAGGAATTAGATTCGAACAACAAGTGTCACTTATTGCACATGTAAAAATTATACTGTTCAGAGAACTGGGATTCAGCATTAATAACCACACTGATTTAGTTATTTCAAATTTATACTTTAGAGATGTGTAAACGCAACATATTTTCAACAGTATTTTTTATTATTATGGTTGCATTATGTTGTATTTTTTTACTCTAAATAATACTGTATAGGGGCAGAATATTTTGTATCCCAGTTTTAATATTGCCAAGTACTTGAAAGTAAAATTTATTTGAAAAAATATGGATGCTTCATTGGATCTTCTTGCATCCCTAGACTCTACCTTGTGATGCCAGCAATCTAAATTTGGATTATCAACAGGCATCATAGTCCTGTCTACTGTCTTAGGAAGACCCATCCATCTCCTTATGAACTGGTCTTCTCCAATAATACATTCAGACAGCTTTTTCCTTTCAAGGAAAGAGAAATTTCTTTATTCCTGCAAGAGTAATTATACTTAGATGTTAGGCAGTTAATATGTAAAGGGTGAAAGAAAATGTAAATTTTAGTGCTACCAAAATGAAAGAGGTTTGCTTTCCTCTTCTTAGTTTAAATAGTTCATAACAGAATGTACTATATTGTCTTTCTTGAGAAACAGAACACAAAGCTTCTATGTAAATATACCTTAAAGTTTTGTTTCAGAACAATGTCTTAGACGAACCAAGTACGGGCTCACTAAATAATTGTCATTTAGATAGTACCTAATCTTTGTACAGCTAAGTTTGCAATACTGCTACACAAACAGTTTTTTTTCCCTTAACTGCAGCATTTCTACAAATTGTAAAAGCAGCATAATATTATTTTATGGTGGTAGATGTTTTATAAGGTAATAAGAGGTTTCTTTAAAATGTACAGTGTATTAAATATGTAAAGCAAAAACAAAAACATAACATGAAATGGTTTTATTGAAATAATAATAAAATTTTCTTCTCCTTTCCTGAAAATTTAGTAATCAATAGAGTTTGCCTATAAAATTACACAGAAATTGCCCAATAATATGCAGATTGTCATCAAATTATTACCACAATTGGGACTAGAATTTCTGTTTGCTTAATAATTATTGCTTAATTGTTTGCTTAATTAGGTAGTTGTTAAGTGAGTCACACAATTTTATGACTTTTTTTGCCACAGTTGTTAAATGATCACTGCAGTTATTAAGTGAACCATATGGCTATTGACTTTACTTGTCAGAAGCTGGCTGGGAAGGTTGCAGATGACCCCAGATGCTGCAAGAGTCATAAATACAAGCCAGTTGTCAAGTGCCCCAATTTGTGGTAATGCTGTGATAGTCATAAGAGCAGTCATTTTTTCAGTGTGTTGTAATTTTGAACGGTTGCTAAATGAATGGTTGTAAATTTAGGGCTACCTGTATCCCTAATCCACAGTTCCTGAGCAAACACAAACAGCTAATCATGCAGTCAAGCGGGTAGGTATGTTGAAAGTGGAAGACTGTATGATCGTTCCACTGCTCTAGTGCAGTGATCTTCCAACAAATACACAGAGGGATTCTGTAGCATCTAAACAGAACTTATAAGCCAGTGCATACAATGCCATTTTGCTTACTTAATCCCCTAATTGTGCATGAGGTACTGGATTTACAAAGCCATAAAGCTATTCTGGGAATGTCAGAGATGGAGCAGACAAGAGGAAACTTCAATCTATTTTTGGTTTTGCTCAGCACCACTTTTGGAATAATATCCTAACTTTGTACTATTTCAAGTGAGGCATTGTAAGAAAATATCATGATCCGCTGCAATACTACTTATAACTTTGTAACGCTGTGGGGCAATTATATTGTTTAAAATAGAAAAGAGCAAAACTTAACTTTAAAACATTGGCTACTTTTCAAAATGAGGCCACCTGCTTTTTTTAGAATCTTTCTTTCTCATCCATTTTTCCAGTCCCAAACAGCTGCCAAAAGTCTGCCCAATTTCATGGAATCCAAATATGTGTATGGACATCAAGTGACATTTCCAGTTACTTATCTGATGAAGGCATACTGCTTATTCCATTTTGTTCAACATCCAGAATATCAAAGGAACAACTGTAATGTGTACAAAGTAGTTTAATCAAGCCTTACTTTGCCTTGGCTTGTGTAATGAATAAATATGTTACAAAATTTATGTTTCTCACTGTTTCTCTATACATATCTATTTGTATAGAGAAGACATTAGGAAAGAAGTCCCCAGGCCGTGGCCTACTACCAGGCCTTGAACCATTTGGAAGCAGGCCATGGAAGTGGCGGGCAAGTGCATGCATATGCATGCTTTCATTTGCATGAGCACTGGGCACACGTACCCACCACTCACGTAAATGGAGCTGCGTGTGCACGTATTCTTGCTCATCACTTGTATGGAACCATCCCTTCTCTCCCTCCCCACCCTTCAGTCTGCAAAGGCAGGAAGGTGGGGGAACTCTGCATTAGGAAATGTTCTTAAACGATGTGGGTAGGGATATTTCTCCCACAAAAAGAAACGAAAAATTCCTTAGATGAATTTCCTACTTAGTTTAAGATTAAGACTGAGTTGAGGTCATTTCTTCTTTCCATGATATCCCTCATTTCAAGAAGGCTCTTAGTTTTCTCAAAATATTTTAGGGAAAGCAGATGTTGCAGAAAGAGCAAAGAAGTAGAAAGCTCTTTTTTGGGGACATAGAAAGAAGTGAAGGATGATCCTTATGGAAAAGTATTTTATGTGTATTGATATGGTATTGATTTTTTCTGAAGTAAATTGTAATTGGTCAGATTGCTGAAATAATGCTCAGTTCCAGATAACCCCAGTTTAGTGGGGATATAAATTACAATAGAGATATTTGTTTGCTATTTCCTTTATAAGATCTCTGGACTCAACACAATGAATTCTTAGCCTACATCAAGACAATTAGCACCACTCAAGCACAATTTCATAGGAATAGCAAATGAAGTATGATGCCCCTTTACCGACCTTCACATGATTCTCCACTAGGTGAAAACATGCCATTATCGTGGTAACCATCCCTGCACTCACAGTGGTACCATCCAGGTAGGTTAATACAGGTGGCACGGGTGTCACACTGAACAAAGCCATCTAAACATTCATCAATATCTGCTCAATAAATAGAAACAACATAAACTATAGTATCAGTCCACAGAAATGGCTGTTGTTTGTGGACACATAAAGAAATTGATATATGAACAGTATTTATGTTTTATAGACTAAGATACAATATACTAAAAAGGAACTGAAGTGTAATAAGTGTTACCTTTTTGTAAAGATGCAAGATGAGAAATAAATGTGAACTGTGAACAAAATAACGCCATTAAAATACTCAGTATTGTTGAAACATTTCTAATTCATTCAATGAAAATAAATAAGAAGCATATTTTGTGTGTCACTGCCCATGGAAAGCAGAAAAAGTCATTCCACCTGGAAGGTTATTTCTAACTATTATTCCTTCCCCCATGTCTTGCATTAGACTATCTCTTATAAACCAACAATATCTATTTCTGTAGCATGAACAGGACATTAAATCATAACTCCTTTTCTTCTATAGTTAATTCTTCTAGAAATAATTTTTAAATCTTTTTTTGAAATACAAAGACTATTCCAATGCACATTTTGAATATGAATTGCATTACTTGCTGTCATAATTAGCACATTTCCCAAGCTGAAACAAACTATTTTTCTAGATCTACTTCTCTCTAGTCTTGCAAAGGCAACAAATAGTATTTCAAGGAGGAGGCAAAAGAAGAGAAATTGAAATATGCAGATTTTTTTTAAAGGAATGTATGGAAAAATAAAAATAGTTTACAATGAATTAATTCAGGCAATTGAAAATGAGGCAAATTGGTATTTATAAATTTATCTCTTTCTTTCACAATATCCATAACATTCCATTATATCTCGAGAATATATCTTACTTTAGGAAACTTTTATTTTATTTACTAAAGTTTTTATCTGCAATTATGCTAGATAAAACTTCTGAATTTTTCTCCCATTTCCCGCAACAATATACATAGATAAAATGGTGAATATTTACAAAAGGTTTACAAAATATTTAAAAGGTATGACTCTATTGACTGAAATTCTATATAGAATGGAAATGCTTTTTTAAAAATAAAGCCAATATTCTTAAATAATTTTGCAAGTTAATTGGATTTTTTATTTTTAATTCCATCTTTCCTTTAAGAGCTTAAGGGTTAGGTGTACATGGGATCTCCTAGTCCACGGGTCGGCAACCCGCGGCTCCGGAGCCGCATGTGGCTCTTTGAGGCATTACCTGCGGCTCCGGAGCCTCCTCCGCCATTTTGGGGAGCGCATGCGCGCATGCGCGTGCGGGTGCGCGGGGGTGCGCGTGCGGGGGTGCGCATGCGCGGGTGCACGCGCATGCGCGAACGGGCGCGGCTCCCAGGGGGTTTTTTTTTAGGCCAAACGGGTCCGTGCGGCTCATTCGACGTTTCGGGTGGCCGACCCATGTCCTAGTCCATTCCACTCTTTCCAAACTGTAAATCTATCATAGGTTAAACAGACAGCATAATGATCAACCTGAACTGGATCTCCTAAATCCTAGTCAATGCCTAAATTGTTATACCACTCTATATCTTACATTCATGCCTTCTGATTATCCCCAGGAGTGAACCTAAATTTGGCCACAATTATTGCTACCTCTTCATAGCATCACTTTTAAATGCTTTTGATTCTTGATTTCCACATATCTCAGATAAAGGTATTGAAATTTTGCTTTCAAACTTAAAAAACCCCAAACATATCTACAAGCACTATCTAGGTACTAAAGAAGTGTGCTGTGGAACAGAATTCATGTATTCACTCTTGGAATGAAGGTGTAAAAACAAGGCCTCAAAAGACTTTAAAACTAAGGAACAAGAGCAATGAAAATTGTGTTGCTTTAGAGAGAGAGAAACTAAGAAATTACCTAGAGCATTGATATTGACAAGTGTTATAGGCACGTAGAAGAATATAAAAGCCTGCCATACAGAATCTTATTGTGCACCTTAGATTCTGCTTGGTGTAACAATTCTATCATGCACCGTGAAATTTGAAGGTACCAGAGTAAGTTACTGTAGATTAAGCAGCTCTCTGGTAGCTGATATCAGTAGCACAGATTATTTTACAGAGGTATATTTTTCCATAGCTGCTTATCTGTCTATCAGCCATCCATCCCATTTTAGTCCACCATCATCCTATTTTGCTAATCTAGTGTGGGAAGTCAGCCCCCCCCCCCAGAGAAAGAAATATTTTTGGAAATATTTAAAAGGCAGAATATATTTCCCTAAAGGATTTTAAAAGCAGAAACCAACCCCGCCCCCAAGTCTCTCTGTCCCAAACAGAAACCAAGTCTGCAGAATTGCAGACGTGATAATCTTGTCAGAAAGACTGGAGTCAGGAAACTGGGATTAGGAAGAAAGATCCCTAGAATCAACAACCTCTCACACCAAAAGTCTAAGAGTCATCAGCCCAGCCCCAGGGAAGCAGGACATAATAGGATTAACCCACCACCATCAGAATACCAGAAAGGCACACTCAGACTCAGGTCAAAGTTCATGCCACAGGAACAACTCCAAACAAAAGGCTCCAGAGGGTATAAAAACCCACTCCGTACATGTGCTCATTCTCTTTTCTTCCAGAGCCATCTTTCTGTCTGGCTCTCCTCTTCAATAAACTGCAACCTTCTTTCTAAAGCAGTCGCCATGTTGTTTATTCCCAGCTTGGACTGAACCATGATGAAGACTTTTCCTTCAACAATTTGGCACCCAGGATAGGACTCTAAGCTAACTTCTCCAATGGACTGAGACTGGTAAGCCCCATCTTGTCGGCAGCAGACCCCTTGTGTCTGTGGATGGGTTTCCCAGGCCCTGCCCATGTGGAGCCAGGGTAGTAAAGGAAGTTTTGTGTTTGACCTCAAGGGCTGCTTTGGAAAGAAGATGAAGGTGAGTACCTTTAAATTTTAACTTTAAAGCCCAGGGGAGTGAGAGAAATGTTTGTATGTCTCTGTGTCTGAATGAGAAGACCCTTTTCCTAATCACAGTTGGATTTTGCTCCCTCTGGTCTTTCCTAAGCGCAGAAAGGATCTGTTCAAGTGGCAGACCCTGGAAAGCATGGCCAGAGCACAGGACTTTTTGTTAGAGAAAAGGGAGAGGTTGTGTGAAAATGGAATGAATGAATGAATGAGAGAATTGGATTTGGGCGACCAGCTGGTTAGGCCCTGTAAGCAAAGCTCATCTGTAGGAGGGGATCATACTAGTGCACAAAGCACAGGTCCTCCCAGACTCCTCCTGAGTCTGAAAACTGAAGGCAGTGAGGTAGAAGGAGGCCGCATACCTGTCTGAGCTGAGGGTGGCAGGTCCTCCCCAGACCCCTTTTTGGTCTGCAAAATGACGGCGGGGTGGCAAGGATAGTGTCTCTAAGAGTGGCTGGGCAGTGCCACTAGGACCCGACTAAGCCGATTGAACCCCACATTGTAAGGGGAACATGGGTAGCTGTAGTTCGAGGGTCGGAATTAGGACAGAAACTATAAAAAATGGACTTTGCTCAGGGTTTTGCTGGGAAACCAATTTGGCTAAATAAAGGTACTTAAAGGGAAAATAAGAAATAGTGATTCTCTCTCTCTCTCTCTCTGCAACCACATGGTATGTTTAAGATTTGTGCCTTCTCTAATTTGAGTTAACTGAGATTTATGGTGGGAATGACTAGGATGTGTAGAACTGAAAGTTCTGTTTCCTTTTCTGTTCTCTTGTCTTTGTGTGTATATGTGTGTCAAAGTCTTTGTGTGTGAGGTAAATGTGACTGTTAATTGTTTCTAATCCAAAGAGAAAAGAATTTTAAAATTCTGCTAGAAATTCTGCTTAAATTAAGCCACCAAAAGTAAAATATCCTCAATCTGTTTGTCTGGCCAACAAACAGAGTGAAGAAAAATGTTTTTTTTCCCCTTTCTCTCTCTGTACTCTTAAGAACAGCCCAAAGTTACCAGGAGGGAATGTTTTAAGTTCATCTGCTGGAAAAGTTTCACTCTTGCATTTACTTATGTGTTGTAAATAGGTTTTATCTGTCTATCCTTTTCCTGAAACATGACCAGCATTTTTCAAGTTGCACATCCTTAAGTCCTAACATGTTGCAAATGTTCAGTTCAGAAGTGAGACCTTTCATTTATGTTCTCTTACTTATGTCTGCAAATTTTTATCCACCTCATTTGTGCCATTTTTGTACACTTTCTCTGAAAAGCTATGAGAAGAGTAAATCCTTTCTTTTTCTGCTATGTATCTCTGTCTCATGGGTAGAAACAGTAGGACAATCCTTTTTATATGTAAATATAGAGCTCAACTAGATAAAATTATTAACTCTTTGCAGATCTCTGCACATAAAGCTCTATAAGTTCCCATTTGAATTTTACCTCATTGTGTTTTCCATCTAATATTTATTTATTTATTTATTTATTGGTGGTGCTGGTGGTGGTGACTGCTTTCATGTCAATGTTAATGTTGTGATGCCTGGCAATGTCCCTAAAATTATCTTAGCAAGATTTCAGAAATGGCTTGCCATTATCTTTTTCCTAATAACAGGTCAAAGGTTACCCAGCTGGCTTCATATCCAAGATAGGATTAGAACTCACAATCTCACAATTTCTAGGTAGGTGCCTTAACCACAACACCAGACAAATGATGTCCACCTAATTATCTTTCTCTAACTTTGTCCCCAGTAGATTTCCCCAAAATACATTAAAATGTCACATTGTTAAATATTGGCTCTTGCTGCTAATAATTGCTTCGTTTCTTTTGTCTTGAGTTTTTGAACTAGAAAAGCATACAATATTTTTCATACATATTCCTCCTTTAAGAAGAAGAAAGGATAAACATCTGACTTTTTAACTTCCCATGTGTAATGCTTGCTGCTATACAAACTCTGAAAGCTCTGTTGCTTTAAAAAAAAAAAAAAGTCCTACAAATTTTATCCAACTTAACTTCTGTAGGCAACTCTCTGTTTGCATGAAATCACAGTACCTATTTGATAGGCTTTTCTTCACTTAGAACACCATGTTTTAATCTAACTATGTAATAAAGGTCTAGCCATATATCCTCATTATTTTTAATTGGAGAGTATGCCAATTTAAGTTTCAAATTTAGACCTAAAGCAAAGTGAACATCATCCTAAATAATCCAGACTTCTAAATCAATCCACAGCAGCACATCCACCAAATTGTGTTCTTTGTGCCTGCTCCATTATACTTTTGACATTAGCCAGGTTTTGAAAAAAAAAAATCTTTTCAAAATACTGAATGATATATATTTTCAAATCCTTTTATTAAGAAACCTCGGTTAGAGTTAGGTCAAAATGACATCAAATCAAACAAATTCTACATTGTTTCTCTAAGACAAACCTAGTTATGAAGTGGCAAACTCCCCAATTCTGAGTCTAACATTGCAGTGATGATCTCTTCGACTGATTTTAAATGATTTTAAATGGCATGTCAGTGTTGGTAAGGTGACAGCTGAAATAACTCTTTGTATTTATTTGCCAAATACTGTAACTGGCAAATCAATATCACAAGAAACATTCAGGCCATTACTTGGACTGAAATGTGTGACATATGCCAAGACCTTCCTTCCATTTCTTTATGTATGAATGCAAACTTGCTGAAGGCAGCAGCCCATGAGTATTTGCTGCATATGAATGTGTTGATGGAAGAAGTTTGCAGATCTTTAGAAATGAATGATTGCCTGAAACCATTTCTGCTACAAATCCCGTTCTTGCTGACCAGCAATCTATTACTCTATGGATTAGAGGTATAAAGTTAGGATTGCAGAAAAAACAATTGCAACCAGCCTGTCTTCATTGAGGACCTGTATACTGCATGAACTAGAATGAGGACTGATAAAACATCTACAGACCCCTCACATCTATTTCAACTTCTCCTCTCAGGATGCCTCTATAAGGTATTGCATGCCAAAACAACTAGAGACAAAGATAGTTTCTTCCCCCATGTCATCACTCTGCTAAATACCTAATTCCTACAGCATTGTCTTTTGCTCAAAGATATTTACCAATTGAGGGAAGTCAGCTCCCCAGAAAAGGAAATATTAAAAGGGCAGAAAAATATATTTCCTCAAAAGGATTTTAAAAGCAGAAACCAACCCTGCCCCCAAGTCTCTCTGTCCCAAGCAGAAGCCAGCCCTGTACAAATGCAGATGTAAACCATCAGGAAAGTTGGAGCTAGAAGCTTAAGAAAACAAAGACACCTAAAATCTGCATACCCCACCCAAACTCTAGGAGTCATTAGCCCCATCACCAGGGAAGCAGGATATAACACTTGGGACATAATAGGGTTAACCCACCACCATCAAGAATACCAGAAAGGCACACCCAGACTCAAGTCAGAATACATAACACAGGAAATACAAAGCCTAAAACAGGAACAGGAAACTACTCCAAACAAAAGGCTTCAGTGGGTATAAAAACCTACTTCCCACATGTGCTCAGTCTCTGTTCTCTCCTCTTTCCTGCCAGAACCATCTTTCTGTCTGGCTCTTCAATAAACTGCAACCTTCTTTCTAAAGCAGTCGCCATGTTGTTTATTTATCCCCGGCTTGGATGAACCAGGATGAAGACTTTTCCTTCAACACCATGTAGTAGGCTGTATTGCTATTATCCTTATCATCTTCTCATTCTTCTCATCTTCTCATCCTTCTCACCTCTCATCTTTCCTACTACCTTCTCCTATATGTATATTATAATTTATCAATTGTTGTATCTTATGATTTATGATCTCTTATCACTTTGTTGTTTATATGTACAATAAGAGCTTATGCACCAGAGATAAATTCTTTGTGTGTCCAACCACATTTGGCCAATACAAAATTCTGTTCTTAAAAAAAAAGCAGCTATTAGGATTCATCCCTATATAGGACAGAGAAAAGGATGGGGCTCATCCTCATTCATATCTGTAATAATAAACTCTCTTCTCATCCTTCTCACCTCTCATCTTTCCTACTACCTTCTCCTATATGTATATTATAATTTATCAATTGTTGTATCTTATGATTTATGATCTCTTATCACTTTGTTGTTTATATGTACAATAAGAGCTTATGCACCAGAGATAAATTCTTTGTGTGTCCAACCACATTTGGCCAATACAAAATTCTGTTCTTAAAAAAAAAGCAGCTATTAGGATTCATCCCTATATAGGACAGAGAAAAGGATGGGGCTCATCCTCATTCATATCTGTAATAATAAACTCTCTGAAGGCAGAGCTGCTGACAAACCTGACAAAGCACATGTTAGAGTTTTACAGCTTTCCAGTGCAAAAATAAGCCCAAAAAATAAGCACACATTCAAAATGAGCAGGAGGCATAGTTTAGAAAAACTTTATCTATAAAATATATATAAACATGATACACACAGTTTCATTCAGTTCTTGGCAATGTGGTAAAGAACAACAACAACTAACTCAGGAGATCAGGACACAGGGAGAGACTAAGACATGCCCAGACCTAGGCTGGCTCACATGCTTCTCACAGCCAATCCTGTGTCTCAGTTAAATAACAGTTCCCATTGGCTGGTTCATTGCTATGGCTATTCCAGTTCATAAATTCTTACACACTGACAGCACATAAAGAGAAAAACATGGGAGGATAAAATTAGTATCATGGCCGTGATTTTTCTAGATTATATGTTCAGTAAAATATAAATGCAGAAAAATAGTTCACAATAGATGTGTTGAATCACTGAGAAATCAGAATTTCTTAACACTTAGGTTGCAACAGCCGGTGTAGATATAAGACAATGAATACAGAATTATCAAGAAGCGCCTTCTTGCTTTTGGAACAGGCTTAACTCCCTGATGCAGAAGTATTTTTATTTATTTATTTATCTATCAAATTTATGTACTGGCCATCTTACCCTCAGAGATGTATACCGATTCAAAGCAACACAGTGGTTCCCTATGGTCTGAAAGGTGTTTATTAGTTAGGTTTTTTCAAAGGAGAAATATTCAAGAAGGACATGGTCAGTGGTGGGATTCAAATAATTTAACAACTGGTTCTCTCTGAAATCACAGAACCCTTTAAGAGGCATAAAAACCAAGCTAGCGTAGGGGGGAGCTACCCAACGTGCCCTGCACCTGCTTACTTCAGGGCCCCCATACCCAGGCCACTCCTTGCTCAGTGACCTCCCCCCCGCCGGTTCAATGACCCAGCTGCCCACCCGCCTCTTTCCTTTAACTCCCCTCCCAAGCCGGACTGCCATTCTATGGAGGATGGACCTTACCCAGTCTCCCTCCACCGTTTCAGAGCCAGGGAGAAGTGAGGGCGAAAGTCTCTGCTGCCACTGCACAATAGCTGTATCTGCCACTGGAGGGGCTTTCTTCGGTCCCCACCACTCCTTCCACCCCCACTTTGCCCTGCAGATTACCTGCCTGGTGGCAGCCGCTGCCTCCTTCTCCTATGCCAACTCTTCCATGGCTTGCGTCATGACCAGGGGGCGCAAGGCTCCCCTACCGGTTCCTTTCGCCAGCCCTCAGTCACTGCCACTGCACACCTGCTTGCACAAAGCAGCAGCCCGGAGAAAAAAAAGGAGAAAAAGAGCAAAGCTCTTCTGTTTGCCCTCGGAAGCAGGTGCTGAGGCCAACCCTGCAAGAAGCGGATCAGCTTCTCAAGGGCTTTATAAAACCATCGGGGAAGGGGAGCCTGGTCTTCCTCACCCAGCTCCAGCTGGCATAGTTTTCCTGGAGCTTAGCATCCTTCCATATGAAGCATCCTTCCTTTCCTCCTTCTGCCAGGAGGAAAGCAGCAGAAAACGGGCTGCCATTTCCAGAACAGAGGAGGGAGACGCCAGCTGATGCAAGGTGGCAAGAAAGTGTGCGCAAAAAAGTACAGTGGCAGCGAGGGAGGGCTGGCAGAGGGAGGCTGCAGGGGAGGCTTGTGCAGATTTATCATAACCGGTTTGCCGAACTCAACAAAAAATTAGGTATCGGTTCTGCCGAACCGGTGTGAACCGGCTGAATCTCACCACTGGACATGGTCCTTCTGTGCAGAGTACAGCTATCTTACCCAATGTTCAGTCAGCGGAGGATATTGAAAAATAGAGGGAGAGATTTACAAGTATTTACAAGTTGGAGGGGAAAGAAATTAGACTGATTATTTTCCATTGCCTGCCAGCATTCTGCAAGATGAATTAATTTAAGGGAAGTTTAAGAGAAGCTGACTTAAAGCAAGGAAAATCCCTTTTTACTCCTATAGTTTTGGTGAATGAAAATCATTGTCTTCTAAATGAAAGCTTTCAGGAACTATGCAAGCTTCGTTCCTGTTCTAAAATGGTATGAAATATCACTGAACAGAAAATCTAGGTTTCATTTTATTTAAAATCTACAGGATTTTTCTGGGAGAATTTGCCTGGAGGTTGGATGTCGTTAATGCATTGAGTGAATTGGATGAACAATTTATTTTTTTAAAAAGCTACTGATGAACAGAACAGCATTTACACTTACCACGAATGGGATTATGCAAATAAAAACAAACAAGTATGGTCTAATACTATCATTAAAAAAACTTCACAAAACCAATGTTTTTACTACACTTACAAACAACTTGCAGCACACTGTAAATTATAGCCTGATCAGGTAGCATTATACTATTGTGATAAATACTATATACTATATACTATACTCTGAATGTATTTTCTTTTACCTTTGTAATTATTTTAAGAGGCCTTAAACAGGAGTGTGATTAGTAATTCACTGAAATGTTTTACCTGAAGAAGTTATGAATTCTCATGAGGATATTCCATAGCTATATCCCTAATGAAATCTCCACTGATTAAACATAAGAAAGTAATTCTTATAATACAGCAATTACTCCTTTAAAAATAGTTTTTTTAATTAAAATAATCTTCATGAGAAACACTGTAACACAACTGAGTATTGTGCAAAATAACATTTGCACAGGAAGGCAAAGACTTTTAAAAGCAAGTTAGAAAAACCGACATTCTGTGATCCTGGTGGTCAATCTGTAATAAAAACCATGACCAATTAAAGATAACAAGCATATCACCTGTTGATTCTGAATACCTCTGCTATTTGGCTTTCAGAATCTCTATAGAAATAGTTATGAATTGTATTTTCCATGCTGACTTAATAATTTAAAAATCATTAAGAAAATAAATGTATAGAAGAGTATTTGGGGAATTATGACTTTGTGAACTCTGATATAAGATAAACAGAACTGAACCTCTTAATATGAAAACTGAATAATTCAGATTTTGCACATGTCTGAGTTTTGTGATATAGATTTATATAAAAAATGACCAATAACTTTAAAATTAAATTTGAGGATAAGTTATGTTTACAAATGTGTAAATGTGTAGAAATATGTTTAGAAATATACATTCTGCATTATGCTTAAATCATATTTAAATATTTAATTGAATAGGTCTATGTAAATTTATTTTTAAAAATTATAATTAATGCACAAGTAACATGGAGAACACTTATAAATCGGCATGGTCAAAACTAATATGGGCTTGGAAAAATCCCTGATTCATTTCTCCCTACCTGTGAATCGGCCCCATTCAACTAGAAATAGAATCTATACCATACTTCTGACACACCTAATACATGAATGTATCTTCAATATAGATGTATTTCATAGAAATTCATAGAAATTTATCTATAAATATTTATCATCAAGATTTGATTTAAAGCTGCAAATTCCACTAGTGTTTTACATGCTAATAAACGAAACAACATTTATACCTTTCTTTGTATACTGTGATATTGATATTTGGACATACCACATTTTAACCAGATATTATTAGTTGAGATTATGTTATGAATTTTAGATTCAGTTTGAAAGACAAAACAATCTAAACACATTTTGATAAATGGCAGCTGTTTAAATAAGATGTCACACTTTTGTTTAGCTATATGATTAATCCTTGCATAATCACTTTACATGAGAGCAAATGCAGATATGTGAGTTATTATTTTTACAGTAGGCAACATGGCTTTTTAATGTGGTAGACCTAAAGATTTTCTATTTCAAAATGTTCAGATTCTGTTGCAAGGCCATCAAATTAGAAATTTCTTATATTTCATTCAGTTTTCCACATTGTCAAAAAAAACCAGAATAGTAAATAAATCACATGGGCATACATACTGAAGCAAATAACAAACTGTAGCTTTACCTCCTCAGAGGCCACCAAAGCCAAGGCCCTCCCAGCCCCACTCCCCTCAGTTGCGCTCTGCAGCTGCGCTCTCAAGGTGTTAATAAAGTGTCTTTTCTAGCGAGAGCTCACACAAAGTGAGGAAGTGGCAGATTCTCGTCATCAAGGGGGGGGCTTTCAGGAACAAAGATGACCAGCCCCTAACCCCGATAGTCAATGCATGGTGGTGTTTAACAGCCCCAGGCAGTCATAGCAGCAATAGTCAATGATTTTACAGTGACCGTTTGGAAACAAGGGGGTGGGGAAAACCCCGGCTCCAGGCAGCAATGGAAACATGAATGAAAGTAGTCAGCGCTCTGCAGTAACAGCTCGCCCTGCGAGGGCAGCTCCCCACAATGTCTATAACTTGCACAAATAACAGTAATCAAAGTTCGGATGGCCGCTAGTCTCCAAAGCAGTAGCGACCAGCCTCTCCTTCTCTTCTGTCATTGCTTGCAGTCCCAGGTCTCATTGGTGTCAAAACCCCTCCCCCTTTCCTTTATTGTTAAAATCTGAATTTAGCAACCCCAGCAGCTTTCTCTCTTCTCACTCTCTCTCTCTTGCCTCTGCTCAGGATATCCCCCCTGCAAAACAAAGCAATAAAATTCCATCTTCTCACTCTCTCACTCTCTCCTTCCCTCTCCTTCAGAGAAAGGGATCAGCTAAAACCTCAAATCCCTCTTCGGCTTCACCTGGTCTTTCCCTGATAACAGCCACAGCAACCACCCCACCCCCTTTCTTTCCTCCTTTTTCTTTCCTTCCACCCGATCCACACCCGCCGCCCCCCAAACCGGCAGCAGCTGTCCGAGCTTCCCTCTCCCCAGGCAGACTCCCGCAAAGCCTTTCAGCCAGCCCCACTACAAAACTATGAGAGTATATTTAAGATATAATTAAGATACTAGATCTTAATGTATAATGTATGATATAAATATATATAATATAAAATTAATACAATATCAAAATTAATATCAAGACTGGCATGAATAAGTTTAATGAAGAAAAATAGATCTGTAGAGCCAGCTTTTCAATGTGTGTGTGTGGGGGAGGCGGGAAAGAGAAGAGCTAAAATAAATCTATTTAAAAACAGGTTCATTAGATTAATGGCAGTTTAGTTTCCTGGGAAGCTCTGTATGTTCAGAAGGAATGAACCGAATTGTTTTAAGATTGTTATTAACAAGTTTTATTTCTTTTTAAGTGTCTAAGCTTTGGCATATAGAATTAACTTGAAAGATTAGATCTATTACCATCACATTTTCTCATTTCAATAAACATACAACCAGAGTAGGATAGTAGTGATTAGGGCTATTAGATCTTTTGTTCAGATTTTTAGTCCCACATATAGTCAATTTGGTAAACTTGAATCACTTTGCAAATTATAGAACTGACTTTTCTTCAAGTTTAAGATAGCAATGGTGAATCTTCACAACTATTAATTAAATCAAGAACTTGAGATGATTTGCTGACTTTGAAATTTGCTATCAGTAGTTGGCAATAGGCAGGAACAACATTTTATCTTCCTGAAGTTTCTTAAGAGTTACATGATGTCATTACTTAAGAATTTATGGGTTAGAGGTGGGCAAGGTTTGGGACAGGGAGACTGCAGTTGGCAGTGAGCCAATAAGATTTTTTTTCATGCTACTTGTTCCAAAAACAGCTTCAAAACTACAATTTTTCACTTTAACAACAACAAAGGTAAGAAAGAAACTTGTTGAGGCTATGAGGCCATGCTCCCAGCCTTCAGAAAAGTTATACTAGAATCATCCAAACCAACTAAAGTTCAGTATCTTAAAATCCCTCCTCAAATAAATATTCCAATTTGAGTAATTTGAACAGAATATTGCTTTTTAAAAAAAAAACACCCTCTCTTTAAAAAGTAGACATATATATGTCTCCTTTTTAAAAAGAAAGGAAAAGAACCTTTATAATAATTCAAACTTATTAATTTAAGCATTACTTAGTCTGTTGCCATATAAAGAATGAACAATAAATGACTCAGAAGATGAGTCTTCACAAATGATGCTTATGCCCAGAGGAATGTATATTTTCCCCTATATTATTGTTGGCTTGAGCTCAGCAAAAAGTTCACATGAATTAACTTAAAATATTAATTTTTCTCAAAGAGAAGGAAATTAGTTACAGCAAATCCATTTCAAATTGTTTAACAAACTGAATTAACACAGATCTTTCTGTTATCATATTGCATGAAAGAACAAACTTATTCTTGTGACTCTCATTTGTAGGCACTGGGTATATATTTTTTTATAAGAGAGTGACTGTGGTTTTTTTTAAAAAAACTGTGAAAAACTAATTTAGCTCTATTAATGAAAAGGAAGCAAAATATGATAGTTCATTAATTCTTCAAATATGTAATTTTCCACACTCCTGATCTTCCACTGATTTTTACACCCTAAACGTCCTTCTAAATGCCATAAAAATGAAATTCAATAATGTTGTTAATTCATTTGTGACTACGGCAATGTACCACAAAGTTAGATAGAAACATTATGAAAAATGTTTTTCTCCACTAAGTGCTTCACCATGTGGCCCTGTTAACAATTCTTTGTTGTCAGAAACTGATCAATCACAAATCTACTGAAAACCAAGACTATGAGAGTTTCTCATTACACAACCAATACCATCTAAATATATGACACATGTAACAACTGGAGATGATCATTCAGAGTACTAATAGGACATGATAAATTGAGTGCATGCTTGCAGATTTTAAATTGACTGTGCACATGTCTATGCATACATATAAACACATTCAATTACCATGTGTGACAATGGCTATTAAGAAAGCAGTCTAATTTAGCATGCTATGTTACTATATTGAGATGCAGATTCAAACAGAAGCTTAATTAGTGGTGGGATTCAAATATGTGAACAACCGGTTCTCTGTGTGGATGCCACTTCCAGAAGTCTATTCTGGGCCCGGGCAACAAAAAATTAGCTACTGGTTCTGCCGAAGTGGTGCGAACCGACTGAATCCCACCACTGAGCTTAATCCATATCTATTTGTCTAACTCTTTAAAAAATCACTACTCTTTTGCCATCTTTTGCAGCTAAACCATATTCCCTATAAACAATACATTTCTTCAAAATGTATATAAAAAGGGATACTATTATTAAATAATATATACAAGTTTAGCTTTTAAATAATTTTATCTAAATACAGAGACTATACACAGAGACACATTCTTTACATTCATACACTCTAAGAAGCAAGTTGATTTGCCAGTGTTAGCAAAAATCCTAATTTCATCTATATGCTGATGCACTAAAAAGCACTAAAAAGAGTTTGTTTTAGTGATATTTACAGAGAGTGGATGCTCTGGAAAAAATATGTTCTGTGTTGCAAGTAAAAATAAAATGAATAAAAAATATTTTCAGCCACAGTGAAAATGACTTATAAAAACCATACTTGGAATATAGCGTATAGTACTGATCACCACCCTTGAAAACATTAGTGAGCAAGTCTGGAACAACTTTTCTGAGAGGAAATGGCATTACTTTTTAGTTGAGAAAAATGTAGTAATTTTTTTTTAACAATCATACATGGACTTATTTTTTTATTCACTCATAATACTAGAACCTAGTATCTAATGAAGCTGAAAGACAAAACAGCAGCAACAACAAAATAATTATGATCTAAAGGGAAAAAAATATTCAAAACAGCACACAATTAATTGTGGAATTCACTGCCACGGAATGTTTATCATCTTTAAAAGGGGAATAGACAAATTTGTGGTTAAAGGTTTCATTGGTTACCCATTCTGTTGGGTATCTATTATATCCATTAGCAGAAGCAATATGCCTCTGACAATCAGTTGCTAGAAACATGAATGAAAGGATACTGCTGCACGTATCTTTTTCTTATAAGCTTTCCATAAGAACCGACTCACCACCATTGAAACAGAAGGTTGAAGAAAACAGACCTTTGGTCTATTCTAGCAGAAACAAATCTCTTTTTATATTGTTACATATATTTCCATGACCCCAGTGGAGAGAACATATTCCACTGTACAGGAAAACCTATGCTCATCACCTGGCTTCAATAACAACATTAACATTGATTTTTCTAATACTCAATGTTCCTTGTCTGTTTAAAATACAGCTGGGAGAAATAATTCATAGATGTGGATGAGTTATTAGGAATATAAAGATATTTCCACTTTTATTTCTCTTCTTCATCTTTATTCATGTGGATGGGAAGATATCCTTAACTGATACCCAATAAAAGAAGGCATACATGAAGTTCAGCCCAGAAAAGATGAAATTATCCTTACTAGGTAGATTATGTGTCCAAGTGAACAGTGCTATTGTACTTCTCCAATAGATCAGCTATTTGTAGCCCCAGGTTTTCTGGAACCATAACTTTCACTGGAAGGACAAATTGAATCAGTAGCTACAATAACTTTCACTCAAGTAAAAATAAAAATCTGTAAAAGCCCAGTTTGGGCTTACATTATCTGCTAACTTCATGAGTAGATTTTATTGTGAAGGCCCTTCAGACTTTTACTAATCCAATATGAAACTGTTAGGTGATTCTCTGGATCTGTTTCATAAAATTGCATAAGGTCAAGGCTTCTTTTGGCTGAGCAGCTGGCAATCTGGCACAATGCCAAGGGTTGGTAGTAACTAATGGTGTGAACAAAATTGGAAAGATATTTTGTTTTAAAGTCAGGAGAAAAAAATCATCTCTGCTTGAAACATTATTTCAAAATAGTTGAGTCTGTTATAGTTCATTGCAATAAAACTGACTGTAAATAAACTCTCAGAACTCATGAAGTTTTGGAAGGGTTTCTTTTCAGCAATATCTCAGAAAGTCAGTCTTCAGTAGATACATTTATTTATTTACTGCCAAAAACTGTGGTCTCTTAGAGATTGATGTGAATTGTGAATTGTAAATCCACCCTTCCACCCTTCCTATAAAGCATAGGCATACAGTATATGTCTTAGTCTAATGGACTGACTAGAAAAAAAGTTAATTACTGTAAATTCATTTAGTTAATTGGTATCAACACTGAAACTAGTTCTCTAAAGATTTTTCCTCCAGTATATCTTCAGCAGCATTTGACTATAGAAAGCAAGTATTACAATTACAGGCTTCATTGACATCAGCATAGGTTACATTGCCTTCAAATGAGTTCCAATTAAGTTTGCTCATAGTTTTGGTGAGAATTTATATTCTGCCAGGAAGGAAGGAAGGAAGGAAGGAAGGAAGGAAGGAAGGAAGGAAGGAAGGAAGGAAGGAAGGAAGGAAGGAAGGAAGGAAGGAAGGAAATGCTGTCAAACATTAAGAATATAGGTAGTCCTCAGTTTATAACCATTGATTTAACAATGGTTCAAAGTTAACAGCCTCAGGAAAAGTGACTTGCAACCAGCCCTCAAAGTTATGACTGTTGTACCAGAGTCACATGATCACAACTTGAGCATTTAGCAACTGGTTTGCATTTACAAAGTTTGTATATGATCGTGATTTGCAATCTTCCAGCCAATTTCCAACAAGCAAAGTCAATTGGAAAGCTGTGTTCAGATAACAACTGCATTTAATCACCATGCGATTTGCTTAACAACTGTGGTAAAAATTGTAATAAAATTGGGTTTGTTCACATGATGACTGATTTAATTACTGTGTGGCTTAGCAATTGAAATTCCAGTCTCAATTGTGGTTGTAAATTGAAGACTACCTATAGAACAGGAAGGACTTAATCTAATTGTGTAATTACACAAGCAAGATTAAATTTTATCAACCCTGTATGCAAATTGACTCATAGTTGCATTGACTGATTTTGCCCTTGTTTCTAATCTCCAACAGTTTATATTTCCTGAAAGAAAATATTCATATCCAAGCCTATCTCTAAATCAGGATTTAAGATTGACTTATAGGAATGAAATTAAATTCTTTATAGATAACACTCTTATTTAGTTTGTTGGATTTTATTTTCCCTTTTTTGAGGGAGTCTTAACCATGAAAATTATACATTTAGAATATCTGATGTACCCATATAATACATTTCCCTTTGGAGTAAGAAGCATTATGTAAAGTGCATAAAAGCAAAACAAATAGTAAATAAAAATAATTAAGCCATGAGATATGCAAAACAAACAAAAATCCAGATAAATCTAATTTATACCAGTACAATATACTACACCTCTTCATATCTTTTCCCCTTGCGAAGCATTTTTGCTTTCACCGTATCCATATACCATTTCAATATTGCCTTTTGTCATCTAATTTTTTCACCTTTCTCTTTTTTGGGAAACTCATCAACTCCATCAACCACCTTTCTCTCGGTCTTCCTCTTCCTCTTGTCCTATTCGACTCTTTCTTCCTATTGCAAGCAAATATCCTACACAAAATAGGAAGCACACAGAAATCCAGCTATCTAAGGATGCTGGGTTTGAGGGGGGGGGTTGTTAAACCACTCCCCATATATGCTTAGGTATACTTTATTCTAAATATAGGAACTGCTGCTTCCTTTAAAATGAAAAAGAGGAACATGTAAGAATGTTAATGACATTATTCATTGTATTTCCTTTAATTATATAATGGACTATAACTCCTAAGTGAAAGTGCTTGGAGTGAATTATGAAGTCATTCTTTATGCTTTTCCTATGTGGAGCAAAATTATATTATATTATTATATTATTCAGCTACTGCTAAAATTCATGTTTTATTTATGCCATATTGTATATTTAAGAACTAAGGGCTACTACTAGTCAACCGAAATATAGCAGCAGCACACAGAAAAAACTGCCATGAGATGTAACCAAGATCTTCCTCTTTCTATCTTTGCAGAGCAGCAGACTTTCCTGTTCTAAAGGATTTGGGTCATTAAATTATATGCAGGGATGATAGGATGATAAGAAGAAAGCTATTGTGTCTAAGGCACTTATGCTCTTAATGCAAGTTGGATTTTTGTATTTAGACCTAGCATTGTCCTTCTAAATGTGAAAGAAAATCCTCTCCAACGTTCTTAAATACTAATAGAGATTTTCAGAATAGGAATACTTATTTATAGGAGAAGAAAATTTTCCCCACTGCCATATGATGGGAAGGTCTTTTTCATGGAATGACAAAAATAGAAAAAGCAGTGAAAATGAAAGAAATCAGAACAGAAGAGGCAAATAGCTGCAGTCATATGCGGCAAGACATAATACTTACTTACTTACTTACTTACTTAACTTACTTACTTAACTTACTTAACTTACTTACTTAGTCAACCAATTCAAAACAACTGTGAGTGGGTTACAACACATTTAAAATAAGGTTTAAAATATTAAAAACAAACTAGCAACCAAGGACAATCACTCAACTCCATAGGACACCTCTTAAAAGCTTATTTCAGAATTGAACTCACTCACACCCTAATGTTCATAAGAATTGCCAGGTCTTCAGTGCCTTTCAAAAGTCAAAGGACTAGGGTCATCCAAATTTCAGTGAGTAAGCAATTGCATAGGTGGGCACCAGAATAAAGAAAACAAAGAGTATCCCAAGTATGCTTGGGAATGTTGCTTAAACTTTTCTATCTGGCCTAAGCAGAGTCTGTCTCCTCTTTCCATGTCTTATCTCTATCAATCAGAATAGAGCTGGAAGGGACCTTAAAGATCTTCTAGTCCAACCCCCTGCTCAAACAGGAGACCCTCAGACAGTCTTTTCTTAAAAACTTCCAGTGATGAAGAACCTACAACTTCTGAAGGCAAGTTGTTCCATTGGTTAATTGTCCTCACTGTTAGGAAGTTTCTCCTTAGTTCCAGGTTGCTTCTCTTGAGTAATTTCCATCCATTGTTTCTTATCTTGCCTTCTGGTGCTTTGGAAAATAAGTTGACCCCCTGTTCTTTGTGGCAGCCCCTCAATTACTGGAATACTGCTACCATGTCACCCCTTGTCCTTCTTTTCTATAGCCTGGCAATACCCAATTCCTGCAACTGTTCTTCATATGTTTTTGTCTCCAGGCTCTTAATCATGTTAGTTGTTCTTCTTTGCACTTTTTCCAAAGTCTTAATATCTTATTTGTAATGTGGTGACCAAAACTGGATGCAGTATTCCAGGTGTGGTCTTACTAAGGATTTATAAAGCGATACTAATACTTCAATAATTTTGATTCTATGCCTCTGTTTATACAACCAAGGATTGTATTAGCTTTTTGGCTGCTGCTGCACTGCTTTTTTGTTAGAGTCGAAATCTACCTTTGATTCATCTGACCCACCATTGTTTCATCTTTCTCCTCCTCCTCCTTGCTGTCTCTCAAGGAAGGAGGAGAAGGACTGTATCTCAGTCTATACATACATACATACATACATACATACATACATACATAGCTATACTAGTCTCCCATTTAACTCTTTGTCAGCCACAAAATTTTAAATACATACATACTGTACATACATACATCTGTGTGTCTGTGTCTATGTGTCACTATGTGAGGCAAAACTTTATGATTTATGTGTGCAAAAATGGTTGATTAATTCAGATGAGGGTTTATTAGTTTTGTAAATTAAGTACATTATTTTATCTTCTTCTTCTTCTTGTGCCATATCCGTTATCGGACGTTGGCGATCACGTTGGCGATCCTGTTTTTATCAGCAGCCGCACGAAAAAGTGCTGCTGAGTTTTGTCCAAACCAGTCCCTTAGATTTTGAAGCCATGATGTTCTTCTTCTGCCTGGACCTCGTTTGCCTTCAATCTTTCCCTGGAGGATTAAATGGAGTATGCCGTATTTTTCTGGGTGTCGCATCACATGTCCGAAATATTCTAACTTTCGTTTTTTAATTGTTTTGATGATTTCCCTTGGCTTTCCCAGGCGGCTTAAAACCTCCTCATTTCTGATCTTGTCCACCCAGCTTATACGTAACAGCCGCCTGTAAATCCATATTTCAAATGCTTCTAGTCTCTTCAGGTGGCCTTCTGTCAGAGACCAACTCTCTACTCCATAGAGCAGGATAGAAAAAATATAGCATCTGACAAGCCTGATTTTCAGTCTTAGGCTTATGTCGTGACTGCAGAAGACCTTTTTCATTTTGAAGAATGCTGTTCGAGCTTTCTCTATCCTTGTCTTTACTTCAGTGGTCATGTCCCAGCTTTCATGTAAATTAGAACCGAGGTGCGTGATCCTTTCAACTTTTTCTAGTGGTATTCCTTCTGAATTTATTGGTGGTAAATTAACGGGTTGTTTGCTGACGACCATGATCTTGGTTTTTGAGGTGTTAAGCTTCAAGCCGTATTTTCCAGATATTTCGGTGACTCTGTTGATGAGGAGCTGAAGGTCTTCATGCTTACTGGCAAGCAGAACTGTATCGTCAGCATATCTTAAGTTGTTGATCCAAACACCGTTTACTTTGATGCCAGCATCGATGTTCTCCAGTGCCTCGTTGAAGATTGACTCAGAGTAGATATTGAACAACAGTGGAGACAGAATACATCCCTGTCTGACCCCTCTTCTTATTTCTGCATCAGCTGAGTATTTTTGGCCTAGTCTCACATTTGCTACCTGATGCCAATACAGATTCTTTATTATTTGGATGTCTTTGTCATCTAGTCCCCCTTGTTTCAGGATTTCTAATAGTTTGCTGTGTCTTATTTTATCAAAAGCTTTTTCAAAATCAATGAAGCACATGTAAACACTGTGATTGACATCTCTACAACGCTGTACAAGAACTTGAATGCTGAATAGCGCATCTCGTGTACCAAGATTGTTTCTGAAACCAAATTGTGTGTTACCTAGACGCTCTTCAATTTTGTTGTATATTCTTGTGTGAATTATTCTCAGGAATATTTTCAGGGCATGACTCATTAAGCTTATTGTTCTGTATTCGGTACACTTCTTTGCATTTATTTTTTTGGGGATTGTCACAAAGGTTGATTTTAGCCAATCATTTGGTATCTTTCCTGTTTCGTATATCTGATTGAAGAGCTGCAGTAAAAAAAATTTCCCATTGTCTTCCAGCAATTTTAAAATTTCTACTGGGATATCATCAGGTCCTGTGGCTTTTCTTGTTTTTGCTATTTTTATTGCATGTTCAACCTCCTCCATAGTGATGTTTGGTCCAGTTGTTATACTTCCCATATCTATATCATCCCTAGTGTCCTCAAAAAGTTCTTCAATATATTCCTTCCATCTTTTTAGTTTTTCATCCTCATCTAAGATAATTTTCCCCTCTTTGTCAACTAAGTTGTTGGTTTTCTTTTTGTAGAGGCCTGCTGCTTCTTTCACTTTTTTGTGTAAATTGAAATTATCATGCATACGTTCTGTCTCTTCTATTTCCTTGCATCTCTTTGCAAACCACTTTTCTTTTGCCAGTCGAATTTTTCTTCTAATTGTTTTCTGCAATTCATTGTATTTTTCTTTGTTTTTATTTTTATAAGATCTTCTTTCATCCATGAGATGAAGAATTTCCTCCGTCATCCACTGTTGTTTCTTGTGGTACCCCTCTCTCTGTTTTGAGTTTGTTACCTCTACTATTGCATTTTTAAATTTATTCCAGTTCACTTCTACATCATCATCATTCAGGTTGTTGGTTTCCCTTAAATGATTTTCTAGTTCTTCTTTAATCTTCCCTCCATGTTTAATGATGAAGTCTCTGTTGATTCTTGGTTTAGCAGGGTTTGGGTTTTTCATCCTTTTTAGTTTCAGCTGGACTTCAGCAAGTAGTAGATTATGATCGGATGGTACATCTGCACCTGGGTATGTCTTTACTGATTTTACTGAGTTTCTAAATCTTTTGTTTATTGTAAAATAGTCAATTTGGTTCCTTACTACATTATTTCGTGTATCTGCTGGTGATCTCCAAGTGTAGAGGCGTCTTTTTGGCAACTTGAAAAAAGTATTCATCACACATTGCCTATGTTCCTTGCAGAAGTCTACAAATCTGTCACCTCTACCATTTCTGGTTCCTAAGCCAAAGTTTCCAACTACAGGAGCATCACTTCCTTCTCCCACTTTTGCATTGAAGTCCCCCATGAATATTGTGATATCATTACTTTTTAGGGTTTTCAGTACACTGCTTATATCTTCGTAGAACTTCTCTAAGTCCTCCTCATCACTGTCAGCTGTGGGAGCATAAACTTGTATAACATTCATATTTACTGGAGTACTATTTATTTGGATCATCATCACTCTATCGGATGCAGGAATAAAGGACTTGATGCATTTATTTACACGATTGTTTACGATTATAGCTACTCCATTTCGATGGTGTTTGCTGTTCTCACCAGAGTAGTAGATAGTATAATTTCCTATTCTACACATTCCATTTTCAGGCCAGCGCATTTCACTCACTCCCAATATAGAGATATTGTATTTGGGCATTTCTTGGATAGTGTTGTGTGTTTTCCCAGCTTCGTATAGGCTTCTCAGATTCCACGTACCAATTTGTAGTTTTGGGTTTATCATGCTTCTAGCGGACCGGGAGATTCTTAGCACCCCTGCCCCATTTAAGGGGCGCCCGTACTCGGGGCCATTGTTAGGTTTTGCCGCCATTAACATGATTTTCCTGGGAAACATATAGTGTAGTAGTCTTCCCTTTGCTTTCTACACCGCTGTGCACATGCTGTTCAAGTGGCTGCCACCACACCATGTGCTGTTCTTCTGAATCTGTTCCAACCAATATGGTCTCCGCCTTCAATCGATACTGGGGAGCCAGCTGCCACTCACCAGGCCTGTTGGTCCACGGGAGGTATTTGATTCCCTCCAGCCCGCCATTACAGTATAAAAGCCATAATGGGTAGGGCCCCCCAATCCGCCACCCGGGGACGTGCTCTGTGGGGGTTCCAGGCTCCCCCTAAGAGACATTATTTTATAGGAAATTATTTTCAATTATTAGATTTGTTAGTCCTCATCTTGTTCTTTTGGGCTTTTGACACAAAAACACATACACATATACACAGAAGTGTATGGCATGCACACATTTCTGGAGAGGAGAAGAAATCACCAGGATTGGTTGCAGCTGAAGGCAGCAATGCTAGGTTGACAAAATGGGGAAGCTGATATTAGCCAGCCTCTTTTCTGTTTTTATAATTCTATGTTTTACCGGAGACAAATTCCTTGTGTGTCTAATCACACTTGGCAAAATAAAATTTGTATTTTTCCAGCCTATTCTTCCTGACAATAATGTATGTTGCATTACACATCAAAACTAAGTCATCCAAACACCCCCCCCAAAAGGCGGTAGCAATTCAATCATTTTATTTTTCCAGAGAAGCACAATATATTCCAGCAGGACTGAAGTTATATTCAGTTAGGCTCATGCACAATTACTCTTTGGTGCTCAGCTGGGACCTTACTCCTCTTTTATTCTTCTGTAAAAGGTGCAATTCAAATTCCAAAGAGTCATATTTCAGATAATGCACTGTATCCCAAATGTAGTACTCCCTAAGGAGGGAGGCAGGCATTAGCCAAAATTGAATCAGGTACATGGATTTACATTTTTGCACATTGGCTAAAACTACTCTTTTTTCCTACAGGTTTGATTTCTCTTCTTATAGAAGATAATTTTGAATCAGTAAGGTTCAGGATCATTTCACAAAATCTCCAATGGTTTCTAAAGGGAAGTGCTTTTAATGATGGGGTATGAGTGTGCACTTAAACAATGTATTAAAGATCTGGAAATCCAACAAGATTGGGCTGCTCTTCCCAAGAATGCTTACTTGAGCAGTCAAACTCCCCCTTTAAAGCAGTAAGATATTTATAGCAAATAACGGTCCCCAAAATCTGAAGGGCATTAACCTTAGCGCACTGCAACACACTTCCCATGGCTGTTGTGGAGGGCTGATACAAAAAAATACCATATGAGCGGAGATTGTGTCCCTGTGGACAAGGGGCCATTGAAACTGTTGCTTACGTCCTGCATTTTCTATAAAGACTCACACATTCAATTTGTAACACCTTACCTAATAAAATAGCTGGGAAATACTGATCTTTTTTTACATGCAACTACTGTTATCAGATTATTATGAAGTAGTTACTCTGAATGTGGCCAGCTAACTTTAACTTTAACTGCCCACTATTAATCCACCAACAATCACAATATATTATTCTGTCTGTCTTTTATTTTTATTGTTTGCTATTATTGTTTTTAATGTTTTATTTCTAATGCTGGTCTGTGGCCATAATAAAAATTGATTAATTGTATCTCAAATTCATACTTTTTAATAAACATTGGTGGAAAAATAGTCCTTGCATACCTTTTACAGCATAAAATTCAACACAAGAAGGCATACAAGGAAAAGATCAATGTTCAAGTTAAAAAAGTAAAAATGTGTTCATATCATGCCAAAATTGTCCACAATAAGAAATATGAAGACAAAGAGAGTATAAAGGATATAATGCTGCAGACTATAGGATAGGATAGGATAGGATAGGATAGGATAGGAGCTGAAAGGAATCTTGGAGGTCTTCTAGTCCAGCCCCCTGCTCAAGCAGGAGGACCTATACCATTTCAGATAAGTGACTGTCTAGCCTCTTCTTAAAAACCTCCAGTGATGTAGTGCCCACGATTTCTGAAGGCAAGCTGTTCCACTGGTTAATTGTCCTCACTGTTAGGAAGTTTCTCCTTAATTCGAGGTTGCTTCTTTCTTTGATTAGTTTCCAACTATTGTTTCTTGTTCTGCTGCTAGCTCCTTAACTTAATTGCCTAGTTGCTTATAATCTCTCAATATTGTACTCAGGTTCTTTGGTGTGTCATTCGTCCCAATGTGAAGGAGGAGGAAAGGTTAGTTATCTGTGGGCCTAATTATTTTGGTTAGGTTCTCAGCCACATCTTTGATTTTTGTTCCAGGGAGACAACATATCTCCCCAGATTGTATGGCTGGTCTGCAGATGGCTGGTTCTGTTCCTTTGAGGATAGAATTTGCTATTACCAACACTCACCTTCCTTTTGGGGGGGTGCAGTCTGGGGTGCATTTCTGTTTATCTCAGGTATGTTTGTTGATGTGACTTTTTAGAAGTATTTGGTGATATTTTTTTTCTAGGTATCTGCCACCTGGAATGGAGGTTGGGGGAGGCTTCTGCGTGCCTGTGGATGTTGGATCCAGGCCTTAGAGGCCTCCTCCAGGCTGCTGCAATCCAGAACGGAGGTCGGGGGAGGCTTCTGCGTGCCTCTAGAGGTCGAATCCAGGCCTCAGCAACCTCCTTAAGGCTGCTGCCACCCGGAACGGAGTTCCAGATGCATGCAGAAGCATCCCCTGACCTCCGTTCCAGATGGCAATGGCTTGGAGCAGGCCTCCGAGGCCTGGATACACCCTCCAAAGGCACGCAGAAGCCTCCCCTGGCCTCTGTTCCGGGCGGTAATGGCTTGTATCAGGCCTCCGAGGCCTGGATCTGACCTCCGGAGGCATGCAGAAGCCTCCCCTGGCCTCCGTTCTGGGTGGCAACAGCTTGGAGAAGGCTTCCGAGGCCTAGTTCTGACCTCCACAGGCACGCAGAAGCCTCCCCTGGCCTCTGTTCCAGGGGCGGAGGCCACGTGGCTCTGGAGTTGGGGGGGGAGCAGGAGGCAGGCACTGCAAACAGCGCAAGAGTTCAGGCACCCAGGAGCTTTCATTGACTCTTCTGTCCCTCAAAAGCAGGAAACATGCCAGAGAGGAGATGGATGTTTTCAAGGTAAGTGAGTCCGGTGTGGCAAGAAGGGAGGGGGAAGCATGAGGTATCTTAGTGGGTCGGGGAGGCCTTGGGGATCATCACTAACCCCCCCCCCCCATGGCCTTCCCCACCCTGAGATACCCGCGTGCGTCTTAATGAGCAGGGACTGATCTCGTTTGAGGTACAAGATTAACTCCCACAAATTTTCGAGTTACGAATGGAATGAGCAGGCTCCACTACATTCATAACTCCAGGACTACCTGTATGCTGCTTCTTTCTTTGATTATTGTGTTTCCTTCTATGTGTGACATACCTCCATTTGTCTTCCTTCAAGGGTTTATCAGCAGGATCAAATCCTCTGGGAGTTATTTGTTCATTATTTGGTTCGATTTGGGTATAGCTTCCTTGCATAGGTTGGAGTTTGGCTAGAGTTGCCTCTAGATCCCTTACTTTTTCCTCTAGTAGTTCACATAGTTTACATTTAATGCATGTATAATTTGGGTGTTCTTTGGGCATAAGCACATACATGGAACATGTATTGCATATCACAATAGTATCAGTCGCCTGTTCCATGAGTTTGTTTGTTTTTTTTTTGTTTCTTTTTATAACAAGTTTTATTGAATTTTTTTAATTTTACAGCCAAGTGCTTAGGACTCATCGTGGAGATAGGGCACTCCATAAAACAAAATAGAACATACAATCATACATAAACAATTTTCACTTTTTAAAATCTTCCCTCTCTATTTTGTCAATCAAAGAAACAAAAACAAACAAACAAAACCAAACTATCAACGATATTTCCACCCATTTTAAGCTTAATTAATTATTAACATATTCCAACTAGCATTGCATAGACATATAGTATACGGTTCGAGTATCCATATAATAAAGACCATATTATTCCAAATATTCAGTTTATATTTCTCAATTAAGCTCTATCTCTTATTCTATAAGCTAAACATATATAAGTATATTTTAAAATTTCTCCACTATTAAACATATATAAGTATATTTTAAAAGTTCTCCACTATATTCTATTTCCTATTTTCTAAACATTTTTATAAGTCAATCCATTGTTCAATCATTGCATGTAAAGATATCATTAGTATTTCACCAGTCTCAATACAACTCCTGATTTTCGCTTTTCCAATTTTCCATAGTTACCATTCCAGACCTAATCAAATCCATAATTCAAATCAATATTAGTCAGACTAAAATCTTAAACCTTAAAGATCTCAGAAATATTAGCTCACTTAAAGTCTTTAAAAACCATTTTACCCATCAAATAAATTTTTAACACTCATTTTAAACCTAATTCTAGCTTTCTTTTTATGCCAAGCAGGTTTCCACAATACGGCTTTCAGCTCTTCCCATCTTAGTATTTGGTTATACACATTTTCCCACAGTTGCGTCTGATCATAGTCTTCTTCTCTTTTTCGCAGTATTGTCTGCACTATATACTCAGTCTTAGCCAGTGTGGTGATTATTCGTTGTTTATATGTACTATCAGCATTTTTAATGTCTTGTAGTAGAGAGTCCATTTCTGTTGTTTTTACATCTATAGATGTTTCAATTAAGTTCTGCTTTTGGTCTTCAGAAGTCTCCATCCTTTGTATATAAGGTGTAACATCTTCCTCTTCAGTAGATTGTAAATATAGATCCTCCATCTCATTAAATTGTAAATCCAATTGTATATCATGCTCAGTTAGAGTTTGAAATCCAGTTTTTAGCTCTAAACCATCTTCATTTCTAAGTGTCCTAAAGTGATCTTTTAGTTCTTTTCTTGTTTCCCAAATTTTTGCTAATATAAATCCATAATTGAGCTGTGAATAAGCTTCCATCTTTCTTCTCTCTCCTTTTCTCTCTCTCTATAATAAGAAAACAACAGTGTCTGGGCGTAGCACCAGGTTCAAAAGTTCAGCTACCATGGCAACGTTACGATAAGATTTTCTGGGCTTCACGCCAATTTCCAAGATACAATGTAACCTTCCAATCCACATAACTCCACCCGGTAGCCAGAGTAGTTTTTTTTCCTTTTTAAAGTGGATAAAAATGTTCAGAAGGGGGGGGGGGAGGAAGAAAGAAAACACTCCACCCCCTCCCTAAAATTTCCACTTAAATTTAAAACAAGCAAACAGAGAGGAAGAGTCACAGTAAGACTTTTTTCTTCTCTCTTTTTTTTTTTTTTCAGGATCCCCCGAATTCCAACAGCTCAAATACACAATAACAAAGTCACTTTTTTCCCCAAGTATTCAAACGCTGCTTTTTTAAGGGAGGGAGTAGTTTCTAAAAGCTTTTCATAGGGAAGTAAGGAAGGTAACAAGAGGGAAGGAAAGTTCTCACCCGGATCTTCCACGGTGGTTCTTTGTGCTTAGATGTTGCTGTGACTTTCGGCTGGAGCAGCTGAATGATCGGCCATGTTACTGGCCGATCTTTTCCCCGTCGGCCCAAAGGTGATTCCTCGGATCGCAGAGAGAGCTGCCGCTCCCTCCGCGATCGACGAGTGCCCTCCTCTACGGTGGTCGCCCCTCCAAGGTGACTTTCGACCCTGTCCAGGGTCTACCGGCGGGGGGAAACCGGACGGCAAAGAGAACAAGTTCTTTGCACATCCGCCGGTGCTGCTACCGGATCCGGAAGTCAGTTCCATGAGTTTGTTGTTGTTTGAAAATCCCCTTTTTTTGGTTGGTGGATGTGCTTTGCTGTTAGCCATGTTTCTACCTTCTCTGTTACAGGTAATTATGCCTATTTTTTTTCTATCCTTTTTTCTGCCTTTTTTGTGCTTGTTTTTATAACCTGTTATTTATTTAACTTGCTTACTATTATGTTAGTTTTATTTATTCTTTTCTTCCTTATATGTTTTTTTAAAAATTGAGCTCTTACATTATTTTAAATTTGCCATTTAAGATTTGCCTCTTTATTAATCTTATTTTTCTTTGATTTCTAATGTTCCGCTCCTGTCCTTATTATTTGCCTATTTATTTATCTTTTACTTTCTGTCCTATATTTATTTTTCTTCTCTATCGGGGTCTTCCCTCCTTTCCTATTGGGACCTCAAGCTTAATTGTTGCCTTCACTTCCGTTGTTTGCTGTTCCGGCCTTTTGTCATTTTTCTCTACCAGCTGTGTTCTGTCTTTCTGTGATCAGGTCTTTTCAGTCTTGTCTCTGCTCTAGTCAGCTGTCTCAGCCTGCTGTTCAGCTTTCCAGTTGGCTCAGCTCCATTGTCTGGTCTTCTCTGCTCAGCCTGCCACTCAGCTTTAGAGATCTGCTGTGCTGCCCATCTCTGCTGCTGCGACCTCCCCTCCACCAATTCTGCTGCTTGCTTCTCCCTTCCACTGATTCTGCCACCACCAATTTCTTACCGGTTCCCTTTGTTGTTGGATTTTTTTAGAATAGAATAGAATAGAGCTGGAAGGGATCTTGGAGGTCTTCTAGTCCAGCCCCCCACTTAAGCAGGAGAATCTATACAATCTCAGACAAGTGACTATCTAGCCTATTCTTAAAAATCTCCAGTAATGGAGTGCCCACGATTTCTGGAGGCAAGCTGTTCCACTGGTTAATTGTCCTCACTGTCAGGAAGTTTCTCCTTAATTCTAAGTTGCTTCTCTCTTTGTTCAGTTTCCAACCATTGTTCCTTGTCCTGCCCTCTGGTGCTTTGGAGAATAACATGACCCCCTCTTCTTGGTGGCAGCCCCTCAAATACTGGAATATTGCTATCATGTCACCCCTATTTCTTCTTTTCTTTAGACTAGCTAAACCCAAGTCCTGCAGCCATTCTTCGTATGTTTTAGTCTCCATGCCTTTGATCATCTTAGTTGCTGTTCTCTGAATTTTTTCCAAACTCTCAACATCTTTTTTTGTGATATGGTGACCAAAATTGGCTGCAGTATTCCAGGTGTGGTCTTACTAGGGTTTTATAAAGTGGTACTAATACTTCATGTGATCTTGATTCTATGGCTCTGTTTATACAACCGAGGATTGTATTAGCTTTTTTGGCTGCTGCTGCACACTGCTGGCTCATGGTTAAGTGATCGTCCACTAGGACTCCAAGGTCCCTCTCACAGTTGCTGTTTTTGAGCCAGGTCTCGCCTAATCTGTACTTAAACCTTTGATTTTTCCTGCCTAAATGTAAAACTTTGCTTTTCTCCACATTGAAACTCATTTTGTCGGATAGGGCCCATTGTTCAAGTTGGTCAAGATCTTTTTGGATCCTGAGTTTGTCTTCTGGGGTGTTAGCTACTCCTGCTAGTTTGGTGTCACCTGCAAATTAAATGAATTCCCCTTCAATTCTCTCATCTAAGTCATTTATGAAGATATTGAAGAGTACTGGGCCTAAGGCGGAACCTTGTGGTACCCCACTGCTTACTTCTCTCCATGTGGATGTAGTGCCATTGAGGACTACTCATTGAGTACGGTTTACCAGCCAGCTACAGATCCATCTGGTGGTGATGTTGTCTATTCCACCTTTTTCTAGCTTACCAAGGAGTAGGTTGTGGTCTACCTTATCAAATGCCTTACTGAAGTCTAAGTATACCACATCCACAGTATTTCGCTGGTCTATTAGTTTAGTCACTTTATCAAAGAATGAAATAAGATTGGTTTGACATGATCTGTTTTTTACAAACCCGTGCTGGCTACTAATTATAACTTTGTTTGTTTCTAGTTGTTTGCAGATCTGTTTTTTGATTATCTTTTCCAGGATCTTCCCAGGTATTGATGTTAGACTGATTGGTGTGTAGTTTTCCTTTCTTGAAGATGGAAACCACATCAGCCCTTTTCCAATCCTCAGGTATTTCCCCGGTGCTCCAGGATTTTTGAAAGATATAGTGCAATGGTTCTGAGAAAACATCTGCCAGCTCCTTCAGAACTCTGGGATGTAATCTGTTGGATCCCGGTGATTTATATTTGTCAAGGTCAGATAGGAGTTCTCTTACCATTTTCTTGCTTATTTATATTTTTGTTTCTAGTTTGTCTTTTGCAGTGGTTTTTTTGGTATGTTGGGCTATGGTTTCTTTTTGTGTGAAGACTGATGCAAAGATGGGTCACTCCAGGCCCTTTATCCTCTGCCAGATGGACAAAGGGCTGGGAAGGGCTGCTGGGCTAGCAGAAGATGGGGGGGGGAGCTGCTGATCTCACTGGGGAAGGAATGTTGATCAAGTCTCTTATGTATTGATATTGACCGTTAATGTGTTTGTGTTTAAATGTGTCTTCAACTGTTTTGGCGGGAAACTGAAGTTTATATTTGAGCGGGTAAACCAGCTCTAAATCTGATTGGTCGCTGCCTAGTGGCGGCATGTATAAATATCTGTCAGTCTGTCGGTTGTGTTCAGTTCTGTTATTCTTGCAATAAAGCATGTTGCATTAGATCGGTCTGGTCAATGCCTTCAAGAACCCATTATGTAACAGTGGCGACGAGGGTGGGATCTTGCCGAAGGAGTGATGCCTATCAGAGTTGAAGTCACAGGGTTTTAGCTCAGGCATCAGAGCCCTGGCGGGACCACGCCCCAACCCTGCCTGCCAGTAAGCCAAACTGGAGGCACATTGTCCTGAGGGATCCGTCCCCAGGATATAGGCAGTTCATTTCCTTCGTTGCAAGAAAGGCAGTGTCCAAGACCTCACCACTAATCCACCATGTCAAAGGTGGGCAGACTCAATGAGTTCGACGTCTCCCACCCAGAACAGTGGAGCTCCTACGTCTCCAGGGTGGACACCTACTTGCGGGCCAACCAGGTCGGGGAGGACGGGTTGAAAGCGGCAACCCTGCTCTGCGTGTGTGGACAGGCCACATACGACATCGCAGAAAATTTGGTGGCGCCAGCCAGCATCGAATCAGTAACGTATGCTGAATTAAAAAAAAGATTGAAAGAACATTTTGAACCCAAGCTTTCCGTAATCGCTTGGCGTCATGCCTTCGAACAGAGAGAGCAAAAGGCAGAGGAGTCAGTAGCTGAATTTGTGGCCGCACTCTGGCAAGCGTCACACCATTGCAATTTTCCTGACCTGGAGGATCGCCTCAGGGACAGGCTCGTATGCGGGCTGATGAATAGAGATTTGCAACAGCGCCTATTTGCAATGGAAAAGCTGTCCAAGATGCCTTGAAGGAGATCATGGCAGACGAGGCCACCGGTGGAGCAATGAAGGCTCTACGGCCTCAAAAGACAAACCCCAGCCAGGTGACCATGCACCAAGAGTCCGTTGAGCTAGAAGATGAGGTAGAGGATGATGAGATCGACCGGTTACAGAGGGAAACCGTTAGAGGGCATCGTCCTACAGCACAAGCAACTAGTCCTCAAAGTTGCGCAAGCTGCGGGGGCCAACACAAAAGGACTGAGTGCAGGTTTCGCACAACAGTGTGCCATGTCTGTGGGAAGCATGGCCACATCGCCAGAGTCTGTAGAGGTCGCCAGAGAGATGCTCAGACTGCAGATGCCCAGCAGAAAGGTAAATGGGGCCCGGGGCAGAACAGGGTCGGATACTGTTCGGGGAGGAGAAGCATCCTGTGGACGGGAGCCCAATGCCTTCTTAAAGAGAAGCTGAGACTTCAAGTCAAAATACAAGGGGTTCCTTGCTCCATGGAGCTCAACACAGGGTCAGTTCTGTCTATCATTTCGTACAAGACTTTCAGTTATATCTGCAGACAGGGCAAGAAGCGAGTTCAACTCAAACCGTCAAGCCTTGTTCTGACAGATTTTCAAAATTGCCGCATCACGGTAAAAGGCGAAGCCACTGTGAGAGTTAGGTTCAAAGAGTTTGGGGCTCCCCTCAACGTTGTGGTCATTGAAGGACAACATACAAGTCTAATAGGATTAGACTGGTTCAAGGCCCTGGGCATCTGAGTAACTGGCATAAATCACACTCAGACGGCTGACCTGGCAGCAGTATGTCAAGAGTACGCTGATGTATTCAGTCTTAACTTAGGACAATATAAAGGAGCACCCATATCCCTTCATCTTGATCTTGCTGTCACGCCAATCAGGATTAAACCACGCAAAGTGCCATTTGCGCTTAAACCAAAAATTGATGCAGAATTGGACAAATTAGTGCAACAGGGAATGCTCCAACCAGTGGATAGTAGCCTGTGGGAGACTCCCATAGTGACCCCAGTGAAGTCAAATGGGGACATCCGTATTTGTGCAGACTACAAGTGCACAATCAACAAGGCACTACAGCAACACGCTTACCCAGTGCCAGTGGTTAGTTACATCCTCGCATCACTTCAAGGAGGTCGCTTGTTCACCAAACTCGACCTCGCACAAGCCTACCAACAGCTGCCAGTTGACAATGCCACAGCTGAGGCACAGACAATTGTCACTCACAGAGGGGCATTCAGAGTTTGTCGCCTGCAGTTTGGGGTAAGTGTTGCCCCGGGATTGTTCCAAAGCGTTATGGAATGGACACTTAAAAATATACCAGGTGTCTGCCCCTATTTTGATGACATCCTGATTGCAGGTGAATCTGTGGCAGTACTAGCAGATCGCCTCAGAGCAGTACTTCAACGATTTCACAAAGCGGGGTTGAAGTTAAAGAAAGAAAAGTGTCAGATTGGAGTGGACTCTACTGAATTCTTGGGATTTCAGATAGATTCCGCCGGAATCCACCCATCAGAAGCTAAGCTAAAAGCTATCCAACAAGCCCCAAGACCTAAGTCCAAAGAAGAATTACAGGCATTCCTGGGATTTTTAAATTTTTATCACTCGTTTCTGCCGCACAAAGCAGCATTGGCCGAGCCACTCCATCGTCTTTTAGACAAAAAAGCACCCTGGGTTTGGGCAAGCACCCACGACAAAGCATAAAATCACTGCTATCATCTAACTCCGTGTTAGGACATTTTAATGAGAAACTACCCGTGATTTTAGCATGTGATGCATCACCGTATGGCATCGGAGCAGTTCTAAGCCATAAAATGGCAGATGGCCGTGAAGCTCCTATAGCTTATTACTCTAGAACATTATCTGCAGCAGAGAGAAACTATGTGCAGATAGACAAGGAAGCCCTCGCTATTGTAGCAGGAATTAAAAAATTCCATGACTTCCTATACGGGCGACCATTCACCATTTTCACTGATCACAAGCCGTTGCTCGGCTTCTTTACAGCAGGCAAGCAGACTCCGCAGATTCTATTGCCAAGGATGCTGCGATGGTCAATTTTTATGGCTGCCTATTCATACAGGCTAGTCCACAAACCTGGCAAGGAAATAGGCCATGCTGATGCACTCAGCCAACTGCCTCTGCCTCAAACAGATCCAGATCCAGACCCAGCAGCTCGCATCCTGGCAATCCAGGATCTTCCTGAAATGCCCCTACACGCGGGAGATGTAGCCGCCGAAACCGCCACTGACAAAACCCTCAGTCGCGTTTTGAACTGGGTGTTGAGGGGGTGGTCAGAAAACAGGCCAAGTCCCAAGTTCACAGAATTCACAGAAATAGAAAAGCTCTGACAATGGAAAAAAATTGAGGGCAGAGAGGAAAGAAAGAAGGAAATGGAATTTTGCTCGGTATAAATATATACATCTATATACCATAGGTGTGTGTGTGTGTGTGTTAGGACCCACCTCAGCTAACCACCCAAGAAAGCAGAACTCTTGAAACAAGCATTGTCTCAAAAGGAAACTTTTATTAGGGGTTAGCAACAGTAGGGAAGTGAAGGCGAGATTTGGGGAAAATCCCACTCAAACAGTATAGTTAAACCAGCAATATTCCTCCCCCCACCAGAGTCATAATGTCCAGCCAATCCACAGGTGGCATGATGTGTGGCTAACTGGCACAGTTGGCGCACATTCAAGGTCTTCTCCAGTTTTGTTTCTCTGTAACTGTCTCCCTGATAAGGGAGACACTTTCCTTTCTCAAATGGATAGAGGCGGGAGAGGAAAAGTAGAAAGCGAATGTTATCCCAAGCGATAGCAAATACCCCCCCACCCCACCCCAGTAGAATGGCAGGCCCCAAAACAAAAGCACAAGAATATATATGCAAGGTAGACAATAAGGATTTGGGGACATGGCAACAAAGTATCTATTTTAACTTGGCGTGAAGCCCAGACATTTCTATCTGAGTGAAACCACTTCAAGGACTTAATGCTACAAAGTAGCCATTTTAAGCTGAACTTTTCCTTTGTCTTGAACTTGGCGTGACGCCCAGATACTCCTATCTCTATTGAAACTAGCTCAATCTTCTACTAGTAGTTCGTTTCGACTTTATAATACAAAATATATTTCCTAGAAAAATGGATTTTCTCTTTCTTTAGGATTATAATATAATAATTGACTTTTAAGGCATCTTCTTCTATTACTACTTTGAATTATAAATTAGACATTTACAACACTGACTTGGACTTTTGCTGCCTTTATCTTTTTATTGGGCTTGATTTTTTGTTTTTTCTTATTTCTGTTTGGATGTTATATTTTATAATATTGCAATCTACCTTCTAAGCTGAACTTTCACTAAAAAACGAAGACTACTTCATTATTGAAATGGAATCTTACCCACAGCTCGACTATGGACTTATACTAGAAAATTTTTTGGAAATGAAAGAGGAACTAAAAGAACATTTTAGAATGCACAGGAAAGATGATCCTCCAGAGTTAAAAATTGAATCTCAAACTTTGACTGATCATGACACACAACCAGATTCACAACTTAATGAGATGGAGGAAATATATTTACAATCTATTGAAGAGGAAGATACTACACCTCATATGCAAATGATGGAGAATTTTGATGACCAAAGGCAGATTTCAATTAAAACATCTATAATCTTAAAAGCAACAGGAATTGATTTTCAAATACGAGGCATTAAAAACGCTGACAATATGAACAAACAACGAATAATTACCATATTGATTAAGACTGATTACATAATGCAGACAACACTGGAAAAAAGAGAAGAGGACTACGACCAGACTCAATTGTGGAAAAATGTGTATAGCCAAGCAGTAAGATGTGAGGAGTTAGAGGCCCTATTGTGGAAACCTGTTTGGCACAAAAAGAAAGCTAGAATTAGGTTTAAAAATGAGAGTTAAAATTTTATCTGACGGGTCAAAAAGGCTTTTAGAGATTTTGACTGAGCTAATACTTTTGAGATGTTAAAGGCTCAGGATTTTGGTCTGAGTTAATATTAATGAGATGAAAATTATTGATTTGATTATGGTCTGGAATGGCAATATGGAAAATTGGAATTTTTAAATTCAAAGGAGTTGGATTGATATTGGTGAAATATTACTGATATTTTTACTCACAATGATTGAATGTTAATTAGAAATGCATTAATCTGATTAGGTTAAAACAATTGAGGAACTTTTAGAGATTTGGATTGATTTATAAAATATATATTTGATAGAGTACAGGAAATAGAATATAGTTGAGAAGTATTAAAATATAATAGTTATACTATATGTGTATTTTAGAAATAATTATTGTTTTATGGGAAATTGGGGGACCCGAAATGTAACTTATGTGTTTATTTTAGGCTAAAGTGTAAAATGGTTTTAAAATAAACTTAAAAACAGGATTTTGATTGATATGTGAATTACTATCGATATTTTTTTTTTTTTTACAATGATTGAATTTTATCTAGAAATGTATTAATATTAGGTTATAGCTTGAGGGAAACAGAGAAGTACTTTTAAGGAATTATTGAATTATCTGTGTTTGATTATATTGTTTTCTTTGGATGATCGACCACCCTATCTCCACATGGATTCCTAAAGCACTTTGATGTAAAACTAAAAATACCAATAAAACTTGATTGGGAAAAAAAATGATGGAAATGTTGGGACCATCTTGCTTGTTTAGGGGAGAGCTTCCTGGGGGTTTTCATAGCTTCAAGATTCTCATGATCAGTCCATACTTGAAATGATATTTTATTCCCCTCTAGGAAATGCCTCCAAGTGAGGAAAGCCCATCGTACGTCATATGCGTCCTTCTCCCAAGCTGCCCACCTCTACTCAGTCTTTGATAATTTCCTAGAGGTGTAAGCACAAGGTTGTAATTGTCCTTCCTTATTTCTCTGCAATAAAACTGCTCCCACAGCTACATCACTAGTGTAAACACTGCAACGACCTGAATTGAAGCAATTTTCACTTCATTTTTGGTTGCCACATATTTAGAAAGAAGGAGGGAGGGGGAGTAGATCTGGGTTAGCCAAAACAATTCTCATGTATGGGAACCAAGGTCATTACTGATAACATTTTGGTGGGCTGGGGAGCTGGGAGGTGTGCCCGCATTTTCTAATAATTGGAGAATGTGATTTATGACACCTAATTGGGGTGCGAATTCCAACTTGTAACTTTGTAACCAAGGGGAGGGGAATTTAGTTCACCTTTGTATGTGCCGTTATCTTGTAGCCAAATAAAAATGTTCTTTGCTGAAAAATTCCTTGCCTAGAAGTTCTTTTAATTGGTCTCATCTACTGGAACCATTACATTAACCCAAGACTCAAAACTATTTTAATACCACGGGGTCCTGAGCTCCGGTTGCCTACCCAAAGTCTTGGGAGGACGACAAAGACTCAGGGAAGATTCTATGATGGAGAAAAAGGAAGAGCCTGTTACGAGCCGTGAAGCTACAGCAACCACATCAGTGGATGGGGTGTAGGCCATTGCCCCAATAGACTTCGGTGGTTTCAGTAGCGGGCGCTGTCAGAGGGAGTCCTATCTATCAGAGATACCTGGCGTTCGGAGACAACCCAACTGGAAAAGAGTTCAGCAACTGAAGCAGAATTCCCACTGCTTCTCACGAATCGCACTCTCCTGATCAAAGAAGTGCCAAGGGACTAGCACCCCAGGATGAGTCGGGTGAGTGGAAATATCTGACTGCAATCTGGAGCCAATTCGTTGAGCAGTTAAGAGAGAAGTTTGAAGGACTGGAGGTGGGAGGAAAGGAGCAGGTCTCCCGTCAGTTACTTTCCAGTGAGCGGGATGACAGACACCCCAAAGACCGTCCCCAATCCAGGCAAAGACCCAGTCCCATAGCTGGGGCCCGAGCTGCCTCCCCATGACCAAAGCCACCAGTTTTAACTTCGAGCCCAGTATGGAGGCGAAGCCCAGACCAGCGTCTGCGTCGCAATAGCCTTGACCGCCATCGGCAGCCTGTCAGCCCTGATCGCCGTCGACGTTATGCCAGTCTTGACAATCAGCAATGGTATGTTAGCCCCAATCAGTACCATCGCTATGCGAGCCCTGACCGATACCCACACCAGATCAGCCCTGAACGTTATCGGCATAGAGCAAGCCCCGATTACCGCTGATACCCGGATAGCCCTGATCGATAACCATGTCGGGCCAGTCCGGATTGATATTGGCACCATGCTAGTCCAGACCATCATCGTTACAGACTTAGCCCCGATCAACACCCCTGGCGACTTAGCCCTGAATGTTGCTGGTGCCACACAAGTCCAGGGCCCCTGCCAAGACCTGACAGAGCAGCAGGACTCCCATGAGATCAATTGCAACAGTATGGGTTGCTGCAGGCTCTCTTAGATCAACAGCGACCCATGGAAGCCCCTCCTTTCAAACCCACGTTTGATGGTGAACCCGAGAAGTTAACTTTCTTTTTGAATCAAGTGTGCTCTCACATGAACAGGAATGCCAATGCCTATCCAGACCCTGCCAACGTGGTTGATGTGGTACTGGAAAACTTGGAGGGGGAGGCACCAGAGTGGTTGAATGGCTTGTACAATGAGCAATCACCTGAGCTATGGGACTACAACCTGTTTATCCAAGGTCTAAGGATCAGATTCGAGGATAGTTCCCTAGCCCTGCAAGCTGAAAAAGATATTCATGAGGTGAAACAGAGGGGTCGGCCAGTGAAGGAATATGTGCATGAATTCCAAAGAGTGGCTGGCAGAACTGTGCAGTGGTCTGAGCGATCGCTAGTTCATCATTTCAAGTCCAGTTTGGACCCAGATCTATTCCAGGCATGCGTCTACAGGGGGATCCCTAATCAAATCCATGAGCGGTATCGCTTGGCTGTGAATTTAGACATCAAGTTAAACCGCTACAGGAAGCCACCGACCCCTGGACCTAGACCGAGACCAGATCCAGTGAGGCGTCAACTTCCCCGAGGAACCCCACTGGCTGGGACTACTGGAGCTCCAAAGATGTCAGCTGGACTACCGATCAAATGTTTTAGATGTGGCCAGCCAAGTCAACAAGCAGCTGTTTGTCCAGTTCCTTTCTCTCAGCAAAAAGGCAGTTCGACCACACCAGCAAAACCAAAAGGAAGCTTCGCCGTCCACCAAAGAAAAATTGAGTTGGATTAACCAAGAGCAAGCCACTCAAGTCACCTCTCCTACTCAAGAGAAAGCTGAAGCCCTGCCTGAGGCCTCCCGTTCACCTGCTCTGTATGAGAGCGATGATGAGGGAGAAAAACGACCTGATGGTGAGTCATCCTGTTCCACCTTTTTCCCTCTCTGCTAAGCTCTTGGTCCCTAAGGCAGGAGCACGGATGGACTTACATGTATTGATAGACTCTGGGTGTTCACAATGCCTGATTATCCTCCCTACCATCCTCAAATTAGGCATCAGAGCAAAAAAGCTTTCCTCCCCTATGAGGTTTGAACAGGCAGATGGGTCTTTGTTGGGTGGAGCCCTAGTCACCCACCTAACTGAGCCGGTAGGACTAGAGGTGGGAGAGCATTGGTAATTTATCCGGTTTGTGGTGGTCCCAAAAATGACTGAAGCAGTAATCTTGGTTTTAGCCTGGTTGGACAAGTGGAAAACTTTACTATGGTGGGAGAATGGAATGAGAACCTTAAGGTTAGCCATAGGGCCGTCACCCCCCAACCCCTCTAATGACACCAGCGGGATTGCAGAACCACCATCCAAAACTCTAAAAGCGGTGGCAAATCCCCTGCCAGGAGTGCCTCTCATTCCCAGTGAATACTGAGGCTTGGCTGAAGTGTTCAGCGAGATGGAATGTGACATCCTATCCCCCCATAGAACCACTGACTGTGCCATTGAGATTTTACCAGGAGCTAAGTTACCAAAGCTGAAGATGTATGCAATGACCCCCCTCGAAGTGGAGGAATTGAGGGAGTATATTGATAAAAATTTGGTGAGAGGTTTTATTGAACCCACAAAATCCAAAGTGGCTGCCCCTGTACTTTTTAAGGAAAAAAAAGATGGATCGTTGAGATTCTGCGTTGATTTTAAAGGGTTAAATGCTGTTAGCGAGGAGAATATGTAGCCTCTCCCCTTAATGAAGGACATGTTAGCCCACCTGGCGAAAGGACAAATTTTTACCAAATTAGACCTAAGAGGTGTATTATCACATGATAATAAGAAAAGGTGAAAACTGCCTTCAACAGCCCCCTGGGTAGTTATCAGTTTAAAGTCAAGCCTTTTGGATTACAAGGAGCTCCTGATGTGTTCATGCAGCTAATCAACCAGGTGCTGCATGATCATTTATATAAAAGGGTTTTGATGTATCTTGATGACATCTTGATCTATACAGAGACTATGGCAGAACATACAATTTTAGTACGAGAAGTATTTAAAAAGCTGCTGAACGCTAAACTCTACGCAAAACTCTCAGACACGTTTGGATTATCTGGGCTACAGAATTTCCAGCGAAGGCATTGAAATGGATCCAGCTAAAGTAAAAGCTGTGACTGAATGGCAGCCCCCACAAACTCGGAAACAGCTCCAAAGTTTTTTGGGATTTGCTAATTTCTAAGGTCAATTTATCCCTTCATTTGCTGAGATTGCTTTGCCCCTTATAGAACTATTAAAAACTGGCAAACATGGGGGTAATCCATGACCAGGTCAATCCCTACACTGGTCGTTAGAGTGCCAAGCCGCTTTTGAAAATTTAAAAAGACTGTTTGCTGCAGAACCAATTCTCAAACACCTGCATCCTGAGGAGCAATTTGTTATTCAAGCTGATGCCAGCGATGTGGCTGTGGGGGCAGTGCTGTTACAAAAAAACATAAAGGAGAATTACAACCCTGCGCTTACACTTCGAAAAAACTCACTGACACAGAGCGGAGGTGGGCTGTTTGGGAGAAGGAAGCCTTTGCAATCAGATGGGCCTTATTGACTTGGCGTCATTTCCTAGAGGGGTGCAAGGTGCCTTTTGAAGTATGGACTGATCACAAAAACTTAGAGGCACTGAAATCTCCCATAAACTGTCCCCCAAACAAGTATGCTGGGTGCAATATTTTAATCATTTTAACTTTACCCTGAAATACATACCGGGTGGAAAACTTTTTTTAGCTGATGCCCTCTTCAGACTGTCTCAATATAAAAGCCAACGTGAACAAATCATAGACTCTATTATGCCACCACCTCAAGTTATTTCTCAAATAACCCCTAGGAAACAATGACACCTGAAGTCCCCTAACCCAGACGACCCATTGACAAAGAAATTAAAGCAAGAACTGAAAAATGACCGATGGATCAAGGAAAATCAAACCATCCTAACCCATAGGGATGGGTTAGCTTGGAAAGGGGAAAAATTATATTTGCCTGAATCATTCAGACTCCAAGAACTCCGATGCAGTCACGATGTTAAACAAGTGGGTCACTTTGGATATTTAAAGACACTACACTTAATTTGGAGGCAATTTTGGTGGTTCAAAGAAAGATGTGGAGAGCTATGTAAAAAGCTGTGCAGTCTGTGCTACCATGAAGAGAATCCCAGGAAAGCCCCCTGGACTGTTACAACCTGTCACAGATCCTTCTCAGCCATGGGAGGAGATCGCTATGGACCTTATTGTTGAATTACCAGAGAGTAGAGGAAATATGGTAATATGGACTGTAATTGACCTTTTTTCAAAGCAAGCTCATTTTATAGCATGCTCTGGCCTCCCATCTGCCCAGAAACTAGCCAAGTTATTTCTTAAGCATATTTACCAGCTGCACGGCACACCAAAATGAATAATTTCGGACAGGGGGGTTTAATTTATGGCCAGATTTTGGAGGGATTTCCTTAAACTGATTGATTCCACGCAAGGACAGTCATCGGCTTTTCATCCTTCTATGAATGGAGTGGCTGAAAAAGCAAACGCAATGGTGGAATAGTATCTTAGATGCTATGTAGATCACCAACAAACAAATTGGACTGATCTCCTCCCTTTTGCTGAAGTGGCTTACAACAACACAGTACATAGCAGCACTGGACTTACACCATTTAAAATAGCCACTGGAAGGGATTTTATTCAGATGCCTGAATATCCCCAGGACCCCCCTACCTCTCAAACATTAGATCAGTGGGTGTCTGCTTGGAGGGGTGTTTGGGATAATACAAAGAAAGCTTTAACAAAAGCCTCAGAGGTTTACAAAAAGCAAGCTGATATGAAAAGAGCACCTCAGAAATCATTCCATGTGGGGGAAAAGGTTTATCTTTCTACAAAGTATCTAAGACTTAAGTTACCTAGGAAAAAATTGGGACCAAAATACCTGGGATCCTTTCCTATAGTTCGGACCATAAACCCAGTCACTGTAGAACTAAAACTCCCTCGTCTTTTAGGAAAAATCCATCCAGTGTTTCATAGCAGTTTGTTAAAACCTTTCAGGGAGTCGACTTTGAGACCCCCTCCCAAGAAAGCACCTGGCCCGCTTGTAGTGGCTGGAGAGACTTATTACGCTTGTAGTGGCTGGAGAGACTTATTATTAAACACATTCTTGATGCTAGGTTATACAAAGGCAAATTGCAATATTTAGTGCAATGGAAAGGATATCCGTTATCGGAAGCCACCTGGGTAAAAAGTACTGATGTGAAAGCTGATAGATTGATACGCAAATTTTATGACAAACATCCAAATAAACCAAGAGGGGACTCTTAACTTTTATTCTTGTTTGAATTGTAAGATTTCTCCTTTCTTTAAAGGGAGCCAAATATCAACACTGCAACAACCTCAATTGAAGCCATTTTCACTTCATTTTCACATATTTAGAAAGAAGGAGGGAGGGGGTGTAGTTCTGGGTTAGCCAAAACAATTCTCATGTATGGGAACCAAGGTCATTACTGATAACATTTTGGTGGGCTGGAGAGCTGGGAGGAGTGCCTGCATTTTCTAATAATTGGAGAATGTGATTTATGACACCTAATTGGGGTGGGAATTGCAACTTGTAACTTTGTAACCAAGGGGAGGGAAATTTAGTCTTGGGTTCACCTTTGTATGTGCCATTATTTTGTAGCCAAATAAAAATGTTCTTTGAGGAAGAATTCCTTGCCTTGAAGTTCTTTTAATTGGTCTCATCTACCGGAACCATGACAACTAGCATCCACTTGAATTATAAATGGCAGTTCTGGGTCCGGATGTTTCAAAACCGGCTCCGCAGAAAAAAATCTCTTTAGTTTCTCAAAAGCTGCTTGGCACTCTCCTGTCCATTTTAACGGTTGACTGGGCTTTGGCTTATCCCCCCCTCTGATTTTTAACAAGTTTGTGATTGGGAGGGCAATCTGTGCAAAAGATGGGATGAATTGTCTGTAAAAGTTCGGAAATCCTAGAAAACTTTGGAGCTGTTTTCTGATCTTTGGAGGACCCCAGTCCAGGACTGCTCTCACTTTCTCCGGGTCCATCTCTATTCCCTCGTTGGATATATGATAGCTCAAGTAATCAATATGGTCTTTGTGGAACTCACACTTTGACAGTTTGATGTACAGTTTGGCAGAGCGCAGATTTTTTAGTACCGCTCTGACCAGTTGAATGTGGTCATCTTTGGTTTCGGTGTAAATAAGGATATCATCCAAAACCCCTTTATATAGAATACTACAGGAGCCCCTTGTAGCCCAAATGGGAGAACTTTAAATTGGAAGCAACCAAGTGGGCAATTGAAAGCAGTTTTCCATTCATCCCCTTTCTTTATCCGTATATGGTAATAACCTTCTCTCAATCCCTTTAGATAAGTGCGCTAACATGTCTTTCATTAAAGGTAATGGATACATGTTCTCCATGCACAGCGTTCAGACTCCTATAATCCACACAGAGACGAAGAGAGCCATCTTTCTTTTCTCTGAATAATACAGGGGCTGCTACCCAGGGTCTAGCCAGCTCTATAAAACTCTGCTCCAGATTCTTTTTGATGAACTTTCCCAGTTCGTCTAATTCCCTGGGAGTCATAGAGTACATTTTGGTTTTGGCAGTTTCGCCCCTGGGATGATCTCAATAGCATAGTTTGTGGATCAGTGAGGGGGGAGTTCGTCCACCCTTTGTTCACTGAAGGCTTCAGCCAAATCTCGGTATACCATGGGAGGGCTTTCAAGTCTGACTCACTGAGGGCAGAGGCAAAATCGCGGCATAATCCACATCTCCCGCTGTTTTCTTTAGGAATACACGGGGTTCCCCCCGTGGGAATTTTAACTGTCCTTCCCTCCAGTTGATCATGGGGTTCCACTTCTTTAACCAAACTAGTCCCAGAACTAATGGTCACTCCATCCCTGGGGCCACAATAAATGCTAGAGTCTTTGCGTGATCCCCCAGGATAAGACATTCAAGGTCTTCTCCAGTTTTGTTTCTCTGTAACCGTCTTCCTGATAAGGGAGACACTTTCCTTTCTCAAATGGATAGAGGCGGAAGAGGAAAAGTAGAACGCAAATGTTATCCCAAGTGAAAGCAAATCCCCCCCACCCCCCAGTAGAATGGCAGGCCCCAAAACAAAAGCATAAGAATAAATATGCAAGGTAGACAATAAGGATTTGGGGACGTGACAGTGTGTGTGTGTGTAAATTCCATCTCCTTCATTCTTTCTTCTCTAGCCTCTTCAACATTTTTCCATTGCCAGAGCTTTTCTACTTGTGTGAATTCTATATGTATATATTTGTCCTCTACATTATCCATTCATTCTGCTTTCTGATCAGACTAAATAAGTTGACAGGTAAATTCAGTGTCTCTTTTGTAAAACATTTTAAATTACTTTTTAAAAAGTGCATCACAGTGCATTTTTATGGTATAAAGGAGCTTCTGAAATTGACCCAGTCTAATTTATTTAATCCTGATTCATCCCTACATAGTGAAAAGCACAAACTTTAATGGTAGCCTGCTTTCTCTCAGATATCTTTAAAAGGGCATACATTCACTCTGAATACTGATTAAAAGTGGAAAAAGCATTGATTAATGGAAATAACCTAAGATACAATGAGAATGTAAAAGGTCCTATGCTTTAGCATACTAGAATTTGCAATAAAAAAGTTCAGTCAGACCTTCAACTTCTCATGAAAAAAAAAAAGATCTCGTGAGAAGTTGGAAGGTCTGACTGAACTTTTTTTAGTCCCACAAACTCCGCTTTCCTGCAGTAGGAGAGAAACATGCCAGAGCTGGAAAGCAGGTTAGTGAAGAAATGTTTTGCTTTTGGGAAGAGGGAGGAGCTGGGTGGTGGTGTGCCAAACTCTACAGCAGCGCCGGGAGGAGAAGCAGCAGGAAACGGGGCTGCCATTTCCAGAAGGGAGAAGGGAGACGCGGGGTTATATAGGGCGGCAAGCAAGTGCTCTTCTCTTCTCTGCATTGCTGCGCAGAGCTGCTCCACTCCCCATTCTCCATTCTCTCCAGTGGCAGCAATGGAGGGCTGGCAGGGGGAGGCAGTGGGGGAGGCTTGTGCCACCCGGTCATGGCGCAAGCCATGGGAGAGTTGGTGGAGGAGAAGGAGGAGGCAGCTGCCACCAGGCAGATGATCTGTGAGGTGAAGCGTGAAGAAAGCCCTCCAGCAGTGCACAGTGGCACTGGAGCCTTTTGCCATCACTCCCCCCTGGCTACGAAATGGCAGAGGGGGAGCAGGCCTACCCCGCCCATCCTCCATAGCATGGCAGTCCGGCTCAGGAGGGGAGTGCAAGGGAAGGTCGCCGAGCAAGGAATGGCCTGGCTGGGGGGGGGCCTGAAGGAAGCGGGTATGGGGTGCATGGGGAAGCTCCACCTTCTCCTCCACCTGCCTCACCTCATTGTGGCGGCAGCTGCGTGATGTGCCATGTGGCCTCTTGCCCCATTGCAGCAGCGAGGTGGGATGGAAATTAGGGCTTATGTTTGGGGTAGGTCTTATATTAGGCCCACCCCCAAAAATCAGGGTATGGCATATAAGAACATAAGAGCATACATACCAATTGATTATGTCTGTAGATGAGAAAATATTTTGGACATGAGTTTTTAATTTAGCTTCCTAAACCTTTCAATAGTATTAAATATTTCAAGTTACAGGGGGGAAAAGAAAGTGAAGTGTTTAGCTTCATTTATCCTTAAGTGTAACCTGAATGGAAAGCGCAAGTGATGTTAGAAACTCATAGTTTTTTCTGACAAGTATTAATAGATTTATGTCACAGCCTTGTAAAGTTTGGTGCTAATCCTATATTCAAGAGTGTTACATATCTATGTAGAGCATAAGCTTATTGTTCATCATGCAATTAACCATACATACAACTAACCCTGCCCCAAAGAAGGAGAGTGAATAATTTGGAAAACTCAGTATGAATTGGCCTAAGAGAGAACTCCTGAAATACTGCAAGAGATATTTCTTATAGAATCCAAGATTCATGAATTAATAAAGACTTTTACTTTAAATCCAGACTTCATCTCCTTGCAGAGTCCAATAATATTGCAACATCCATCTTCTTTCTTTTGTTAAATATTTGATAAATTTTTAGTGGGAATTTTCAAAATCTGCTATCTAGGCTTTTATAGAGAAAAAAGAAAATATGGTGGAACTCAACATTATAGTCACAAATTAATTGCCTAGAATTCTAGGACATGAAATGCTTTTCAAATAATTATTTTTTTTCATCATTTCAAGGGGAAAGCTTATCATTTCTTATTTTTTTATACATGATATCCATTAGGTGTAAATAAAAGAATAGTCAAGGGAGAATAATTCCACTGAAAGAATTTTGCAGAACAAGGAGAAAAGCAGATTAATTCCTGAAAATAATAATGGTGTGCACGAGTATAGGGGTGGGTTTATTTTTTTATAATATATCTCACAGAGCACTGGATATAAATTAATAATACCACTTCAGTAGCTAATCAAGTATTCTTATATTGTACAGGAACTTTCTATCCATATATTCATGTTCACAGATTTCTTATAAAGTAAAGGAAAAAATGAAGTAAAGAGTGAAATATGATAACATGTGCTATACCAGCCTATGCATATTTTAAAGGAAAAGTCTATAATTCTTCCACTATTGAAAAACAAATGACCATGCAATGTTTAAAAAGAGCAACATCTTTTGTAATAAAGAAGACTGAAATTTGAATAAACTCTTTTCATAATTACAGCGTATGCTTAACAGCAATTTCATTTATAATATATTTAAGTTGCAGGTATTAACAAGATAAGCCATAAAGAAATGGTTTGATTGGATAGTGACCATAAATCTGTTAGACATATTGCTGTCATATGCACACTTAATATATATTTAGATAAGAGATATTTTATCATGTATAGACCAAGAGACAGATTGGTTGATCACATGAGAATGGGACATAATTAATTCAACTAACTTGAAATAAAGAAAAATAAATAAATAATTATTTCTGTAGGAGAAAGACTGGCAGAGCTGGGGAAGAGTTAAAAGAGGCATCAATTTAGAATTGTTACATAGTCACAAGTGAACTAAGTCCAAACCCCCTTAAATGCCAGTGACCCTTAACTAGTTGTAAACAAGCTGACCATTGGTTGCGGAGATTCCTGTGCTTAGGCTTTTAGCAATGAATCAGTTAATTTGAACCTTCACGTGTGGACCTGATTTTTCGCACTTGACAATTTCCCTCTAAATCCATTTTAGATTTTGCATTGATAGCAATTTAACATATATCACAGATTATTTTTTAAAAGTTCACATGTACATAAACAACAAAAATAAAGATTACCACGATGCCATACTTTAAAAAACCCTTTATACAGTGTTCACTTTTACAGGCAAAACTACAGTAATTTGTTAATGTAGAGTTAACTAGTGATAGATACATGGCTATTTCTATTTTAGTTGTTATTTAGAAGCAACAATTTACTCATTGACCAACTGGGGTGGAGGTATGGGGTGTAGATTATGTCACTAGAAAATACTGACATCAGAGATTTTTTTTGGCTGTTATTTTTATTTTTTTTAAGGCTGGGATCGGGAATGGGGAACTTTGAAAAGCAAACTACTCTGATTTCTGCCACTACGCTAATTGCTGCTGCAATTTGGTAGCAAAATTACAAAATTTCAGCAGTGTAATTTTAATGTGGCAATGGAGCAGGATTAAGAATGAAAAAAGGAGGAGTTTGCTCCCCCACCCGTTTATATCCTTTAGAGAAAAAAATGTTGCCAAAAATGAACATTATTTTTTTTGCTAGATTTTTATAGAGTAAGCTTGGGGTGCACAGATGTCCTGGCAATTCTTGTCTCATTCAACAGAAACCATGGTATTTGAGAAGATATTCTTATTTTTTTGTTATACACAAAACTTTAGTTATGTGCTTGGTAAATATAGTAAAGAATTTCTTACCAGTTTCACAGCTTGAGCCTGTAAAACCTTGTGGACAGGCACAGACATTGGAGGCAATGCAAACTCCACCATTTCTACAACCATCCTTGCAAAAGGCTGAAACCATTAAAGAAAATTATAAGAGGAAAAATTATAAGATCTTCAATTCTATTTCAAGTGGGACAGAAGGATCTTTCCCCAAATATCTGAATAAAAATGAATTAAGTCTAATTTGAAAAAAACAGTAAATATTACAATCTTCTAAAACAATCCTGCAAATTTGTACTGAACCTCCCACATCCACAGATCTGTGAATTAGGAAGTGTCTATCCGAGATTCGTCTGTATACTATCTGTTATGGGCTTCAGGTATATATTATCCCTTTTTCTTTGGTGATAGGGCCTGCATATCTCTGCTCCAGTCATCTTCATCACTCTCTATAATCTTTTTGACCTTGACCTTGGATGATTTCACATAATAATGTATCATTATTTTGCTGAAATATTTAAATAGATCAAATTTACATACCCTTTGCATTTTTGAAACATACATTTGGATTTTTGAACTGCAATCACATTCATCTTTCAGGTACAAAAGCAAATTTAGCACATAAAGTGTAAAAAATAAATATCTGGTGCTAAATGCAGCATCAAGAAAGGAAATGGTACTAACAGTGGATGGTCAGAATGCAAAATTTAGAGAAACAAAGGGATTTGAAATCTGAATCATGTGATATCTTACCTTTGCATATGGTGCCATTTCCAGTATAACCTGGTCTGCAAATACAGTTATGTCCTCCTACAGTATTGAAACACAATGCATTTTCATCACAGTTGTGTTTGTTGGTGAGGCATTCATCATGCTCTGAAGGTTAAAAAAAGAAAGCCACTTAGCATTTAATATTGTAATATGCCTTGATATATTCATTTCTGCCTGCATTTTTTCTCCTTGTAATTTGGCTGTAAATAAACATCTTAATATATTGAGTTAAATTCTGCAGAAATAGTGTCCTTACTGTGTCTTATTGGATTTAGTAGGACTTGAGTAAAGATAACTTAGAAGAAATCTGCTGTACCAATATAATACGATGTTAAGTGTATTCACCACCATTGTTTAGGCAATCATTTCTTTCAATTAAATGTACATAGAATTTCAGACTAAGCTGTTTTTTCAATCTTAAGAATCAAAAGCAAGCAACTGTCAAAGAAAGTATGCAGAAATATCTTTTTCTGCAATAATTTGGTGTTCCCATCTTCCTTTTTTGCATCAGTCCACATTCTATCACAGCAAATAAGGAGTGGAACAAAGCTTGTAGGACCATTTTGCTCAGATACAGCTTCCATAATCCGGCCCGCTCAGGTTTCTTACTTCTCTCCTAAACCTTTCCACTTTATTTTTCTCAGCACATCCCAACAAAGGTGGAATCAGACTAAACCAGTTATAAAATATGATATGAACAAATGGAGGGGCAATGATGCTAAGAAAAGATTATTGATAATGTGCATCAAAGTTATACCAATTTTTGTTCTTGCAAAAAGAATAGTGAAAAATATTAAATAATTCTTTGCCAAATTACTGTATGTACTAAAAGTAATATCAGAAAAGGAGATTGTACTATTGATGGGTGATTAGAATGCAAAAATTAGAGAAACAAAAGAACCTGAAATGCCAAGATTTGGGGGATGCATAAATGCAATAATCTAGGAGGCACAGAATTGCAAGAACATTTATGGCTAAACTAAACTTGACAAAATTTACAAAATAACTCTTATAGAGTCAAATGATGTTAAAAGAAAGACCATATTGAAACTCTTTACAAACAGAATTTTAGAATGACAAAAAATATTTGTAGAAAGAGAATAGACTTACAAACCAAGAGAATATACTCACAGACCAACAATTATATATTCAATATAAACAATTTTTTGGCTTTTGGACAATCAGTAGAAGCAGTATATTAGCTATTGAACAGAAAAGCACAAGGCACTAATCAAATATTAATTAAACTATTTAAAACTGCAAAAGACAAGGGAGTGCTAAATGTTTTACAGCAAAATAATTAAACAAATGTTAATATATGTAAGGACAGATTGGTAGTGGGGTGGAGAAATAAAGAGGAAATTAATTTTGTAAAATTAATTATTTTCCTTGGTGGTTTGTATAGTATACACACACAAACACATAGACATATTTATATGTATCGCTGTGGTTGTGCGTAATAAAACAAAAGATAGAGTCAAGAATGAATAGCTCTTGAATGAAAGTGGATTTAATAAAGTAAGAGTGACAACTATGAGAAAAATACGTTGAGGTGGTTTGGCCACACAAAGAAAATGACTGATTGAATTGAAGAAACATGATAAACATTGATTAAGAAGAAAGGGAAGACAGAAAAAGTTGCAGTTGGACTCAGTTAAAGTGAGAATATAGGAATTTGTGCATGGATATATGGTGGAAATAATAATGTCTTACAAGAATAGAAAGATATGGAGAGCTACAGTTAATAGTAAAAGTATCAACTAATTTTACATATCTTTCCTTTTTCTATTATTATTAATTACACCATACTTCCTAAAATACATTGGATCATGCAATAACATGAATAAGAACCCAAGAAGTTCTGAATTTTAATACAATTGATTGATTGGTTGATTGATTGATGTAATCTTATATCAATCCATCTCACCAGTGCAACTCTGGGTGGCTAACAGAAATTAAAATAAAATACAATACAAAATACAATTTAAATAATGTATATTTTAAAAAATAAAAAGCACTATTCCTATCAGCTAACACCAAGTGGGTTCCCAAAACACCATTCTCTACTAGCCGAGGTTGATTATTTTCCTGTCCCCTTTATTGTTATATGAAAATTCCAGCAGATCACTAGAATTCCTTTCTATATTAGGAGGACAGGTAGCACTGCATGGCGCACTGCAGCTGAAAACAGTGGAGTCTGTGTACGTGCCTGCCTAGCCCGCATCAGCCTTGCTCTCCACGGCGCGCTGCAGCTGATCCAAGGCATGGAGAGCACATCTGACAGGTGAGCATGTAGCAGATGCGCACACGGACTCCGCTGTTTTCGGTGCTTCGGTGCCTGGCCGGCCGCCTCCAATCAGCTGCAGTGTGCCATGGAGAGCCTGGCTGACACGGGGTGAGCACGAGGCAGATGCGCACATGGACTCCGCTTTTTTCGACGGGGCTTTGGTGCCTGGCTGGCCGCCTCCAATCAGCTGCAGCACGCCATGGAGAGCCTGGCTGACACAGAGTGCAAGGCAGGCACACACATGGACTCCGCTGAAATGTTGATAATATATATAAAAAAAAACCCATCAGCAATTTGTTGTTCTAAAATGGGTCTTTTCTAGCTTTCCTTTAAACACAAACTTTATATAAATCATCAGTATTGTAACACAATCTTTTATTTTCCCCTCAAAATCTATTTTTGGATATGAAAAGCTATATTTTAACCGCTTACATACTGTTTATAAAAATAAATTACTTAAGGATATGCAATTATATTTTCTCATATTTATCTAATGTTACTTTTGCATCTACTTTTTTCAATCCATTTTCTTTCTGTCATTAATCCCCCAAGAATAAGAAATGTAAATTGTAAGCTCCTCATAGCACAGTTCTATATCATTGTTAAAATACACTGGGCAATTATGGACATATTCATTCATATTCATAAATAGATTGAATTGTAACACTTTTCACCTAAGCCTGTTCTCTTGTGTGTATAATTTGAACATAGCCAGGCCATTTTTTATCAGCAGTTGTAAAGAAATAGAAACAAAATGTTTAACTTATATATTAATAACACAATTTCTTTGCAATTCATTATCTTGTCAGTAACATGACTCCATCAATTAAACACATATATGTTGAAGGCAGCATATGCACTTGTATTAGACATCTATTATCTCCCACTGCTAGTCCTTCCAAAAGGAACTCAATATATGTCAGACTATATATGCAAAAGTTGTCTCCTCCTCTATTAAAGTGCAACACATCATTTTCCAAGTAGACAAAAAAATTATATTCCATCTTTACTATACCCACCTGCAGTATATAAGCATGGAGGAGCTATGCCACAATTTTTCACCCCTATGGCAGCCAACTATGCTGTCTTCATGATAAATTTGATAAAACAGAACTTAGTGTTCTAAGTTCATCATGAACTAAGTCTGATGAAAATAACCAACTATTTTGGCAGGGATGAATTAATACCATGCATTTTGGGTTATAGGAGCATCTCATTCACTTGAATCAATGTGATCATATCTTTAAAATGGTATGTACAAGCCATCAATAATGTAGTTGCTAATATAGGTAAGTCCAGCTTATGAGCTGTTTGTATTTAAGGAGATGCTCACAACAAATTCTAGTTTATTTGGTGAATGCCAGAAAGATGCATTACTTCATCTAAGCAAAAAATAGATGAAAAAAACCTAAAGGCAATTATGAATTAAACTTGGCTCAAATCTTTAAGATGCAGCATTAGTAAGAATGTCCCAAGGGTGAAATTACAAACCATCTGCAATAAATTCAGTGTTCTTGTTCTGGCAAGAACACTTGATAGTAAATCAGATACATCTCTGCTGAAACACTGGTTATTTCAAATGGAAAAGGTGTTAGGTATTCCCCAAACAAACCAGGTTTAAATGTTTGAAAGTACATTCATGTTTTGTAAGATATGATTAGCAGCAATAATAAATCTAATTATGCTTTGCATATTTATGTTAGCCAAACCCTGGAGCAGTAGTAGAAATCTTCTATCACAATGGCAAGCCCTTTAAGATTATATTTTCAAAGAAACAATGGAACTCTTGACAGAAGCAGGGGAAATATAACTTAAGTTATGTGTAAAAAAAAAAATTCAGAGTATGAATGTCAGCTTCCATGCATTCCTTCAATTTAAATTTGTACTACTAAAAAAACTAGGAAACTTAAAAAAAACATAATTGCAGGACTAACTGATTTTTTTTATTTTTTGTTAATTTTTAGTGTAAAAGTGTGACCCCAAATTTAAAAATGAAAAAAATTACTAATTACTTCTCAACCACCGGTCCTGCTAATAAAAAGGCCAGAATATTAACAGACACAATGACAGAACAACGGAAATAACGATGCCTGTTGATATTTCTGAATCTGATCTTGAGAAGCAAAGCCAAACTACAAATGATTGGCCAGACTGCTGTACCTATGATAAAAAAAAAGATTTTTGCTTGAAAAATGAATGGCTCTGTGTTTGCAAAATGAAACTTGGCTGTACGCCTTGTAGAAAAGTTGGAACTCTTGGAGTTGAAATGAAAATGGGAATGAAACTTTCCAAAGAATGGACCAACAATGAGATAAGTTATTCTGACAAAGATAGGAAGCAACAGTTGAGCTCACTTCGGAAAAAAAAAAATTGATTACAGAGAATCTGCTGCACATAAAGCAGCATTAAAAATAGTTGCTGAAAGCGAAAAAATGACTCTTGAGAATGTTTTTTTAACGTCATTATCTCACAAAAAAATAACTGCAAAATTTTTTTGAACTGCATATAAAGTAGCAAAGGAAAATCATTCCATCATTTTGAAACTGAAATTGATCTGCAAGAACAGAACAGAGTTGAAATGGGTCGTATTCTAAATGTGTGTATTAACATTGTTAATCATATAAGTGAAGAAATGAGGAAAACTGTGGTTAAAGAAATTGTTCAATCCAATAATAAAATTTCATTGATAATTGATGAATCAACCACAATAAGCAAAAAATCTACCCTCATAGTATATGTTCGATGCTGTATCGAAGGTGTTGGAATGAATTCACCGGTAAATTTGTTTTTGGACTTGGTAGAACTTGAAAAAGTAACGGCAGAAGGAGTATTTGATTCCTTACTCCAATGTCTTCACTCTTATGGGATGACAGAAGATTATTTAAAAAAATATTTGGTTTCTCTGGCGTGCGACGGCGCTGCTGTGATGATAGGATGTAAAGGAGTGAAAAAATTGCTGTCAGAACGTTTTCCTTCTATTACAGTTTGGCATTGTGCTAATCACAGACTAGAATTATCAGTAGGAAACTTCAGGAATAGATTCAAATCATTTATTGATAAACTTTACGTCATATACCATGCTTCGGCAAATAATAGTAGAGTTGCATTTATGTGCAGAATTACTGGGGGCTGAGCTGCTGAAAATTGGAAGAATTTTAAGTACCTGATGGGTGTCGTCTAGTTTGCATACAGTTTTGGCTGTGTGGAATAATTTTGAATCCCTTGTGTATCATTTTGAAGAAGCAATGCATGATCCTACAAGAGATAAAAATGATAAATGCACTTATGATGGCTTGAAAAGAAAAATAACATCTACAGAATTTTTATTGGACCTAGGATTGATGTGTGACACTCTCCAAGAATTATCAGAATTAAGTTTGGACCTACAGGACCACAACATGGATCTGTACAAGGCAAATAAGAAAATAAAAATACTGGTACAAGTTTTTGAAGAAGACAGAATTTTGGGCCCTATTATAAATGTGTTGTTGCTGCTGTACGCGATCTTCGCTTTCATGGAGTTTTACTTCACGAAAAAGATTCAAGAAAGGATCCTCCCATTGACCCAGGTATATTTTATACAAAATTGAAAGAGTCAATTGAAAAAAGATTGCTTGATAGCAAAGACGATGAGTTGGCGTATTTATCTCGCATACTTGATCAAAAACATTGGCCTGAAGATGTTAATACTCAACTGACATTTGGAGAAGTGGAAATTAGAAACTTGTTAATCAGACTACAACTAAATGAAAGAGAAATGATTCATGGATTCCGTGAATACATTCTCGAAAAGACATATCCAGAAAAACTGTTGCATTTGATACGGACTCTGAATACCATTCCCATTTCTTCAAGTGAATGTGAATGTGGGTTTTTGCAGATGAATCTAATTGCCACCCCAACAAGAGTTTCGTTAAAGACTAAGACAATTTCAGCACTTTTGTTCACCAAACTTGTCGGACCACCTCTGAGACTTTTCAATCCTTCAAAGTACGTTGATCTGTGGTTACTCAGAGGAGGACATTCGGTCATAGATATTAACAGCAAGGAAAGGAATCGAGAAGATTTGCCGGACGAGAATTGGACAAAACTTTGGAATTTACTATGAACATTTGTCTTAAATACAATAAATTAAATTTATGTTAAGAACTGAATATATAATTTTTTAATTATATAAATAAATATATAAATAAAATTATATAAATAAAAGATTAACAAGATGTGAGTTCCAGCACCTTTTTTTTTTTTTTTTTTTTACAAAAAAAGCACTGGTTATAAATCACTCTTTTCAGTGCTGTTATAACTTCGAACGGTAACTAAATGAACTGTTGTAAGTTGAGGAATACCTGTACTTTTTGTGTCTCAGCTGGTTAAAGAAATTTAGAACTGCAAGCCAATTTGGACTGGTTACTATCTAGTTGCTAATCAGATTTTTTTAAAAAATATATAGAAAACATAATTTTAGACAGCTTAGATACATCAGGACATCTCATTTTATGCCTCTACTTTGATGCTTGAGATTATTAGCTTTCAAAATATGATTCAGGGAACCCTGGAGTTCCTCTGAGGCCTGTCAGAGATTCTTCAAAAGGAAGATCAGTTATATCACGCAGGTTTCATCCAAAGATTGTTTGAGTACTGCTACAAGTGTTTTCCTCAAAATGCTGCAATATGACAGTGGTGGGTATGCAGAAATTTGAAGTCCAAGAAAGCCTAGAAAAAAAAATCACTTGACATGAATGAACATGGAACTTTGGAATATATCCCCCGATAGGTTTGTAGTATTCAAGGCTTAGCAGCAGAAGCACAGCAGATCTTTAACAATGAGAGGTGAAAATACTGAAGGAAACAGGTTTGAAAATAATTGCTTTAAAATAATTTAAAAACCTTTGTGCATTTAAGCAATCTACAATACGAAAAGGTGTTTTTTTTCTTTTTACGATTCACCATTTTGCTGTATGAAGGAGCTGCTGGATCTAGGCAGCAAAACAAACAAAAACTGATATTAAATAATCTAAGTCTTTGTAGCAGACATCCAGATTTTTCTGTTCATTATCCTAAACAATGGTTTAGAACATGAGGTCTCAACTGGGTCAGTATTTGACCCTTTTTCTAATAAACTCTTGTGTTTAGAGGACTTGTTACATCTTCAGCAAATATTCTAAGGAACTGCTGTTTTTGATCTCTGAAGCATAAAATTTAATTGCTCTCAACTGAGCATGAATAACTTACTCATGAAATTATCTTGCTATGGCAATAATCACGTACAATTTGATGACCTCTAGAAGGAATCACTTCCACCTGCTTACTCCAGGCAGAGAGGAGAAGCATTTATAGAGGATTAGACTTGTAGGCAAAAGAAAATAGTTACAACTTTGCAAATTAGCACCATGAGAATCAGCTGTGCTATGAAATTAAGTAGACAGACTTAGGTGTATTATTATCTTAATGATACTGAAATGTAATTGCATTCATTTTTTTCATTTGATGCTATTTCATATTATAGGAGAATATTTATTAGGCTATATAATTATTAGAAAAAATATCTAAAATTACACATGTATGTATCTTTATTTTCTCAGATTATAACAGAGAAGCCAAAAATTATTGGCATAATTTATTCTGTCTCCAAGAGTTCTGGGGCCAGCACCAAGAGGCTCTTTTCTTGTGTTCTTAACATGACTATTTGATGTCTTCACCTAGATTTATGTACAAGAGCTGGTACTTGTTCAGTTATTTATTATACAAGTAAAACAAAGGCCCTGCTGTGCTGCCCCATCACACACACACACACACACACACATACATAACTGTGGTTTAGTGAGTTTATTAATGTTCCCCAGCGATTCCCTTCACCAAAAACTCAGAACTGTCCCAATTAAGTCCAGCGACAAGCAGGCCAAGATTAGCCCACAGAGCAATGGCCTAATAGTCCACAAAGCAATTGAGAGTTGCTCAAATAAAATAACTCCACCAGGCAAAACTTAAATCCACACACAAGAGAGCTCACATGGCAAGAAAAGTTCAGAATCTTCAAGGCACAATTCAAACACGGTGTCAATCCAGAGCAAAGCAGGAATCACGACGATCAAGCAAACAGCTAGAAACTCAACACACTGATCCCAGCAACACCTCCATCTGTCTGCTGTGATAAATAGCCAGCTTTCCAGTGCAGCCCATCAAGACGGGAGGGGTTTTCTCCTCTCAAGTAGTCTTGCTGACCTCCGCTGCTCCTGCCTTTTCTCTGCCCTGTGTGTTCTCAAATCAGATGCAGAAGGCAGTTTTTCCTCCTCTTTACTGGCAAGTTGTCACTGCAAACTTTCCCCAGCTGAAGTCTCCTCCAAATCTCTTTCGGACGCCAGTTCAGAGCCATCAATCAACCCAGTTCCTGATTTTCCAGGAATGGGCTTAACCTCCTCTGACCTGACATCTAAAGAGATATCTGGGGAATCGCCCAAGGGAGACATCACACCTGCTGACATTTGAAATGGTATATCTGGTATTCCTGATATGTAAAATTAGAATTGTCAGGTTGGAATATACTTATTAAGAAAAGAAAAGTAAAACAACACATAATAGTTGCCAACCTTGGGAATAAAAAAGATAGGAATTTGTTTCTGAACATGATTTACTTCTCTCTACACATATCCCACTGAAGCAAGTATTCTAACAACTTAGCCTTTGTTTTAATCTTCACTATTATAGAATGGGATAATATCCATTTATAATGATGATATCCTAATTGAATCCTGGGGAAAATATGCTTTAAAAAAAGGGGGGGCATGTAGCAATAGTTTTATTGTTACCAAAATTGCCATTATCAATTTCCCAGACCCAAAGTCACCAATTATTTTATATTCTGGTCATTTTAAAAAACAAATGGATGGTGAGCTAAGGATAAGAAGGCTTGGTGGATGATTGGCTAGACATGGTGATTTATGAAGTTATTAAGTGGTAAAATCATGAAGCTGTGAATAACTTATTTATTTACTGAGGATTTAGCTATATATCATCAATTTACTTTAATGAGCAATATTTAATGTTTATAAAACTACTTTATTTCCCAATTTCTTTCAAAATCATAGCATAAATAATAAACTTTTCAAGCCAGCAATACTCCCAGATAATTTCACAGGAAAAGTATGGAGGTGTGTTTTAAATATTAATAGGTGCTAAGCACTGACCCATACAAAATAACCAATTAAGAAAGTAAAATATTTTGGAATTCATTTTCACTTCTTAAGTCTTTTATTTTGAGGGCTAGGTGTAAGGACCCACCTCAATTTACATCTTAAGAAGACAGAACTCTTGGAACGTTTCTTCCAACAGGAATCTTTATTAAGAAAAACTGACTGAAGGCATGCTAGACAGGATCTGAGGAACCCCATTGACCATTCAATGTTTTAAAGTGTTCCCAGGCAGCCCCACTCCACATTCCTTCCGGTCAATTCAAATTGGCAGATGGCTGGGTGTTAAATCCATCGGAATCCCAAACGTTGCAATCTTTCCCCCTTTTTTCCTTGCTGCCGGTAAAAGGAGGCTTCATAGGGAGTGAGATCAAAGGCTTGTTATTGTTAGTACTCCACAGAGGGAATCCACAGAGGATGTTCCTTTGTAGTTGATAGGAGGAATGCCAGTCATAAACACCCGTGTTTACTCCCCCCCCTTTGTAGTATGACAGAATCCAAAAGAGAGTAAGAATTGGGTTTCTCAGAGTAGATAGCTAGAAATAAGATATAATTGGATTCTGACATCCGGCTCCCCTTAAAAATAAGAGAGGTCCACCTGTAGAGAAAACAAAACAAGTATAAAAGTTAGTCTGGCTTGTTAGGATACTCTGTATGAAACTTCTTTAAAAGCTTCGGGGCTTTGACATGACGTTTATGGACCCACTCGTTTTGAGAGGCGGGGAGGTGCTTCCATGCTACTAGGTATTGAGTTTCCCCACGATATTTTCTAGAGTACAGGATTTCCCCTATTTCGAAGTGTTGCTCCCCTTCTACCATGATTGGTGTTGGTGGTGGGGGGATTTTTGGCCGTAAGGGTGACTGTTGTTCTCTTTTCAGCAAACTGCAGTGGAAAATTGGGTGTATTTGCCTAAGATTCTTGGGTAATTCTAATTCTACTGTTACTGGGTTTATGATTCTTTTAATTGGAAAAGGCCCTATATATTTTGGTCCAAGTTTTTTACAAGGTTGTATGGATTTTAAGTATTTTGTAGACAAGTACACCATTTCTCCTATAATGAATGGTGTGGGCTCCACCCTTTTCTTATCTGCTTGTGCTTTGTATGCTTGCCTAGCTTCCTCTAGAGCTTTTCTAACTATTGGCCAGGTGTTTTGTAATTGTTCCATCCATTCTTTCAGTGATGGGATTGCCGGTTCGTTTGGGGTTGAGCTTTCTGGGTGTTTTCAAGGCTTTCAAATTTTTGTGGTCTGTCCACACCTGTAAAGGGATTTTATTGCCTTCAAGGAATTGGCGCCATGTAAGTAATGACCAACGTATCCCATATGCCTCTTTCTCCCACACGGGCCAGCGCTGTTCCGTTTCAGTGAATTTCCTGGACGTATACGCGCAGGGTTGCAATATTCCTTCATCATTTTCTTGTAATAGTGCAGCCCCCACTGCCACATCACTTGCATCCATCTGTATTATGAAGGGTTTGTCCATGTCTGGGTGCCTCAGTACTGGTTCGGCAGAAAAAAGCCTCTTTAATCTCTCAAATGCCGCTTGGCATTCCATTGTCCATTTTAGTGGCTGGCTAGGTTTCACTGAGGATTCTCCCTTCGTTTTTAGTAAGTTTGTGAGGGGCAGGGCTATCTGGGCAAATGAGGGGATGAATTGGCGGTAAAAGTTTGTGAAACCCAGGAAACTTTGCAATTGCTTTCTTGTGCGAGGTGGTGCCTATTCTAATACTGCCCTGACCTTTTCTGGGTCCATTTCAATGCCCTGTGGGGATATGCGGTAACCTAGGTACTCTATTCTTTCCTGGTTAAATTCACATTTTGATAATTTGGCATATAGGTGGGCGGCTTGCAGTTTCTTTAAAACCGCTCTGACTAGGTTGACATTTCCTCTTTTGATTCAGTGAAGATAAGGATGTCATCTAAATGAACCAGGACCCCCTTAAATAGATGCTCCCTTAGTACCTCATTGATTAATTGCATAAATACTGCTGACATAAATATTGTCTTCCATCCGGATCGCCATCTGCAGGTCGGCGGGGGGTGGGGACTACTGGATCAGTGGATGTCCCCGGAGCTGCAGGTTCCAATTCCCCCTCAGTGCCTCTCCAGTTGCGGCTCCAGGAGTTGGTGCGGCCGTGGGGCTCAGGATCCTCCTCTCCTAGGGAGCTGAGGGTTCTCTTCATCAAGTCGATAGCTTTCTCTAGGATCCAGTTCGAGTGCTGTGCCCAGCTTCCTTCATCTTCGCTTGTGTGCAGGGATCTCTCCATCTCCTGCTTCCATCCTGGTTGGTTGGCCCCCCATCTCAGGGTCACCTTTCTTGATTTCTTTTCCCACTCGCCTTTCTTTCCAATGCCCATTGACCACCGAGGCTTGTGGTTATGCGTCTCCACCACCTCTTCTCCTGAGGAATCTGACCCTTCAGATCCAGATATTTGGCAGGTTTCCAGTCGGGGCAACGGCTCCCTCTCTGGGGGGCTTTCCCCCTTCCCTGCTTCGTCGTCTGACATGGTAATTTTTGCAAAGTCCCCCGGCAAGGTTCTTCCTTCCAGGTTGACCAATTTTGCAGATCCTGTCTAATGTAAGGACCCATCTCAATTTACATCTTAAGAAGACAGAACTCTTGGAACGGTTCTTCCAACAGGAATCTTTATTAAGAAAAACTGACTGAAGGCATGCTAGACAGGATCTGAGGAACCCCATTGACCATTCAATGTTTTAAAGTGTTCCCAGGCAGCCCCACTCCACATTCCTTCCAGTCAATTCAAATTGGCAGATGGCTGGGTGTTAAATCCATCGGAATCCCAAACGTTGCAATCTTTCCCCCCTTTTTCCTTGCTGCCGGTAAAAGGAGGCTTCATAGGGAGTGAGATCAAAGGCTGATGGCCGCATTGTTATTGTTAGTACTCCACAGAGGGAATCCACAGAGGATGTTCCTTTGTAGTTGATAGGAGGAATGCCAGTCATAAACACCTGTGTTTACTCCCCCCCCCCTTTGTAGTATGACAGAATCCAAAAGAGAGTAAGAATTGGGTTTTCTCAGAGTAGATAACTAGAAATAAGATACAATTGGATTCTGACACTAGGATTCCATGATATATAAAAATCATTTTTTCAAAATCATTGGAAATATGCATAAATACGTATACATCATCATATGTATATTTAATGTTCTTTGCATAATTTATTTACACATGCCACTTGAATGTACAGAACATAATGCATACCAATCCTTAAACAAAGAATGTATGAATGCTATTTGTCAAATCATTTAGATTCCTTTACCTAAAAACAGATTCTTATTTTTAATAAATAAGAATAGAATAAATAGAAAAAAACTTTTTCCTTAAAATAATATTATTTATAAACATTATGGTCAATAACCAAGAAATTGCAGTAAAACAGATAATGAAAATGAAACTGTAAAAACAAAAAATACAGAATAAGGCAGACTATCAGAAAAAAATTAAAACTGAGATGAAATATGTTTTCACTGAATTTTACACGTGATCAAATATAATTTGATGTAGACCACATTGAGCTAGTCCAAACAAGGAATAATTAAAGCATAAGTAACTTTAAGGCAAAGCCTTCTGATCCTAAACAACATAGCTGGTGTACGAGATGAAGTTGTGCAAATGCTTTTATTTGCTTTTGAAATAGGAACCATCAGTTCAGTGGGCCTCCACATTAGGAGCCAGGTTGGGTTTGGGGAGCTTCATCTTATCTCAAACTAAAGATGGAACATTTCTGAAATTAGTTGGTTTCTGAATCCACAGCTACTCTACCTTGCTTGGTTTTTGCTTAAACCTGAAAACTGGTATCTATCTATGCAATCAACTGATAGAAATCCTACATTATTTTTAAATCTGTGTATTTTCCCTCTCAGTTTGCCCTTTTTATTGCAATAAATTTCTTTTCTGGAATACACAAATATGAGGTGCAAATTTTCAATAATATCAGGATTTTTTTTTTTAAAAAAAGTATAGGGATCTTGTTTCCTCTTAAACCTTTGCTTTGCCCACTTGTTTAAGTTGCTTCTGCTTTGACAAGATATAAAGTCTGTAAAAGAAAGAGATTAAAATAAAAAGTAGAATTCCTTTTGAAGGGACATTTGATGAGGGATACTGCTGATTGCTGAGCTAAAAATGGTTTTTAAACGCCAGCGTACATAGGCTCCTCCTATTTATGCGTGTCCCATACATGTCATAAGTCCAAAAATGAATAATCCATGTATAAATTCAGTGGTGTTCTAGTCTTGGATGCTTCCAGTATGAATTGCATAGACAAGGAGATTAAGCTGTGGTTACTCTTCACAATTCCTATCCATCATGACAGAAAGATGCACTGTATTGTAGAACCCCAGCTGAAGTGCAACTGACACCAATTATGTCATCCTTTCAGCACTAGATAAAAGCTTTCTTATTTTTTAATGTGATCGTTTTATATGGTTAACCTCTACTGATGCATTATTTGATGAGCCATCTATCAATGCAGAGTTAAGTTGCTCTTCATGTAACCTTTAATTTTCTTATGAAGCTCTGGATAATTTTCTATAGCTCTAAATATCAAAGGTAAATACATGTTCCAGGTGGAAGGCTCTCTGATCAGTGGAATGAAACAGCAAATGACATAATTTACAGTATCTGCTATTAACTACTACTACTACAGACAATGTATTTTCCCCTGGTGATCACTTTATGAGTCTTTGCTTTTTATCCTGTCAGTACACTCTCTAACCTCCTGGTGTATGCTATATCCAATTATATTTTATTTCTAACTAATCTACTCTGGGAAAACCCAATTCTTACTCTCTTTTGGATTCTGTCATACTACAAAGGGGGGGGGGAGTAAACATGGGTGTTTATGACTGGCATTCCTACTATCAACTACAAAGAAACATCCTCTGTGGATTCCCTCTCTGGAGTACTAACCATAACAATATGGCAATCAGCCTTTGATCTCACTCCCTATGAAGCTTCCTTTTACCGGCAGCAAGGGAAAAGGGGGGGGGGAGATTGCAACGTTTGGAATCCGATGGATTTAACACCCAGTCATATGCCAATTTGGATTGACTGGAAGGAATGTGGGGTGGGACTGCTTGGGAACACTTTAAAACATTGAATGATCAGGGGGGTCCCCCAGATCCTATCTAGCATGCCTTCAGTCAGTTTTTCTTAATAAAGATTCCTGTTGGAAAACCCGTTCCAAGAGTTCTGTCTTCTTAAGATGTAAATTGAGGTGGGTCCTTACATTAGACAGGATCTGCAAAATTAGTCAACCTGGAAGGAAGAACCTTGCTGGGGGACTTTGCAAAAATTACCATGTCAGACAATGAAGCAAGGAAGGGGGAAAGCCCCCCGGAGAGGGAGTCATTGCCCCGACTGGAAACCTGCCAAATATCCGGATCTGAAGGGTCAGATTCCTCAGGAGAAGAGGTGGTGGAGACGCGTAACCACAAGCCTCGGTGGTCAATGGGCATTGGAAAGAAAGGCGAGTGGGAAAAGAAATCAAGAAAGGAGACCCTGAGACGGGGGGCCAACCAACCAGGATGGAAGCAGGAGATGGAGAGATCCCTGCACACAAGCAAAGATGAAGGAAGCTGGGCACAGCACTCGAACTGGATCTTAGAGAAAGCTATCGACTTGATGAAGAGGACCCTCAGCTCCCTAGGAGAGGAGAATCCTGAGCCCCAAGGCCGCACCAACTTCTGGAGCCGCAACTGGAGAGACACTGAGGGGGAATTGGAACCTGCAGCCCCGGGGACATCCGCTGATCCAGTAGTCCCCACCCCCCGCCGACCTGCAGATGGCAATCCGGATGGAAGACAATACCGACGAAGAAGGCACCGATCCATTCAAAGACTTCCGCCGTTGCACGCGAAATTCAAAGGGGAGCTTGCGGTTTTTCCTAACCCAAGTCCTTGGCTACATGGAGGAACACGGGCGACACATCCCTAGCGACAAAGCCCGTATCCGGATCGTGCAATCTGCTCTGGATGGACCGGCCGCCGATTGGGTGGTGAATTTGCATGATTCCAATGCCCCAGAGCTCAACGACTTCAACCGTTTCATGTCCTCTCTGAGATGACGATTTGAAGACCCCCTGGCTGATCGCAAAGCACGCAAAAGAATCAAAACGATGAGGCAAGGCAGACGGCCAGTAGCCGAATATACGCAAGAATTCCGAACCATTGCCAGCAAGCTGAACTGGCCGGAAGACATCCTCCTTAGCCATTTCAAAGACAGTCTGAATTACGACCTATATGACGCTTGCCTGCCCCGGGGGGACCCACACCAACTCGACGAATGGTACGTCCTGGCAGAGGAAGCAGAGATCGATCTACTGAAGAGGCACCGCCGAGGAAAACGATGGAGCCGCTCACCGCCTGAACCGACGCGCGAACCAGCGAAGCCATCGGCTATGGCCAAGAAACCAATGGGCTGTTTCAAATGCGGGAGAGAGTGGCATCAGGCTGTAGAATGCCGCTCGAAAGCCCCCCAGCACAACCCAGACAGACCACCGGCCAGCAAATCTGGGAAGTCCCCAGCTAAGTCAAAAGAATCTGCCATGAGAGGAATAGAGACTGTGGAATCCCCTACCTCCACCCAGATGCCCCAGATGACAGCTCAGAGGGCGAACCACTGGTAAGTGGATCCATCCCACCCATCCTCAAGACAGTGACTATATTAGCCCCCTCCATCCCCGAAGCTGTCAAAGTGAAAGCCTTAATAGACTCTGGCTGCACCCGCTGCCTAATTAGCCCTACCCTAGAGGGAAATCTGGGCATCCCAGTGAGGAGGCTGGAACAACCAATCTCATTTGGCCAGTTAGATGGGTCCATAGCAGGGGGGTGCCAGCTACCCTAGCCATGTTACCAATCCACCTATCCCTGGGAAATCATGAGGAAGACATAACATTTGTAGTGACCCCAGGCATGGAATGCCCGATGATCCTAGGGCTGGAATGGTTAACAAAATGGAACCCCTGGGTAAATTGGAGGACGAAAGAAATAAATTTCCTGAAAGAGGACCCTACAGACTTAAAACCCCAAGGGGATCTATCAAAATTAAAAATGGAAATAGCATCCATGGGTGAAGAAAAGTGGCTACCAGAAATACCAGAGGAATACAGAGACCTGGCTGACGTTTTCAGTGAGGAGAGGGCGGATGAACTTCCCCCCCACCGACCCACGGACTCTGCCATAGAGTTCAAGCCCGGGGCAAAACTCCCAAAGCCCAGATTATACTCCATGAGCCCAAAGGAGGAGGAGGAAATGGAGAGATTTATAAAGAAAAACCTAGAAAGGGGGTTCATTGAACCAGCCAGACCTAAGGTGGCCGCTCCGGTCCTCTTTAGAGAGAAGAAGGACGGCTCTTTACGCTTATGCGTTGATTATAGGCTCCTGAATGCGATCAGTGAAAGCAACCTATACCCCCTACCCCTCATGAAGGACATGTTATCACACCTCTCGAAAGGAAAGATTTTTACTAAACTAGATCTAAGGGAAGCGTATTACCGCGTGAGAATTAGGGAAGGAGATGAATGGAAAACCGCATTTAATTGCCCAATGGGGTGCTACAAATTCAAAGAAACAGATGAATGGTTCCAGAAAAATAAACACGTGTGCACAATGAAAGACGGACTGCCTTGGGTGGGGGAGAAGTTATATATACCGACCACCCAAAGGATCACATTCATGCAACTTTGCCACGACACAAAATCAGCAGGGCATTTTGGATTTGTAAAAACATTACACTTAATTAAACGGCAATTTTGGTGGCCATCCATGAAAAAAGACATAGAAAGTTACGTGGCCAGCTGCCCAAAGTGTGCAATGGCAAAAAGGCTGCAAGGGAAATCACCAGGACTGTTACAAACAGTGGCAAATCCCTCAGCCCCCTGGAGGGAAATAGCCATGGATTTTATAGTGGAATTACCAGAAAGCAATGGGAATACTGTCATTTGGACGGTCACGGACCTATTTTCCAAACAGGTTCACTTTATTCCTTGCCAAAAGATCCCCACCGCAAAAGCTTTAGCAAAACTTTTCGTGCAACATATTTACAGATTGCATGGGGCACCCCAACGCATCATATCTGATAGGGGAGTGCAATTTACATCTGCATTTTGGAAGGAATTTCTATCCCTTTTAGGGACCACCCAGGGACTGACGTCTAGCCATCATCCTCAGGGAAATGGTCAATCAGAAAAATGTAACGGAGTACTTGAGCAATATTTAAGATGTTTTCTAAATTTCCAGCAGTCAGATTGGATGGACCTGTTGCCTTTTGCAGAGGTTGCCTACAATAATGCAGTCCACTCCAGCACAGGTTACACTCCTTTTCAAATAGCTACCGGCCAAAGTTTCAACCCCATGCCAGAACTAACCCCAAACGAACCGGCAATCCCATCACTGAAAGAATGGATGGAACAATTACAAAACACCTGGCCAATAGTTAGAAAAGCTCTAGAGGAAGCTAGGCAAGCATACAAAGCACAAGCAGATAAGAAAAGGGTGGAGCCCACACCATTCATTATAGGAGAAATGGATGTATCTGTCTACAAAATACTTAAAATCCATACAACCCTGTAAAAAACTTGGACCAAAATATATAGGGCCTTTTCCAATTAAAAGAATCATAAACCCAGTAACAGTAGAATTAGAATTACCCAAGAATCTTAGGCAAATACACCCAATTTTCCACTGCAGTTTGCTGAAAAGAGAACAACAGTCACCCTTACGGCCAATAATCCCCCTCCCCCCAACACCAATCATGATAGAAGGCGAACAACACTTCGAAATAAGGGAAATCCTGGACTCTAGAAAATATCATGGGTCAACTCAATATCTAGTAGCATGGAAGCACCTCCCCGCCTCTCACAACGAGTGGGTCCATAAACATCATGTCAAAGCCCCGAAGCTTTTAAAGAAGTTTCATACAGAGTATCCTAACAAGCCAGACTAACTTTTATACCTGTTTTGTTTTCTCTACAGGTGGACCTCTCTTATTTTTAAGGGAATCCAATTATATTTTATTTCTAACTAATCTACTCTGGGAAAACCCAATTCTTACTCTCTTTTGGATTCTGTCATACTGCAAAGGGGGGGGGGAGTAAACACGGGTGTTTATGACTGGCATTCCTCCTCTCAACTACAAAGAAACATCCTCTGTGGATTCCCTCTCTGGAGTACTAACCATAACAATACGGCAATCAGCCTTTGATCTCACTCCCTATGAAGCTTCCTTTTACCGGCAGCAAGGGAAAAGGGGGGGAAGATTGCAACGTTTGGGATCCGATGGATTTAACACCCAGCCATCTGCCAATTTGGATTGACCGGAAGGAATGTGGGGTGGGACTGCTTGGGAACACTTTAAAACATTGAATGATCAGGGGGGTCCCCCAGATCCTGTCTAGCATGCCTTCAGTCGGTTTTTCTTAATAAAGATTCCTGTTGGAAAACCCGTTCCAAGAGTTCTGTCTTCTTAAGATGTAAATTGAGGTGGGTCCTTACATTATCCCTGTGTAGATACTAATTTCCCAAAGTCCAATTAAAGTAAAATATTATTGAAAGTTTTGTAAATTGGGCTTTCATTGTTCTTTTATCAAGCAACTTCTTCTAACTTTAACACCAGTTTATAAATTAATTAGATATAATCTATTTTCATTTAAATATAATTAATATGAATAAGGGGGAAGAGCTCCACATGGAAATGAAAATGTTTTTTAAAAGAAAAAAGCCTATAATATTTTATTTTAGCTCATCACGCCACTGTTTATTGATTTCATGATGTAGCACTTAATAAGCATCTGCTGATTTGTACCATTATAATATGCCAAAAAATTTATGTAGAATAAATAATGTATACCTAATTAAAAATTCCAATAAAAAAGTTCCTTTAAGGGAACTTTACTGATTGATAATAAAGTTTGTAATGTTAAAACCAACCCACTATTCTTTCTTGCATTGTCTCAGAACTAAACGTTATATAAAAGCATTACAGTAAATATCAATTTATGTAATTTCACATATTTCATGTGTTATTCTTTCTCTACATAAACTTCATTGCATATGTAATTATTTTATATATTTTGGGATTGCTACTACTCTCTGCATACTCTTGAGACAAACTTTAATAAATTCATAAAAAGAATCATAGTCAAAAACTATGACTATGCATTTTTTTTAAAAAAATAAGAGAAACAACTTTGATCACTGAAAGTACACTGATAGTACACTTAGTTTTGTTCTTTTTGTTTTTAAATCAAATACCTAACAGCCACTAATGATAAGCCCAATTGCTATTTCCCTAGGCTTAGGAGCCCAACAAGGCCATTAAGTCATTTCAATTATAAGGATATTCAGCCACTCCAATTTGGAAAATCTCATTTTAGTCCTATAGGACTAGCCAGAAGTCACGGCTAGCCATTATTAGTTCACACTCAGAATTGTTTCATAACTTCTTCAATTTTCCAGTTATGCGTGAGTCAGGAACAAGCAGGAGCAAACCCAAAGGACAGTCTGCATTTAGCCTTCTTACGATATCCATTGATGAAATACATGCAACAGTCCGCTTAGAATCAATTTGCCTTCTAATGAACGCGCCATGGTCCTGACCCTGCTGCCTTCTACAATAGACCAGATTTGTTTGTACCTATTTAGTTATAATCAGCTTCCTAGTCTTCAGGCTAGCTAGATTGTAAGACTGAACTTGTGTTTAACATTATACAAATCTTTACAATACTAACTTTTTGTATACCAAGGTACTTAAATGCAGCTAAAATATAATTGGCTTAAATCAGAACTATAGTACAGAGGTCCCAAAACTACATGGAGAAGTATACAGCAATCTCCAACTCCACTCCAATTTAAGAATATAAAAATATTAATTACAATAACTATATCATGATTTTTTTTCATGCTTATTGAACATGTATGACATTGGGAGACACCTGATATATATGATTTAATCTAACCAACTCCAGCAATTCAGTCCCTATTTAAAAATCTCCAGTAAGGGGAAAATACATTACTGTTCCAGGCAGATTATAATACTATTTAATAGCTTTTATCATCAGGTAATTCTTTTTAACACCCATCTTGAATATTCTTTAATCTCAATCCATTAGTTCTTTTCTAACCACAGTGCAGAGTACAATGGAATTGCCACCTCATATGATTTAGATGCATTGTTTCTATTGATGCAGCCCAAGATTGCATTGACTTTTAAAACTATTGCATTCCATTTCTTGTTCATATTCAGTCACAGATTTACAGATTTCTAGATCTTTCCCAGATGCATTGTCACTAACTCAGTTGAACCCAGTTATCTAAATATTTGACTTTCTCTACTCAGATACAGATTTTATATCTGTCATTATTTTGTTGGTTTTTACCCAATGCCAAAACCCATTGAAGTTATTTTGAATTGTTCTCTGAGCATTAGCAAACTCCTGCAGTTTGATGGCAGCTTCTGCTTCATTTTCTAGGACATTTATAAGATGCAGAATTGCACTGGATCATGGACAAAAAACAGGCTATTTGTATAGATCATTATCCTATGAGTGCAGTTCTCTAACCTATTCCAAATCCACCAGACCATATTTATCTTTGTTAACAAAGAAATCATGAGACTTTGTGAAAAACTTTATTGAGATTAAAATATACAATATTCTTCTGTTTATCGAATTATTCATCCTATTGTAAAAAGAAATAAAGTTAAACCTGTTCTTAAGAAAGCCATTTTTTCTAAATGCTTACAGAACTGCAGTTTAACAATCAATATATTCCAGTTTAAGGTGAAAAGGTTTATTTTGTACCACATTTTTATCAGTTTGGATCTATAATTCACTCCTTTCCTAAGTCATGTTAGCAATCTATTTCTTCTTTCTATGAAGGAATGAAAAGAAAGTGTTGAAAAACATGTCTTCTCCTTTTCCCTCACATCACCTCTTCAGCTTCATCTCACATCAAAATATCCTCCCAAACCTTACCATACCTTTTATATTCCTCCAAGGCTCATTTCATTCTGGACTTTAGCTTAACTCCACCTTTTCAGATTCAAAGCAGTAGTTTGATTCATCCTTAGTTATTAGCCCCAATTTCCATTTCCAATCTATCTTCTTTTCTATTCCAGTGCTCGTTATTCATTAGGTCTATAGACGCTTCTCCATTTTTTTCCTTCTTCTCAAACCTGTTATTTCAACAACAGTATTCATTTTTTTAGGGTTTCGCCTCTCGTCTTACCTTTTAGCTTTTTAAGTCATAGAATGCTGCCCACCTATGTTCATTTATAATTGCCTTCCTGAATTTCAAGATACCTAGCAGACTTCTCTTACTGTCCCTCCCTAGTTACTTGAACTTCAACATGTTGATCATTTCCCCCAATATTTTTAATCCATCCATTTATCTGTTATCTCTAGAATTACATCTAGAACAGCTGAGCCCCTTATTTCCTCTTCTGCTTTCTTAAAACTGAAATTGTCAACAACAGAGGTGTCCCACTCCTGCCTGAGATAGAAGTCAAGACATTATATACATACATATATAGGTTTTTTTCTTTTCTGAATTAATGCATATTTGGTAGCTGGAAAGGCAGCTACAGTACATGTACAAAATTGCACCTAATTAATCTCATTAGGTTTCTATGAATGACATCATATTTGCTTTCTCACCTTACACATTAGGATTTCTATTTCATTCTGTTTTTTATCTGTTCAATGTATATGTAATGGAGATACCAGTGGAGTTTATCAGTTTCCATAAGGCCATATACTATAACTGTTGAATCAAGGTATTCATCCTAAAGACAATTGTGCAATTATCAGACTGTCAGGGGGTTCAGATTTCTAAACTCTTTCAAATATTAAAATCACCTAAAAATATTTTCTTTCTGATCAACATTCTAACCACACCAGTTTTAAAACAATCTGTTCAATACATATTATACATTTTAAACAATGTTTAATTTCTGTGTCTTATAAATATGACTATGCATTTATAATGATTCTCTAGAAAAGCAGCCAGGTGGCAGTTGGACTAGCTGCACATCAGCCAATGGCAATAGAGAACTATATGCTGTCCTTGAACAAGTGGCAATGCTGATTTTTCTCTCTCTCACGAAGGTTTTACAGAAATAACTCTCTTTTGATAGGCAGAACACTAATGCACCAGTGACCAGTGGTTACATAGCAAAAAGCCTAAGTTGGCTTCTTGTTTAAGAAATCAGAACAGAACAGAACAGAATAATAGAGTTGGCAGGGACCTTGGAGGTCTTCTAGCACAACCTCCTGTGTAAGCAGGAGACCTTATACCATTTCAGACAAATGGCTATCCAATCTCTTCTTACAGAGTTGCTTTAACTTTGACACAGGTGGCATATAAAACAAACAAACAAATAAAAATAGTATCAAACTGAAAATATCAGGCTGCATTTCTTTTTCTAATCTTTGTCCGAGCCTCATCATGTCTCTCTAGCCAAATCAGAAGGATAAGTATATACACAATTACGGTGCTTAAGTGGAGGGACCTTTAAGTTGAACATGATAAAATCAGGATATACAGACAGTCCTGAACTATTTTATTTTTATTTTTTTCTGGGATCTGAGAACCAACAACTGGAATGGTGTCATAATACCAAACTGCTAGAGACCAAGATTTAGTCTGATTTCAATAGAACTCAAATTTCCACAGAAATAAATAAATTCTTGGTCATTTTGCTAAATGTCTATCGTGATTCTCAGTCATCCAGGTCATGGTTGTCCCAAAGGTGCTTTTTCAAAAGGCAACTGGACTTTGTTTTTCATTGAAGACATTTTGCTTCTCATCCAAGAAGCTTCTTCAACTGAAAAGCAAAACATTTTCAAGGAAAAACAAAGAAAACCCAGTTGCCTCTTAAAAAAGCACCTGTAAGGACCCACTTCAATCCCACATCTTAAGGAAGCAGAACTCTTGGAAACAATTTCTTCCAACAGGAACTTTTATTAAGAGTAGTTGATAGCAGGCATAATAAACAGGATCTGAGGGATTCCCTTACAGATCGATATTTTAAAGTGTCCCTAAGCAAACCCCACCCCACAGTTCATCCGGACGGTTCAGACCGGCCAATCCCTAGATGTTAAGTCCATCGTGGGAAAGAGAAGATAACATCAGTCCAGCTCCGTGTGTGCATGATTGTTCCACAGCTCTTCACACCTCATTTTTGAGAACGGAGAAATAAACCAGGTCCTGGAGGTTTGTATCTCTTTCCCCCCCTTTTCCTAGCTGCCCGGTTAAGGAGAAGTTCAGAGAGACGCATAGTACAGGAGGCAATTTGTTACATTGCAATGGGTAGCAGACATGAAGGCAAATAAACAAAAGGTTACGTTGTAGTGAATAGAGGAAGTGAAAGCAATAAACCCGCATGCATATCCCCCTCCCCCTTGGGAGTATGGCAGAATCCAGGGAAAGGTGAGATTTGGTTTTAGATCAGAGAGATAGCTAGAAATGAAATATAAATGGATTCTGACAGCACCTTTTGGTCTTGGTCACTTTCTTTCTTCATTTCAGTAATAATTTAGAATAAGGAAGTCATATTACTGTCCTTGTACGAAAAATAATAAACCAGAAATTACTGTCAGTTGACAATTACTGCTGAATCCACCTTCATCTGCACAGAATTCATCTTTGTTTCAAAGAAATTTGATCTAATTTACTATGCATGCATTATTTATATCATGGTCATTTCTACATAATGGTAACCAAGGAACCTATTGAAAAATGAGATAAAATTAAGCACAGTACATACCATCTTGCAAATATAAATAATATAAAAAACATGTCATGTCTACAGCAACCAGGAATTTAATCAGAACAGAACAGATTTGTTTTTAAGAAATCGCAGTACACAAAGAAAGCTGCTTTAAAAAAATATTCAAAGCTATATTGCTTCTCAGTTTCCTGTATTTTTACATCAGATTTGTTTCCAGATTCAGGCCAGAATGCCTGAATATTCTAGATGGATCTGTAGCTGGCTAACAAACTGTACTCAACGAGTAGTCCTCAATGGCACTACATCCACATGGAGAGAAGTAAGCAATGGGGTACCACAAGGTTCCATCTTAGGCCCAGTACTCTTCAATATCTTCATAAATGACCTAGATGAGGGAATTGAAGGGGAATTCATCTAATTTGCAGATGACACCAAACTGGCAGGAGTAGCTAACACCCCAGAAGACAAACTCAGGATCCAAAAAGATCTTGACCAACTTGAACAATGGGCCCTATCCGACAAAATGAGTTTCAATGTGGAGAAAAGCAAAGTCTTACATTTAGGTAAGAAAAACCAAAGGCACAAATACAGATTGGGTGAGACCTGGCTTAAAAACAGTAACTGTGAGAGGGATCTTGGAGTCCTAGTGGACAATCACTTGACTATGAGCCAGCAGTGTGCAGCAGCAGAAAAAAAGGTAATAGAATCCTGAGTTGTATAAACAGAGGCATAGAATCAAGACCACGCGAAGTAATATTACCACTTTATAAAGCCGTAGTAAGACCACACCTGGAATACTGCAGCCAATTTTGGCCACCATATCACAAAAAAGATGTTGAGAGCTTGGAAAAAATTCAGAGAAGAGCAACTAAGACCGTGGTGGCGAACCTATGGCACACGTGCCACAGGTGGCATGCAGAGCCCTCTCTGTGGGCATGCGCACCGTTGCCCAGTCCTAGGCCTCCGCCACCGTGTGCCAAAAAAAAGGTTCAATCAATCAATTTCAACTTCTCGCGGAGAAAAAAAAGATCTCGCAAAGTTGGAATTGCTCGATTGAACTTTATTTTCAGTCCCACACAGCGACGGAAGAAGTGACGTGTCAGAGCTGGAAAAAAGGTGCCGTGTGGGGGTGGGGGGAGCGACGGCAGCAGGGCGCTCCATGCATTCCGTTTCTCCATTTGCTTCTCAGCCTTTGCCATGTGTTTGTGGGACAAAAGAAAATTTCCATGAGACTTTCTAACTTCTCGCGAGATCTTGCGAAAAGTTAGAAAGTCTCATGGAACTTTTTTTTTTTACCGATAGTCCCACAAACACATGGCAAAGGCTGAGAAGCGAACAGAGAAACGGAATGTAGCTGAAAGGCAGGTTAGTAAAAAAAACACTTGGGGGAGGCGAGGGCAGCTGGGTGGGGGAGGGGGCGGCAACCTTAGCCTGCACGGTGGCAGGAGGGTTAACGGCAGGCGTGGGGGGGCCAGGAGGAGCTGCACAAGGAGGCGGAGGGGAGGCCAGGCAGATTGCAGGCGCCACTCCTCGCCTCCTCCGTGCTGCCGCTGCCGCCGCCACTGCTGCTTTGGCCAAAGCGACTCAGCTGTCGCTGCCGATGCCCTGCTCTGGCCCCGGGCAGCGCCTCTGCCCTGCGTGGCTGTCCCGCTCATGCCTGCAATTGGCCTCAGCGCCACCGCCGGCACCCTGCAGTCCCGCCCGGCTCTGCTCTGGCCCCGGGCAGTGCTTCTGCCCTGCATGGCTACCTCACTCACACCCGTGATTGACCTCCGCACCACTGCCACCGCTGGCACCCCACAGTCTGGCCCGGCTCTGCTCTGGCCCCGGGCAGCGCCTCTGCCCTGCGCAGCTGCCTCGCTCACGCCCGCGATTGGCCTCCGTGCCACAGTCCCGCCCGGCTCCGCTCCGGCGCCAGGCAGCACCTCTGCCCTGCACGGCTGCTCTGCTCGCACCCACTCTGAGCCTGTGATCAGCCTCCATGCCGCCGCTGCAAAAGTCATGCAACGGGGGCGTGTATCTGGGCAGCTCGGGCGAGAAGAAGGTGGGTTTGTAGGGCGGGAGCCCGCCGCCTCCGAGTCCTCCTGTGATGGGGCCCTGCTGATCGCCGGATCTGAGGGCGGCGGCAGCGGCAAATGCGGCTCAATCCTCAGCAAGCCCCATTTGCCGCCTCCTGCCCAATGCCGCTGCCATGAGACCGCGGAACAAGCCAGGCAGAAGTAAGGAACTGGGTCAGGGCGGTGGGAGAAGGGCACTTTGCGAGGGTCTGATGCACGTGGGGCTGCTGCCTCGCTTTCCATGCTGTGCCGGGGCTGGGCTGGACTGGGTGCGGAGCCTCCATGCTGCTTCTTCCCCTGCGGACATTGGGAGCGCCCACCCCGCCTACCCTTCATCCTGGGGCAGCTGCCGCCATACCACGCTCTCCAGCCCATCGCCAGCCAGCCGGGCATGTCGAGCTCGGGCCTCAGGCAGATGGAGGCCAGAGGGGAGTGAGAGCCATAGCTGCCCAGCTCCTCCGCCTGAGGAACCGTGCGGGGAGAGGCGCCGCCCGGCTCGGTAAGCCACGGTCTGCCTGCAGAAGGAGGAGGAGGAAGGAGGAGGGTTGGCCGGGGACAGGCACAGTGCTGCCCACGGGGGAATCTGACCAGCCCCAGCCTGGAGGGGGGGCAGACGCTGAGGGAGCCTGAAGGGAGGCATCCCAGCATGACAGGCTGGAGAGCGCCGGACAGCGGCAGCTGCCCCGGGATGAGGGATAGGCAGGGTGGGCACTCCCGATGTCCGCAGGGGAAGAAGTGGCGAGGAGGCTCTGCACCCAGCCCAGTTCAGCCTAGCCCCAGCAGGGCAAGCAAGGCAGCAGACGCACGTGCGTCCCCTGCCAGGCAAGCAGAGCCGCGGCATCTGCGGCAGAAGAGCGCAGGCGGGCAGTGGAAGACACGAGGAGCCCCAATCCCAGCACAGCCCCTCCCCACTCTCCTCCTCCCCCCCTCGGAAGAGCTGCGGGGCTCATGAGCCTCCCCCAGGGAAGAAAACCATCGCGAGACACTCTTGTTTTAACTTTTTTTTCCTTGCTGCTTTTTGGAGTTTTCATCCTGCTTTCGTGAGACGGCAGCATTTGGGAGGGGGTGTAGATGCCCCCTTCTGCCCCAAGATGTTTTCCTGCCCACTGCCCCACCCACCAGAGATCCCCTGGATCTCCCCCAACCCTGCCCGGCCCCCACATGCATCCCTTCCCAACATCGAGCTGGCCACGGCCACCCTGGCCACACCCATCCAGTGGGCCACGCCTACCCAGTGGGCCATGCCCACCCGGCACCCGGCGATACATAAGTGGGTTTTGGGTTGCAGTTTGAGCACTCGGTCTCTAAAAGGTTCACCACCACTGAACTAAGATGATCAAAGGCCTGGAGACTAAAACTACGGGAGTTGGGTTTGGCTAGTCTAAAGAAAAGAAGAAATAGGGGAGACATGATAGCAGAGATCACTGGAACTGAGGGGCTGCCACAAGGCAGATGAGGCCAGGTTGTTCACCAAAGCACCAGATGGAAGGACGAGAAACAATGGTTGGAAACTGATCAAAGAGAGAAACATCCTGGAAGTGAGGAGAAACTTCCTGACAGTGAGAACAATCAACCAGTGGAACAGCTTACCCCCAGAAATCGTGGGCGCTCCATCACTGGAGATTATTAAGAGGAGACTGGACGTTCACCTGTCTGAGATGGTATAGGTCACTGGTGGTGAACCTTTTAGAGACCGAGTGCCCAAAACCCACTTATGCATCGCTGGGTGCGGGGTGGGCGTGGCTGACTGAGTAGGTGTGGCTATGGTAGTCATGGCAGCATGGGTGGGCGTGGCCAGGGTGGGCATGACCACCTTGATGCTGCTCCTGGGGAGGGATGCCTATGGGGACCGGGCAGGGTTGAGGGAGATCCAGGGGGTCTCTGGCGGGTGGGACGGTGGGCAGGAGGCTTGTCCTGCAGAGTGAGGCGAGGGAGGGGGCAGGGCAGGGGTGCCATTGCTGTGGGGCAAGGCAAGGCAAGGCGAAGCAGGGGCCGGGGCTGGTTGCAGACAAAGGGGGGCTCCAGTGAGGAGGAGGAGGTGGAAGAGGGTTTAAGCAAGCTTAGCAACCGGAATGGGGATCCCCCCCAAAACAAACGTGCTTCATGAGTAACCTCAAAGCACGACAGAAGAGACCAAAACCTGTTGCAACCACCCAGCAGATGGGAGGGGAATAAAAACCAAACAGCCCCCCCCCCAGTCAATCCTCAACAGAAATGCTCTCAAAAACGAAAGCCTTGGATAGGGGGAAGAGCGCAGGCAGGCAGGCGTCTTGCTCAGCTGATGGCTTGGGGGGGAAGGGGGCAGCTACACCCCCTCCCAAACACTGCCCTCTCACAAAAGCAGGATGAAAACTCCCAAAAGCGACAAGGAAAAAAAGTTAAAACAGAAGAGTGTCTCGCGATGGTTTTCTTCCCCACTTCCTTCTAGCTGCAGTTTAAATATGTAAAGACCACAAAAGAAAAAACTTGGCTTTCTCTCGTTTTAATTCAGAAGGCAGGACTGGGAGGATTTTGGGGGGTTGTTTGTTTCAAAGGAAGGCAGGATGCTGGCTGAGGAATTCTGGGAGTTGAAGTCCACAAGTTATAAAAGGGCCAATTTGAAGAGCCTTGTTGTAAGCCAATGTTTGGAAACACCTCTATGACAGCCAGGTTTTGCACACACATGTATATTTGGGACTACATCACCCCGTTCCAGTCTGATCCCTCCTGAACATGGGTGTCCACTTAAAATTAGGGAGGTCCTAATTTTTCAGTCCTTCCAACGCGCAACTCCCCTCTTTCATCAAACCGACACCCAACAGGACAGGAATTGTCTGCAGGCAGAAACCGATGAAAGTCAAATCAGTTTTCAAGGCGGCCCACTCACCGCCAGAGCTTGCCCAGCGTCTTGCTGAGCTCGGCATTGTGCAGGTGCAGGTACTGGTCGGCCAGCTTCCTGCACGCTGCCTGCACCAGACCTGGAAGGCGTTCATGGGCCGCTTGACATGCGGCTTGGCCTTCAGCGCCCCATGGCCCCACACCGGCATGGGCACCAGGCTCCAGTCGTAGCCCTTCAGCACCTGCGAGATGGCTTCCCAGATGCAGGAGGGGAAGTGCTCATCCCTGCTTGGCGCTCATCCCTGCTTAATCAGAGCCTGCCTGGGCGGCCTCTGCCACCTCCACCGCGCATGTGGCTGAGCAGGCAACCTCTCCCCGGCCCCTGGATGAGGTAAAAGGGGCCAGATCCCAATCCACCCGCCCAACCCTGCTCTCGCTCTCTCGTCCCTGCTCGTCCCTGCCAGGCTTAATCGGAGCCTGCCTGGGCTGCCACTGCCTCCGCTGCTTCTGCTGCGCACGTGGCTGAGCAGGCAATTTCTCCTCGGCCCCTGGACGAGGTAAAAGGGACCAGATCCCGATCCCCCCACCGAACCCTGCTCTCGCTCGCTCGTCCCTGCTCGTCCCTACCTGGCTTAATCAGAGCCTGCCCAGGCCGCCACTGCCTCCGCCACTTCTGCTGCGCACGTGGCTGAGCAGGCAACTTCTCCCCGGCCCCTGGACGAGGTAAAAGGGGCCAGATCCCGATCCCCCCACTGAACCCTACTCTCGCTCGCTCGTCCCTGCTCGTCCCTACCTGGCTTAATTGGAGCCTGCCCAGGCCGCCGCTGCCTCCACCGCCTCCGCTGCACACGTGGCTGAGTAGGCAACCTCTCCCCGACCCCTGGACGAGGTAAAAGGGGTCAGATCCCGATCCCCCCACCCAACCCTACTCTCGCTCACTGGCTGGCTGACTGGCTCCTGGCCGTTCTCCCGCCGCCCCGCCCCGACCCTCACAGAGCCCCGACCCAGTTCCTTACCTCCGCCCGGCTTGTTCCGTGGCCTCATGGCAGCGGCACTGGGCAGGAGCCGGCAAACAGCCGGTTTTGGCGTGGCATGGCTCTTTGCCTCCAGCTGGAGGGGCAACACCGATTGGGGCACCAATCTTCTTCCCCCCGCCATGGCAGGCTGCTACTCACTGCGCTGTGGGCTGGAGGCAAAGAGCCGCGCCATGCTGAAACTGGCCATTTGCCGCGACGTGCGAGGCGGGAAACGGCCGGGATCGGGCCCCTTTTACCTCGTCCAGGGGCCGGGGAGAAGTTGCCTGCTCAACCGCGATGCATGAGGCAGGAAACGGGCGGTTTCAGCGTGGCACAGATCTTTGCCTCCGGCCCACAGCACGATGAGTAGCAGCCTGCCATGGTGGGGGGAGGAAGATTGGTGCCCCAATCGGTCCCCCGAGCCCTGGCGGAGCCATCGCATGGATCGCCGTGCCGCCGCCGCCGTTCCCCCCTGCATGGATCGTCCTGCCGCTGCCACCATTTCCCACTCCCCACCCCGCGCACGGATCGCCCTGCTGCCGCTGCCGCTTGGAAAAGGCCTCTGCCCCACAGATCTAGGGATGCACAGCGATTTTGCACCCCCCCCACGGCCGATCCAGGCGGCAGAGGCCTTTTTGAAACCTGTGGAGCTCGCATCCATGGCCGCGGGGCGATTTTGTGGCACCTCAGCATCCCGGATCGGCAGTGGGGGGGGGCACAAAATCACTTTGCAGCCCTAGATCCATGGGGCAGAGGCCTTTTGCAGGCCTCCGAAGCCAAGATTGGGCTGCTGGCGTACTGCAAAATCACCCCGTGGCCATGGATGCGAGCTCCAGTGGCCCGGATCGGCGGTGGGAGGGCGTGAAATCGCTCCGGAGGCTTACCTGGACTCGTGCTGGCAGCTGCCTCCACCATCCAGCCCGGATCCGCCCAGCTCTTGCAGCTGCTCCCTGACTCCCAGTGCAGAGAGAAAAAGAGCAAGAGCGCAGGCACACATGGAGAGGGGGCGGGGAGCAGCCTGGTCCCGCCTCCCTCTGGGGCGATGGCACGCATGCCCACAGGTTCACCACCACTGGTATAGGTTCTCCTGCTTGAGCAGGGGGCTGGACTAGAAGACCTCCAAGGTCTATTCTATTCTATTCTATTCTATTCTATTCTATTCTATTCTATTCTATTCTATTCTATTCTATTCTATTCCTATTGCTATTCCTATTGCTATTCCTATTGCTATTCCTATTGCTATTCTATTCTTCAGTGTCTAAACTTACCAATCTAGATAAGTGTAGGTCAAAAACTAAGCCCTATGATAACACTGACTATAACAGAGGAAATATTTATTTACCTTATATCAGGAACAAACCCATACCTTGTTAACCAGATGTCATTCCTTTAACCCAGCTATGTGGGTTTTGTGAGCCTCTCAGAAGTGAAAAATTAAAATGGAAAAGCAAGTTTTTTGAACTGTTTGATTTTTGTTGTGGTTTTATAGAATGAGGCTTAAAGCAATATGTTTATTATGTGTCAGACTTAAGCAATTTATTCTGAATAACTTTTCTAATCTCTACATCATAAAGTGGGCAGGAGGGAAGAAGCTTAAAATTATGGAAAGAAGGAAGTTGGGATTGTCTCCTTACATTTCACTTCTTACATTACATTTATTCATACATATTCTATGTTAGTGCCAAATTCAAGCCTTCCCCTTTAAACTAGAGGAATACAGTAAGAATACATTAGAATTAACCAAAACAGATGTCATAATAAATTCTGGTAAAATTTGAATCATATGACTCTCATTGTATGAAATAAAAAGTATAAAAAAGTAACATTTTTATATCTGCTAATGACTTATTAATCTTTAAAAAAATGAAATAATGGGCATCTGCTTATGTTAAGAAACTATTCTTTGTATTAGAAGAGCTGCTTGAGACAAGCCTCAAGCTTATGAAAAAGATAGAATTTGGAGAAGTGGCAGGACTGAAAATAAATAGAGAAAAAACCAAAGTGATAACTAAAAATCTTACAGATAAACAAAAAAATCAACTGTCAGAAAAAACCGACCTTCAAATAGTTAAGAAAATCAAATACTTGGGGATATATTTAACAGCAAGATGTGCAACAATAAAAGAAGACAATTACGTAAAATTATTAAAACAAATAAAATTAGACCTGGAAAAATAGAAAAATCTACAACTTTCAATGCTAGGGAGAATAGCAACGGTGAAGATGAATATTTTACCAAAACTACTCTTTTTATTTCAAACAATACCTATAAAACTGGGGGAGAATTCTTTTGATGAATTAAATACACTGATTTTGAAATTTATTTGGCAAGGAAAAAAAGCTAGAATTAGACTGAAAATGCTATAAGAAGCGAAAGAAAATGGAGGATTTGGCCTGCCAGATTGGGCTTTATATTATCAAGCATCTGTATTAACTTGGTTAAAAGAATGGATAACTCTTAGAGATAAAAGATTGCTATACCTAGAGGGGCATAACCTACAACTCGGATGGCATGCCTTCTTATGGTATGGGAAGAATAAAACACGTAGATACTTTCAAAACCACTACATAAGAAGCACACTTCTTCTTCTAGAATGGGAAAAAGTAAAAGTGAAAATCTACATGAAAATACCTGGATGGCTTTCAACAATGGAAGCCTTTGTTCACCCAAACTTAATTAACTATGAGAAAATTGTGACCTATAAAGACATTTTGAATATTTTGTTTCGCCATCCTAATTTTCTGTGCCATTTCTTTTTGTGTTGTCAGATTAATCTTGTGTTTTATAATATTCCATTTTTCTTTTATCTTTTTGTTTTGTGGATCCTTCTGTAGGTCACTTTCTGTTTCTTTAAGTTCTTCTTGTAGTTTTTCTTGTTGAAGTCTCCTATCTTTATTTTTCTTAGAGTTGTATGCAATTGTCAATCCCTGAATGTAGGCTTTTGTAGTATCCCACAAATTTTGTGTTGATGTCTCTTCCTTTTTATTTACCTGAAAAAATAATGTCAACTCCTTTTCTAGCATCTGTATATATTGTTTGTCTTTACATAAGTCTTTGATTCATTGACCATCTTTTTCTCTGTTTCTGGCCTTTCCATTTTATTGTTATTGGGTTGTGATCCGCCCAGTCATTAAGTCCTATTTCAATTTCCTCTATCCCGTTCTGTACTTCTGTTGTTACCCAGGCCATATCGATCCTAGACCAGGATTGATGCGGATACGAATAAAACGTGTATTGTTTGTCTGATCTGTGTGTTTCTCTCCATATATCCCGAAGGTTGAGTTCTGTTACCATGTTAAAGAACGATTTTGGTAATATATTTTTCTTCTTTTTGCTCTTTTTACTACTCTTATAGTCTTTCTTAACATCAACTATTGCATTTAGATCCCCAATCATACAAATACGTTCATAATCCAGATCTACTAGTTTCTTATGTACCTTTTTTAAAAATTCATGTTGGTTGTTATTTGGTGCATATACTGCCGTTAATAAAATTTGTTTTTGCTCTAATTCTATTTCCAACATTAAAATTCTCCCCTCTTCATCCGAATATATTAATTTTGATTTTATTTTTTCTTTGACATATATAGCAATTCCTCCTTTCTTGTTTTGTGCTAGTGTTGTGTATAGTGTTCCTAATTTTACATTCTCTAGTAGTTTTCTATAATCCTTTTTTATATGAACTTCCTGAAGACATATCACGTCTGCATCCAATTTCCTTAATTTATTAAACGTTTGTACTCTTTTTCTTGGTATGTTTAAACCATTAGTGTTTACAGAAAAGAGCTTAATTGCCTCTCCTGTTTTTTACTTGATCTGTTTTTTTTGTGCTTCTTGTCTCTATTACCCTTCCTTTTGCTCCTTCTCTTTCTAACCTTTCTCTTTCTTGTATCTTTTGCGTTTCTCTTTCTCGTTCAAATTCTTCTAATAGGTCTTCCTCCTGGCTTTTACTCTCCGGCTCTTCCCTACTTTCTTGTTCTTCTCCCTGAGCAAAGTGACATTCATAAAAATCCTGCGCTTTCTCGAGTGTGTCTATCTTATATTTTTTTTCTTGCCATGTTACAAATATGCCTTCAGGTACTAACCATCGAAACATAACTTTGTATTTAGTTAATTGGGTTGTTAGAAATTGGTATTCTCGTCTCTGATTTCGTATTCTACGTGGTATTTGCTTTAATACAATTATTTCTTTACCCTTAAAAACTATCTGTTCGTCTCGTTTTTTTATATATTTCATCCCTTATTGATCTTCTAGTAAACCTTATATGCACCTCTCCCGCCAATCTGTGCCTTCGTGCATAACAATAGAAGATTACCGTTAAGAAATTGCTGTTTAAAAAAAAAAAGGAGTATACACTGTGTGTTTATGTGTGTTATGTTTTGTTGTTTTAAAAAAATAAAAATTTTATTAAAAAAAAAAGAAAAGACATTTTGAATATTGAAGGGAAACTAAAACCCAGACAAGAACTGAAAGAATAGGGCATTGATGTATCTTGGTGGCCTCACTTGCAAACTCAAACAAGATATGAAAAAGATGTTAAAATATCTGGATTTTATAAAGAACAGATAGAATTTGACCAGATATTATTGACATCAGATGAAAAATTGATTAAGAAACTCTATAAATATATGTTAAGTTTAAAGATGGAAGAGGAACAAATTAAAGAAACAATGATTACATGGGCAAAAAGCTTTGGGCATAACATAGAGTTAGAAAACTGGCAAAGTTTTTGGGAAAGACATTCTAAAATAACAAAGGCGGTGACTTACAAAGAAAACCTATACAAAATGTACTACAGATGGCACTTAACACCTGTGAGGTTAGCGAAAATGTTTAAAAATATGTCTAGCAATTGTTGGAAATCTGGCACATACTATCATCTTTGGTGGACATGCCCTAAAGCCAAAAGATTTTGGTCAAGAATACATATATGATTAGAGAAAATGACTAAAAAACACATAGATTTTAAGCCAGAATTATTTTTGTTAAGTATAATTTGTCAGTGTGCAAGTATTTATGAACTGGAATAGCCATAGCAACGAACCAACCAGTGGGAATTGTTATTTAATTGAGACACAGGATTGGCTTTTTGAGGCATGTGATCCAGCCTAGGTCTGGGCGTGTCTTAGTCTCTCCCTGTGTCCTGATCTCCTGAGTTAGTTGTTGTTGTTCTCTACCACATTGCCAAGAACTGAATGAAACTGTATGTATCATGTTTATATATATTTTATAGATAAAGTTTTTCTAAACTATGCCTTCTGCTCATTTTGAATGTGTGCTTATTTTTTGGGCTTAGTTTTGCACTGGAAGGTTATGGGCACAGATTCCAGCCAGCCCTTGCACACAGTTCAGACTGAAGAAAAAGATTGAGGCTCAACACGGAGCTGTAATTAAGCTGAAGGACTGTCTGAGTTAAATTAAGAAAGAAAAAGGCAAAGACTCAGTTGAAGGCTTGCAGGATGGCTGATTTAAAGGAGAGCTCTGTGCCTTGATTGGGACAAAAGAATTATCTTATTTGGGCTGTAAAAATGGAATGCTTTCTGAAGGCTAAGGAGCTCTGGGATATTGTGATTAATCCACCCCAGAGGCAATTACCAGCTGCAGATCAATGGAGGCATCATAAGGCACTGGCTTACATCATCTTAAGTGTGGAAGATGAACAGTTCTTAAATGTAGCTGACTTAAAAACTGCAAAAGAAGTTTGGTTGAAGTTGAGAAGCATCCATGTGAGTGAGTCAGCATGCAATATAGTGCAATTATCAAGGCAATTGTACAAAGCCCGGCTGCTGCCACATGAGAGTGTAGAAGAGCATTTGTTCCACATGCAGAAACTGTTTGTTGAATTAGAACAGTGAGGAATGCAGATTCCTGAATCTCAGAAGGTGCTATTGGTACTAAATAGTCTTGATGAAATGTGGGCCATCATTTCAGCTGTTTTTGAATGCAGACCAGAACAGGAATTAAGTATGGAAGGACTTAAAGCCTGTTTGATTTCTGAAGAACAGAAACGCAGTTTTAGAACAAGCCAAGAGGAGAAATTCCTGAGGTGGGGTCCAAGGAGCAGAGAGAACAGAGCAGCAGACTGCCTGTCTGCAGAGATCGGATTACATCTCAGCAGAGAATTAGCAAGAGAAAAGAACAGAAAAAAGAGAAATACTTCTTCTGTGTGGCTGAAACTCATTTAAAGAAAAACTGTTTACAAGGAAGAACAACAGAAAATGGACAAGCTGCGGTTGCAAAAGTTAGCTATTGTAACTTTGGGACTAGTCAAACAATTGTTAATAATTCTAAATTGTTTTCCAGATTGAATTCAACTTGAGGAGATGCAGTGGCCTTAGCAAATGACCAGAAGGCAAAAGTCATGGGGAAAGGCAATGTGCTGATTCCATGTCTGGAGGAAAGGTTTAATAAGGTATTATGTGTGCCTGAAATGGAGCATAATTTACTCAAACAAGGGTTTGAGACCACATTTGTAAATGGGAAATGTCTCATAAAAAGAAATGGGAATGTATGTGCACAGGGCATAAAACAGGATAATCTTTATGTGTTGCAGACACAAAAGGTTAAATGTGCCCAAACATTTGGTAATGTGGCACAACATGATTCATGCATTCATCTGTTGCACAGAAAGCTTGGCCATGCCAGCTTCAGAGTGTTGCAAAGGATGCCAGAGTTTGCAGAGGGATTAACCTTGAAAGGGTGTAAGGCATACTTAGACTGTGCAGTATGTAAATCATCGAAATCCAAGGTGTTCCCAGTGAGCAAGAAGAGCACAAGGCAGACAACAAGGGTTCTAGAGCTGGTACATGCAGTTCCGGTTCCTGATCGCGGCGCTGGCGGACGTGCGAGGTGATCGCTCCCTCTGCCGTCCAGTTTTCTCTCGCTGGGGGACCCTGAAAGGGGTCGAAAGTCGCCTTGGAGGGGCGATGAGCGGGGAAGAGGACCTTCTGATTGATCGCGGAAGGGCAGCAGCCCTTCTGTTTGATCCGGAGCAGCTCTTCGGACCGACGGAGAAAAGATCGGCCACTCACATGGCCCATCATTAATGTCGTTTCCAGCCGAGGCCAAACTTATAACTAAGCACTTGAAAGCACCGCGGAGGAACTGGATAAGATCCTACCTTCTTTTTACCCCAAGTATTTTTTCCTGCAAAAGCTCTTTGAAATTGCTTCCCCCTATGAGGAGAGAGGGAAGGGAACGTCTTTCTCCCACCCTCTAAAATGGCGGCGGTTGCCTACATAGGGGAGATAAAGCCCTGAAAAAATATAATTAATTGGACTTACATGTTTCTCAGATCTGGCAACCCAAAAAGTTCCTACCTTCACAGGAACTGGCTATCTTAACTATGTGGAAAAAAAACAAGAAAAGAACCTAAACTGGATAAAAGCCTAGCCTTTCTGAAAAGGATTTCAAATGCCATCGGGGACATCTTGTGGTGAAGCCTGGTATAGCAAGTGAATATCCCTGGTAAAGAGATCTGTTTACAACCTAGATCTGTCCTTGGTACTATCTAAAGATAAAGCTGCAGCTGGGAGTTGAAACTGGCTCTTAAGAACTGTGGAGGTGAACATTCACTGACTTTTGTTTAAAAAATTAGCCTCCACTAAAGGACTATCTATACTATTTCAGAAATGGAGGGGGACCAGCGACAAACTTTGCTTGACTATAAACTTATACTTGAAAAAACCCTTGAAGCTACTGAGATAATTAAATCCAGACTGAAAGACAAAGATGCCAGCTTGAACCTACAAACTGAAACCCAGATTCCAACTAAAGAATTTACAACCCAGAAAACAACAGAAGTGGAAGAAATCAATACCAAGACAGAGGACTTTAAGGAACAACAACAATATACTGAAAATTCTGACAACCAAATTCTGATTGCAACCAAAGAACCTACAACCCAAAAAGTAACAGAAGTGGAACAAAGTAATATCAAAACAGAGGATGCTAAAGATCAACAAAGACAGCACATTGAAAACCTAGATAACCAACCAATAACTATAAAATTGGACATGAAGAAACCAGAAGAAACCTGAGGAAGAAGAAGACCAGACCGAATTGAAGATAAAGACATTAGAACAAACACCGAGACTTGAACTACCAGGGCAACAACTTAATGATTATAAATGGACCAGTTCTTTTGAAAAATTGATGACTAGACGGTCTCCTTTGATTCAAGTAACATGTGCCAGAATGAAAGGAGACCTATTTGATAATTTAAAGACATTGGTATGGAAACCTGGTTGGCAGAAAAAGAAAGCTAGAGTTAGGTTTAAAAAATGGGGCCTTCTGACTTACTAAGAGAGATCCTAAAGTCTCAACTAATAGGCTAAAGGGAGACCTGGAGGTGAAGGGAAATATGACTATTAGATTCAAATGTTGTTGGAAAACGATACAATAATAACAATAATAACAATAATAACAACAACAACAACAACAACAATAATAATAATAATAATAATAATAATAATAATAATAATAATAATAATAATAGACTAATTGACTTAATAACTAGGGTCTAGATTTATAAGGGAAATGGAAATTAAATATTAGGAATCAGCCTTGAACTTTCGCTTAGCCCAGAAAATATAGATGATGGATTTGAGACAATAAAGGTTACTCTATTAGTAAGCTGTGATGTACTAGGATGAGAATTAGAAAATGTTTTTGAAATAAAATAAGAATATATTTAAGTAAGTAATGTGTATTTTAGATATTATAACTTTTGTGTAGTGAAATAAAGGAAATTCGGGTTACCAGAAATTTGAACATTATGGATGTTAAAGGTTAAAATTGGAATACTGTGATTAGAAATTAAGAATTAGGTAAAACTTAAAAACAGAATATGGGTATGTATAAGCAAAAAATAGATTGACAAATACTTTAATTGAGCCTGCTATGGTTAGAAATTTACTAGTTTAACTATGTTATATCAAATGTTAACGGGTAATAGAGAAGGAATTTTTGACAATGTAACCTGAGATATGTATTAAAAATGCTGTTACTGAACTATTGATTACCCAGTCACCACGCTGCTTTCTAAATACTTGGATGTTAAATTGGAAAACTAATAAAATTTGTTATAATAGAGCTGGTACATGCAGATTTAGTAGGACCAATGCAAGCCAGCTTGGGAGGAGCCAGGTATGCGCTGGTCATTGTAGATGATTTCAGCAGATTTGGGTTCTGCTATTTGCTGAACAGCAAAACAGAGGTGCTGCAGAAGTTCAAGCAATGGGTGAGCTTCGCAGAAAGAAGATATAGGCAACAGGTATGCCAGCTGCAAACTGAGGGGTTCAGAATTCATGTCAGCAAGTTTTCAACAGTAGTTGGGACAGCTAGGAATATGACATAGACGCACAAATCCTTACACAGCAGCTGAGAATGGCGTGGCTGAAAGACAGAATGGAGTCTTGCAGGCCATGAAAGACTCACTGCTGGAGGATTCTGGTCTGAGCAGGTCGTATTGGGGCGAAACCATATTGACTGCCAATTATTTGGCCAATAGGCTGTGGAGTTCATCTATAAATGATACTCCATATGCTGTGCTATATGGGAGAAAGCCATCTCTGGCACATTTAAGAGTGTTTGGAAGCAATGCATGGGTGCATATTCCAAAGGCAATCAGGAGAAAAGGGCAACCAAAGGCTAGAAAGCTCAGGTTTATGGGCTATGCGCCTGGCTCAAAGAGCTATCACTTTAGTGATGGGAGCAGAAATATAGTAATTTCCAGGTCTGCTAGCTTTGCAGAGCAGAATTGGGGCAGAATTGATGCCAATTTTGGGGATGATCCACTTAGTGACAGTGACTCACTTAGTGACAGTGTCAGCGTTCAGGGAGGAGAAGCTGAAAAAGGACAAGAAAAGGAGTCAGAAGAAGATGGTGACTCTGATGTGAAGCAGGAAAGGGTTGACAGTCAAGAGCAGTCAATGCCACACAGGTCAGAGTGATGGAACAAGGGGATTCCATCTGACAGGTATTCTGCTGGAAAAGTAAAGGTGTGTAATGTGTGGTATGAGCCAAGAAACTATCAGGAAGTATTGACACTACCCAAAGTGGAGAAAGTGAAGTGGAAAAAGGCCATGGACAAAGAAATGAAATTCATGGATGAACATAAAGTGTTCACCTCTATGACTTTGCCACAAGGTTACAAAGCTGTAGGATGTAAATGGGTATACAAAAAAAGTGTTACCCAACAATGAAGTCCAATATAAGGCAAGATTAGTGGCACGGGTTTTCGCAGAAGAAAAATGTGCACTATGATGAGGTATTTGCACCAACGATAAAAAGTGAAACTATAAGGTTGGCACTAGCATTGGCAATGGCACGTGGGCATAAAATTTGGCAGTTTGATATAACCCAGCATTCCTCAATGCAGAGTTGGAGGAAGAAATTTACATGGTTCAAGCACCAGGGTATGAAAGTAAAAAGCCTGGCACTATGTATAAAATGAACAAGGCCATTTATGGGCTGAAGCAATCAGCCAGAAACTGGAACATCTGTTTAGATGTGGCATTGAAGGGTCTTGGGTTCAAGAGTTGTAAGGCTGATGGTTGCATATATACTGCAAGGTTCCACGGTGGGGATTGCCAATTATTAGCATATGTGGATGATCTTTGCTTCATTGCAAAGGATCTGGCATAGGTGAAGGAATTTGCTAATCAATTGGAGAAAAAGTTTGAATTGAAAAGTCTGGGTGAAATACAAAACTATCTTGGTGTAGAGATACAAAAAACTGAGAAAGACGACTACGTTCTCAGTCAAAGAAGGAAAATTGAACAACTGTTGGAGAGATACAACATGAAGGATTGTAATTCTGCTCCAACACCTATGAGCATAGATTTTCACAACACTTTGGGCGAGGACAAAAGTGAAGCCTGTGATCAGGAGATATATCAGTCAGCAATAGGAAGCCTGTTATATCTGTTACAGTGGTCCAGACCAGACATAGCTTGTGCAATAAGCATCTTAAGTCGCTTTACTGCCGCACCAATGCAGTTGCATTGGATGGGTGTGAAGAGAATTCTCAGGTATTTGAAAGGAATTGTGAATTTGGGTCTTCGAATACAGGTCTCTGAAGAATTAAAGTTAAAATGTTGTGTTAACAGTGATTATGCCAATGATGTGCAAACCAGAAAGTCCAATTCTGGGTTTGTGGTATTATTTGGCGGGACTTTGATTGGATGGAAGTCCAGAAAACAAACAATTGTAGCTATTTCTACTGCGGAGGTAGAATTTATTGCTCTGTCTGAACTTTGTTCAGAGGTAACCTGGTATATACAGCTGTTAAAGGATTTAAGTATAGAAGTTAAAGAAGCTGTAACAGTATTTGAAGATAATGCTGCTTGCATTAAAATGGCAACAGGTGACAGAGTGAAAAGTAGAAGCAAGCATATGGACATTAAGTATTGTAATGTCAGAGAAGCCATCAAAAGTAAACTAATTTGCTTGCTTCATTGTTCTTCAGATGACAATCTGGCAGATGTAATGACCAAGCCATTGGGTGGAGTACACCATGGGATGAGTATTAAATTATTTGGTTTTATATCTATTCCAGTCATAAAGGGAGGAGTGTCAGTGTGCAAGAATTTATGAACTGGAATAGCCATAGCAACGAACCAGCCAATGGGAACTGTTATTTTATTGAGACACAGGATTGGCTGTGTGAGGCATGTGATCCAGCCTAGGTCTGGGCATGTCTTAGTCTCTCCCTGTGTCCTGATCTCCAAGTTAAGAGTTGTTGATGTTCCCCAGAGCTGAATGAAACTGTATGTATCCTGTTTATATATATTTTATAGATAAAGTTTTTCTAAACTATGCCTCCTGCTCATTTTGAATGTGTGCTTATTTTTTGGGCTTATTTTTGCACTGGAAGCTGTAAAACTCTTACATAATTGTAGGAAATTATGAGAAGGAATGTGTATATTTAATGTTACATGTATTAACTGCAGCAAGAATTGTATTTGCTCAACATTGTAAGGATGAAGAATTACCAGCGGAGGAAGAGATAATTAAGACAATTTTAGATTGTGCAGAAATGGACAGACTAACACTAAAAATGTAAGAGAAAGAAGATTCAGATTACTTTAGAACATGGGATACATTTTATCCAGTGGTGGGATTCATCCAGTTCGCACCACTTTGGCAGAACTAGTCACTAATTTTTTGTTGCCCAGGCCCAGAATGGACTTCCGGAAGCGGCATCCACACAGAACCGGTTGTTCACATATTTGAATCCCACCACTGATTTTATGAACGGTTAGAAAAACGAGGTAGAGCGAAAGGAGTTTAACATGTATTAATAAACTAAACATTGGGACCCAGACAATACGTCGCTGATAAAATATTAAGGATTTGTGACTATAAAAAATTAATAAAATATTGGGGGGGAAAAGAAACTATTCTTACCTGTACAAGAGTAGTCATCAATTCTGATGTAACTTGTTTTGCAGACACACATAAATGACCCTGGTATGTTGACACACATGGTATTTTCCCGACAGTAATGTCTCCCTTCAGAACATTCATCAATATCTGTGGATAAAATAACAAGGCCAGATGAATAAACACTGCTGAATATCCTGCTGTTGGAATAATGTTGTCAATTATAGCAATTCTCTCTGTCTTACTTCCTAGGCCAGTGGTGGCGAACCTATGGCACGGGTGCCAGAGGCGGCACTCAAAGCCTTCTCTGTGGGCATGTGCGCCGTCGCCCCAGTCCTAGGCCTTCAGCTGGGTTTTATAAAACCTTTTCGCTTTAGGCCTCTGCCGCCATGTGCAAAAAAAAAAAGGTTCAATCAGTCAATTTCAACTTCTCGCGGGGAAAAAAAAGATCTTGCAAAGTTGGAATTGATTGATTGAACTTTTTAGTCCCACCCAGTCTGCCGTTACCACCGCAGCCACGGCCACCCAATTGGCCACGCCCACCCAATTGGCCACACCCACCTGGCACTCGACTATGCATAAGTGGGTTTTGGGTTGCAGTTTGGGCACTCAGTCTCTAAAAGGTTCGCCATCACTGTCCTAGGCAGAGATTTAACTTACAGTAGCCCAAGTTACCAATTTTTACTCTGCGACTATTTAGTCATAGAAGCAATTTCCTTCATCCCTTAGAAGAATGTTTATGACTACAAATCTGAAAGGCAACTGCTAATTGCTTTAGTATTACTTAATATGTATATTGTTACATAAATAATAAAATGTATTCCACTCTTATATGTATTGGTAATTAATTAAATATATATATTTATATATAATATATATACAATTTATAAAGTATATAAAATATTTTAGTAATTTTCATTAGTTAGAATAATGACTGGAATTATTGATTAATATTAGATATTAAGTATTAGTAGAACCATTGATTAAAATGGAAGAACAAATATCCACAACACTTATATTTGTAAAATTATTCTTATTACTTATGCAGGGTAAAAAATTATCTCAAAGAGATCACAGCAGCAGCCACCACATTTCATGTGAGTTCTATTGAAAGGCAGATCTGAATTTGTGTATTGTATTAACAAAGTCCTGTTTCAATTAAATCATGTATAAGCAATAATTGGTTTACGCTAAAAGGAACACAAATGATGCTGGTACATAAATTTTCCTTTAAGCCATTATCTAATTTATTTATTTTTTTAAAATCTTGAATTCCACCAAATTAGCACAAGAAATCAAAATATGGCATGATTTACTAAGCAATTTTAAGAAGAGATGGAATTAATATTTTTCATAACCCCTAATTAACTAAAGCAGGGGTCCCCAACCTTTCTGGGTTGGCGGCCTGGTAGAAGAGGGAGGGGCAGGTGCCTTATGCATGCATGTGCAAATGTGAATGTGGCCATACATGTCCATGTGCACACAAACAGGCCGCGAGCATGTGCACCACACAAAAGGGGCTGTGAGCATGCGCACGAGGTTCTCAGTGATGCTGGTTCTTGTGTGAGGCTTGTGGCATCACCACCGCCAGGCTCGCGGCAATGCTACCACCAGCGCAAGGATTGCACCACCGCTCCTGCATAAGGCTCGCAGCGTGGCCTACCTGCCGCTTGCGGCATTGCCGTTGCCCATGCAAGGTTCATGGCAATGCCTCCACCTGCGCAATACTAGCTGCGCCGGTGCTGCCCGTGCAACACTTGTAGCAACGGTGGCACGAGGGGGGGTGAGCATGCACACGTGTGCATGCACTGCCCAGCTATTCATTCAGCCTGTAGGCCAAGTGGCCATAGCTCGATAGTGGGCCACGGCCCATAGGTTGGGGACCTCTGAACTAAAGAATTAGATATAACAATCTTAAATGAAGGAATAGAATAAGAAAAAGAAAGAAAATTTATGGGGTTTAGTATCTAAGGTGTTGAATAAGGAATAAGGAATAAGAAAAAGAAAATCTAGCATAACTGTAAGGACCCACCTCAATTTACATCTTAAGAAGACAGAACTCTTGGAACGTTTCTTCCAACAGGAATCTTTATTAAGAAAAACTGACTGAAGGCATGCTAGACAGGATCTGAGGGGTCCTCCCCTACCATTCAATGTTTTAAAGTGTTCCCAGGCAGCCCCACTCCACATTCCTTCCGGTCGATTCAAATTGGCAGATGGTTGGGTGTTAAGTCTATCAGATCCCAGGTGTTGCAACCTTCCACCCCCTTTTCCCTCGCTGCTGGTAAAAGGAGACTTCATAGGGAGTGAGATTAAAGGTTGATGGCCGCATTGTTATGGTTAGTATTCTCGAAGGGAATCCACAGAGGTTGTTACTTTGTACTTGATAGAGGAAATGCCAGTCATAAACACCCGTGTTTACTCCCCCTCCCTTTGTAGTATGACAGAATCCAGAAGAGAGTAAGAATTGGTTTTTCTCAGAGTAGGTAGCTAGAAATAAAATATAATTGGATTCTGACAATAACTACAGTTAATGAGCAATCTTGTGGAATCCAAATAATTAAGAAAGCTATTGAGAGAAAACAGGTCTGTTCTTAGAAGTGGAGATAGTGACTATTTGTAAATACACATTTTTTAAAAAGCTTAAAAGATTGTAAGTGTAAATATATTGCAGATGGCACAAGTTTTCATTAAATGTATTTACTGTAAATGGTCTATGCCTCTTTAAACATTTTATTTTTTAATGACTAGATTTTTTTTCTATTGGCAAATATTAATGTATGCAAAAGCACTGCTATGATGATGAAGAAAATCTTTAAATATCTGTAGTTAATATCATGAAGATCTATTTGGGACAAAGCTCAGCTATGTACAGTAATACTTATTCTTAAGTAAGTGTGTACTAGATGCAGGGAGTAATTGGGAAATGGTAGTAATTAGAACTGCAGCTTCTTTCTCTAACTTTTTGGTAATAAAATAGCATTTTCAATAAAAAATATTGTAAATATAGTTGGTTAAGATCTAAGAATTTGATTGCTATTTATTGATCATGGGGTAAAACTACCTGTTTTAGCACAGTAATAAAAATACATAAGATTTTTCTTTGTTCATAAAAATCAAACTAGTCATGATAATGATACTTAGCTATTGTTAGCTTTGTGAGATAGTTCAGACAAGAAACACAACCAGAATCTTGCAAATCTGAACGTAACCTTCCTTCCATCCTTCACTTTTACTTTCTCCTCAAACTATGAAGGGTCCCTTCTGAGCTGATTTAATTCCTTCTCCGACTTTGGACCCAATTCCATTAATCAGACTGATATCTAGACTGCATCTCTTCCTTCTTTCTTCTAAGGTCATTCCCACATAGCACTATATCTATTTCGTAATATAGATTCTGAAAATACCAGTTTTTTTAAAATATAAATTTTTCATCTGTACCTGATGCAACTAAGTAAAATAAATGGAGATGAAAATTTATAGAATAGAATAGAGCTGGAAGGGACCTTGGAGATCTTCTAGTCCAGTCCATGCTCAAGCAGGAGAAGAGACTGTCCAGTCTCTTCTTAAAAATCTCCAGTGATGGAGCGCCCCTGATTTGTGAAGGCAAGCTGTTCCACTGGTTAATTGTCCTCACTGTTAGGAAGTTTCTCCTTAATTCCAGGTTGCTTCTCTTTTTGATCAGTTTCCAACAATTGTTTCTTGCCTTGCCCTCTGGTGCTTTGGAGAATAATTTGACCCCCTCTTCTTTGTGGCAGCTCCTCAAATACTGGAATACTACTATCACGTCACCCCTATTCCTTCTTTTCTTTAGACTAGCGAAACCCAGCCATTTTTCATATGTTTTAGTCTCCAGACCTTTGATCATCTTAGTTGCTCTTCTCTGAACTTTTTCCAAGGTGCCAACATCTTTTTTGTAGTATGGTTACCAAAACTGGATGCAGTATTCCAGGTGTGGTCTTACTAGGGTTTTATAAAGTGGTACTAATAATTTGCGTGATCATGATTCTATGCCTCTGTTTATACAACCCAGGATTTTATTAGCTTTTTTGGCTGCTGCTGCACACTGCTGGCTCACAGTCAAGTGATCGTCCATTAGGACCCCAAGGTCCCTCTTACAGTTGCTCTTTTTGAGCCAGGTCTTGCCTAAGCTGTACTTAAAACTTTTTTCCCCCTGCCTAAATGTAAAACTTTGCTTTTCTCCACATTAAAACTCATTTTGTTGGATAGGGCCCATTGTTCAAGTTTCTCAAGATCTTTTTGGATCCTGAGCTTGTCTTCTGGGGTGTTGGCTATTCCTGCCAGTTTGGTGTCATCTGCAAATTTGATGAGCTCCCGTTCTATTTCCTCATCTAAGTCATTAATGAAGATCTTGAAGAGTACTGGGCTTAAGATGTAGCCTTGTGGTACCCCACTGTTTACTTCTCTCCATGTGGATGTAATACCATTGAGGATTACTCGCTGAGTATGGTTTGTCAGCCAGCTACAGATCCATCTGATGGTGTTGTTAATTATAATTATAATTATATAATATAATTATAAATAATATATAATATATATTAGAATTATATAATAATTATAATATATAATTATACATTCTTTTATTTTTTTCCCAAAAAAGGATCTATAAGAGAAGAACAAAAATAATGGACATGTGTCATATTCAGCAAAAGCTGAAATACTTGTAGATCGGTTTACATGACTTCGTTCTCTCAAAATGCTTTGGGAAATAATGAAGTTTCCATTTGAAGAGTGGCAAAATGTTCATTAAAAAAATGGGAAAGGGAAGAGAAACTCTTGATAATCTTGTTGTCAACACTGCAACGAACTGAACTGAAGCCATATTCACTTCATTTTCGGTTGCCACATATTTAGAAAGGAAGGAGGGGGAAAGTGTAGTTTTAAGTTAGCCATAACAATTCTCATGTATGGGAACCAAGGTCATTACTGATAACATTTTGGTGGGCTGGAGATCTGGGAGGAGTGCCTGCATTTAATAACAATTGGTGAATGTGATTTATGACATCTAATTGGGGTGGGAATTGCAACTTGCAACTTTGTAACAGGGGGAAGGGAATTTAGTCTTGGGTTCACCTTTGTATGTGCCGTTATTTTGTAGCCAAATAAAAATGTTCTTTGAGGAAGAATTCCTTGCCTTGTTCTTTTAATTGGTCTCATCTACCGGAACCATGACATTAACCCAAAACTCAAAATTATTTTAATACCACGGAGTCCTGAGCTCTGGTTGCCTACCCAAAGTCTTGGGAGGATGACAAAGACTTAGGGAAGATTCCATGATGGAGAAAAAGGAAGAGCCTGCTACTGGCCTCGAGGCTACAGCAACCACATCAGTGGATGGGGTGCAGGCCATTGCCCCAATAGAGAGCGCGACTTCAGTGGCTCTGGCAGTGGGTGCAAGGCCAAAGGAACGGGAGATTCAATTGGAGCCCTTATTGCTATTTGAGGGGGTCCTATCTATCAGAGACACTTGGCATTCAGAAACAAACCAACTGAAAAGAGTTCAGTAAAGGCCGCTGAACCTGAATTCCTGCTATCTGCTTCTCACGAACCACGCTCTCCTGACCGAAGAGGCGCCAAATGACTAGCACCTTGGGATGAGTCGGGTGAGTGGAAATATCTGACTGCAATCCAGAGCCAGTCTGTTGAGCAGTTAAGAGAGAAGTTTGAAGGACTGGAAGTAGGAGGAAAGGAACAGGTCACCCGTCAGTTACTTTCCAGTGAATGGGATGACAGACGCCCCCAAGACCGTCCCCAATCCAGGCGAAGTCCAAGTCCCATAGCTGGGGCCCAAGCCGCCTCCCCATGACCAAAGCCACCAGCTTTAACTTCGAGCCCAGTGCAGAGGCGAAGCCCGGACCGGTGTCAGCATCGCAATAGCCCCAACCGGCATCGGCAGCCTGTCAGCCCTGATCGCCATCGACATTATGCCAGCCCTGACCATTGGCAATAGTATGTTAGCCCCAATCGGTACCATCACTATGCAAGCCCTGATCGGTACCCACGCCAGAACAGCCCTGAATGTTATCGACCTAAAGCAAGTCCCAATCGCTGCCAATATCCGGATAGCCCTGATCGATATCCACGTCAGGCCAGTCTGGATCGATATCAGCACACCATGCCAGTCCAGACCGTTATCATTACAGCCTCAGTCCTGATCAGTATCTCCGGCGACTTAGTCCCAAGCATCACTGATGCCACACCAGTCCAGGGCCCCTACCAAGAGCTCACCAAGCAGTGGGGCTCCCACAAGATCAATTGCAACAGTATGGATTGCTGCAAACTCTCTTAGATCAGCAGCAACCCATGGAAGCCCCTCCTTTCAAGCCCATGTTTGATGGCGACCCTGGGAAGTTAACTTTCTTCTTGAATCAAGTGCGCTCCCACATGAACCAGAATGCCAATGCCTATCCAGACCCTGCCAACATGGTCGATGTGGCAGCGGCAAACTTAGATAGGGAGGCAGTGGAGTGATTGAATGGCTTGTACAATGAGCAGTCACCGGAGCTAAGGAACTTCAATCTGTTTATCCAAGGACTAAGGACCAGGTTTGAAGATGGTTCCCTAGCCCTGCAAACTGAAAAAGGCATTCATGAGGTGAAACAGAGGGGTCAGCCAGTGAAGGAATACGTGTGTGAATTCCAGAGAGTGGCTGGCAGAATTGTGCAGTGGCCTGAGCGATCGCTAGTTCATCATTTCAAGTCCGGATTGGACCCAGATCTATTCCAGATATGCGTCTACAGGGGGATCCCTGATCAACTCCACGAGTGGTATCGCTTGGCCGTAAATTTAGACATTGAGTTAAACCGCTACAGGAAGCCACCGATCCCTGGACCTAGACCGAAACCAGATCCAGCAAGGCGTCAGCTTCCCCAATGAGCTCCACTGGCCGGGACCACTGGAGCTCCAAAAGCGTCAGCTGGGACCCTGATCAAATGTTTTAGATGTGGCCAGCCAGGTCACTGAGCAGCTGTCTGTCCAGTTCCTTTCCCTCAGCCAAAAAGCGGTTCGACCACACCAGCAAAACCAAAAGGGAGCCCGCGGTCCACCAGAGAAAAATTGAGTTGGATTAACCAAGAGCAAGCCACTCAAGTCACCTCCCCTACTCAAGAGAAAGCCGAAGCCCCGACTGAAGCCACCCTTTCACCCGCTCTGTATGACAATGATGATGAAGGAGAAAATGACCCAATGGTGAGTCAGCCTGTTCCACCTTTTTCCCTCTCTGCCAAACTCTTGGTCCCTAAGACAGGAGCACGGATGGACTTACATGTACTGATAGACTCTAGGTGTTCATGATGCCTAATCAACCTCCCTACCATTCTCAAGTTAGGCATCAGAACTAAAAAGCTTTCCTCCCCCATGAGGTTCGAACAGGCAGACAGGTCCTTACTAGGCAGAGCCCTAGTCACCCACCTAACAGAGCCAGTACGACTAGAGGTGGGGGACATTGGGAATTTATCTGGTTTGCGATGGTCCCAAAAATGACTGAGGCAGTGATCTTGGGATTAGCCTGGTTGGACAAGTGGAAACCTTTAATATGATGGGAGAATGGAATGAAAACTCTGAGGTTAGCCATAGGGCCGTCACCCCCCAACCCCTCAAGTGACACCAGCGGGATCCCAGATCAGCCTTCTGAAACCCTAAAGGCGGCAGTAAACCCCCTGCCAGGAGTGCCTCTCATTCCCAGCGAATACTGAGACTTGGCTGAAATGTTCAGCAAGATGGAATGTGACATCCTACCCCCCCCCCATAGAACCACTGACTGTGCCATTGAGGTTCTACCAGGAGCTGAATTGCCAAAGCCAAAGATGTATGCAATGACCCCCCTCGAAGTGAAGGAATTGAGGGAATACATTGATAAGAATTTAATCGAGAGGTTTTATTGAACCTGCAAAATCCAAAGTGGCTGCCCCTGTACTTTTTAAGGAAAAAAAAGATAGATCGCTGAGGCTCTGCATGGATTTTAAAGGATTAATCGCTGTTAGCATGGAGAATATGTACTCTCTCCCTTTAATGAAAGACATGTTAGCCCACCTGGTGAAAGGACGAATGTTTACCAAATTAGACCTAAGAGGCGTATTATCACGTGAGAATAAGAAAAGGTGATGAATGGAAAACTGCCTTCAACAGCCTCCTGGGTAGTTATCAGTTTAAAGTCATGCCTTTTGGATTACAAGGGGCTCCTGCTGTGTTCATGCAGCTAATCAACCAGGTGCTGCACGATCATTTATATAAAGGGGTTTTGGTGTATCTTGATGACATCTTGATCTATACAGAGACTATGGCAGAACATACAATTTTAGTATTTAAAAAGCTGCTGAATGCTAAACTCTATGCAAAACTCTCAAAGTGCGAGTTCCATCAGATACGTTTGGATTATCTGGGCTACAGAATCTCCAGTGAAGGCACTGAAATGGATTCTGCTAAAGTAAAAGCCGTGATTGAATGTCAGCCCCCACAAAAACGGAAACAGCTCCAGAGTTTTTTGGGATTTGCTAATTTCTACCATCAATTTATCCCCTCATTTGCTGAGATTGCTTTGCCGCTTACAGAACTATTAAAAACTGGCAAGGATGGGGGTAAGCCATGACCAGGTAAACCCCTACACTGGTCATTAGAATGCCAAGCCACTTTTGAGAATTTAAAAAGTCTGTTTGCTGCAGAACCAATTCTCAAATACCCTTATCCTGAGGAGCAATTTGTTATTCAAGCTGATTTCAGTAATGTGGCTGTGGGGGCAGTTCTATTACAAAAGAACCATAAAAGAGAATTAAAACCTTGTGCTTACACTTCGAAAAAACTCACTGACATGGAGCGGAGGTGGGCCGTTTGGGAGAAGGAAGCCTTTGCAATCAGATGGCCCTTATTGACTTGGCGTCATTTCCTATAGGAGAGCAAGGTGCCTTTTGAAGTATGGACTGATCACAAAAAAGTTAGAGGCACTGAAAACTCCCCGTAAATTGTCCCCCAAACAAGTACGCTGGGCGCAATATTTTAATCACTTTAACTTTACCTTGAAATATATACTGGGTGGAAGGAATTTTTTAGCTGATGCCCTCTCCAGACTGCCTCAATATAAAAGCCAACTTGAACAGATCATAGACTCATACCCATGACGTCAAACAAGCTGGTCACTTTGGATATTTAAAGACACTACATTTAATCCGGAGGCAATTTTGGTGGCCAGGCTTAAAGAAAGATGGGGAGAACTATGTAAAATGTTGTGCAGTCTGTGCTACCATGAAGAGAATCCCAGGAAAGCCCCCTGGACTGTTACAACCTGTCACAGATCCTTCTCAGCCATGGGAAGAGATCACTATGGACTTTATTATTGAATTGCCAGAAAGTAGAGGAAATACGGTAATATGGACTGTAATTGACCTTTTTTCAAAGTAAGCTCACTGTATAGCACTGTATAGCATGCTCTGGCCTCCAATCTGCCCAGTCAAGTTATTCCTTAAGCATATTTACCAGCTGCACAGTGCACCATAATGGATAATTTCTGACAGGGGAGTTCAATTTATGGCCAGATTTTGGAGGGATTTTCTCAAACTGATGGGTTCTACACAAGGACTGTCATTGGCTTTTCATCTTTCTACGAATGGAGCGGCTGAAAAAGTGAATGCAATGGTGGAGCAGTATCTTAGATGCTATGTAGATTACCAACAGATGAACTGGACTGATCTCCTCCCTTTTGCTGAAGTGGCTTATAATAACACAGTACATAGCACACTGGACTTACGCCATTTAAAATAGCCACTGGAAAGAATTTTATTCTGATGTCTGAATACCCCCAGGACCCTCCTACCTCTCAAACATTAGATCAGTGGGTGTCTGCTTGGAGGGGTGTTTGGGACAATACAAAGAAAGCTTTAACAAAAGCCTCAGAGATTTACAAAAAGCAAGCTGATAAGAAAAGAGCACCTCAGAAATCATTCCGTGTTGTGGGGGGAAAGGTTTATCTTTCTACAAAGTATCTAAGACTTAAGTTACCTAGGAAAAAATTGGGACCAAAATGCCTAGGACCATTTCCTATAGTCCAGATCATAAACCCAGGCACTGTAGAGTTAAAACTCCCCCATCTCCTAGGAAAGATCCACCCAATGTTCTATAGCAGTCTGTTAAAGCCTTTCAGGGAGTCAACTTTGAGACCCCCTCCCAAGAAAGCACCTGGCCCACTTGTAGTGGCTGGAGAGACTCATTACGAAGTAAAACACATTCTTGATGCTAGATTATACAAAGGTAAATTGCAATATTTGGTGCAATGGAAGGGATATCTGTTATCAGAGGCCACCTGGGTGAAAAGTACTGATGTGAAAGCTGATAGATTGATACGCAAATTCTATGACAAGCATCCAAATAAACCGAGAAGGGATTCTTAACTTTTATTCTTATTTGAATTGCAGGATTTCTCCTTTCTTTAAAGGGAGCCGAATGTCAACACTGCAATGACCTGAACTGAACTGAAGCCATTTTCACTTCATTTTCGGTTGCCACATATTTAGAGAGAAGGAGGGGGAAAGTGTAGTTTTAAGTTAGCCATAACAATTCTCATGTATGGGAACCAAGGTCATTACTGATAACATTTTGGCGGGCTGGAGATCTGGGAGGAGTGCCTGTATTTAATAACAATTGGTGAATGTGATTTATGACATCTAATTGGGGTGGGAATTGCAACTTGCAACTTTGTAACCAGGGGGAGGGGAATTTAGTCTTGGGTTCACCTTTGTATGTGCTGTTATTTTGTAGCCAAATAAAAATGCTCTTTGAAGAAAAAATCCTTGAAGTTCTTTTAATTGGTCTCATCTACCGGAACCATGACGCTTGTCTTTAAAGACAATCACATTTCTTCCAGGTAGAATAAGCACATCTTCATGAAAAGAGAGAAAGAGAGACATTTCCTCCCTACCCTTAAAATACTACAAAAACTCTGTACAAATATTAAATCAGTATTAATTTTAACATTTGAATTATAACTATTGAAATTCAGCTGAATGTCAGAGTTTTCAAAAATTATAGAACAGAACTGAAGCAAAATATTTGTGACTCTCTCTCTCTCTCTCTCCATGTAGCGGGGGGTGGGGTGAGCTGAAGAGGCAGCACTGAGAGATGCCTGGGGGAAGAGTCAGCGAGAGGGCAGAGAGAGTTGGGGCTTGGCTGAGACCCAGGCTTCTGTGGGGCAAGCCAGAGAGAGAGAGAGAGAGAGAGGAGGAGGAGGAGGAGGAGGAGGGGGTGACTAGCCACCTGAATACTTTCCCTGCACATGACCTGCCTGCTGAGAGAGACTGACCATCATCATCTCATGTGAGCTGCCTGGTGAGAGAAACTGATCACCACTCCACCACGTGTCCCAGCCAAGCAGAGGTGCCTAAGTGAGGGATCACTGTGGACCGGCAGCCATACCAAGAGGGCCAGGAGAACCAGGACTCCAGTGGCCCTTTGGGGATAGCACTACAAGTGGGGGCTCATCTGGGATTTCCTTCTGGCCTTTCTCCAGAAGGGGGTGGTGATCCCATCCAGGGACATGAGCCAAGTGAGCAAAATGGACTCCACCACCGTCACTAAGTGGTGTGAGGACCAGAACAGTGAGGTAAAGTTGAGCATAGCAATTGTCTGTGGATGCTTGTCCAGAAGTGCGAATTCTCCAGACAATGAGGACCCTTGTCCCTGACCATTGGGTATATATGATAGACACAAAAGTGGACCAGGACTCCTCTCACTCTTATCTGCTATTGGAGTGGAAGAAAAGGGTTCCAGAATGCTTTAGGGTTGAGAGCCTTCAATTGACTGAGGACAGCAGGGCAAGGGTGATACACCTGACCCCATGGGCCACACTTTCAGCAAAGATATTGGGCCCCCAAGAGGAGACACGTATTTTGATTACCATAGGGCAGCAGAGGCTGGATCTGCCCAGGCCATGGGGAGCCTGACACCCATCCAAACCTTGACTGGCAACTGCTGTGCTGGGGCTGGGTACAAGAAACTATGTATCTTTTCAGGGATACAACCAGTGCCTCAGGGGGAGGAAGAATGCGAAACCTGGATGGAGCAGGCAGTAGAACAGGCCAGGATGGAGCAACTTTCACAGGGTGCTTTAGTCTCAGACCCAGTCTGGAATCAAATAAAGACTGAAGCCAAAGGGAACACCTGGGAGTGTCATGAGCTCATAAGGGGAGTTAGGGCAACAGAAGTGGTAGAGGAGGCCAAAGAGGCTATAGCCGATTTGTCACCAGAATGGCCCTCAGGCATGGGAGTGAGGAAAGCTGGAGGTGATGATGCCCGGCTCACCACTATGCAAGCTCAAATATCCAACTTAACCAAGATGATGGCCTCATGGACGGCAATGGGTGGTTTGCCCTTGAATGGAGGTCTGGCTAGACTAGTCAGTGGGGGAATGGGCTCTTTCACTTCAGCTGATATGTTGGCAAGGCCAGTGATCTGTTATAATTGTGGGGGTGCAGGACATTACAGGTGTATTTGTACAGAGCTGCAAAAACCACGAAATTCGGCCCAGTTGGGAAACTACAGGGGGGCCCCAGTGAGGGAGCCAATTGAGTGCCCAGCAATACTAACTAGCTGCAATCAAAAGGGTGGCCAAGGGCAGCCTTGGGCATCACCCTTTGTGAATGAAGTTCCCCCAAAGCCCCCCTCAGTGATAGAAGTGATGGGAGCAACCCCATTAGCAAAGGACTCCCATATCCTAGAGCCTACCAGAGTCAAAGTGATGAGGCTTCAGCAACAGCCTCCGGGGACTCAAGCATGGGCTGTCAGACCAGATGGTGTGTCTCTCACTGCCAAAATTCCTAAACAGTTGGTGGGCCCTTCTTCAGTGGTGCCAGTACAAGTGGAAGGCATCTACACGAGGGCCCTCTTGGATTCAGGTGCGCAAGTGATTCAGGTGCGCAATCTACCGGGATTTCTATGACAGAAACCTGATGCATATATCCATACAAAAGTTGGGCGATTTGAACATTTGGGGCATTAGAACAGAGAAGTTCCCATACAATGGGTATCTACCTATCCAGCTAACATTCAGACCCCCAGTTGTTGGATATACTTAAACCTTCAACACCCTGGCCATTGTCTATACTCGTCCCCCAGAAGCTAGTCAGGGCTCACTGATTGTGGGGATGAACACCAACTTAGGCATCTGCTCACCCCAATTGTCCCAATAAGAAATGACTCAGGGGATGTTCATCCTGCACTGCAGACAGTATACTGACACCTGATGCAAGAGCAACAGGCCTCCGCAGAAGGTTTGGGGCGACTGTGGAAATTGGACCGAAAGAAGAGAGTACTACAACCAGGGGAGGTGGCATGTCTACGGGCCTCTGTCAGACTGGACTGGAAGCAGCCTGGGTCCTACCTCATCCTTGAATCTGACCCCAGAAGACAGAACATCGGAGTGGAGGTAATCCCAGAGGTGGTCTCCACAAAGGCCCTGTGGCAGGCCAGAGGACGGATCTTGGTCAGAGTCCGGAATATTACCAACTTCCCTGTGAGGTTGAAGGACTGGATGTTGTTGGGACAAGTGAGCCCAGCCATCTCAATTATACTGCCTGATACTAGGAAAAACACTGAGGGTGAGGTTTCAACAGATCAATTCTACCCGAAGAACACACAGCTTTCCCAAAGGGGGCAAGAGAGGGCTAAAGACCAGGTTTTGAGGTGGCAACATCTATTCTCAAAAGATGAATTTGACGTGATATGCACCAATCCGTCTACAAGAAGATACACCTTTCTGAGAGAGGTCTTGGCAGATTCCCTTAAGTGACTTAGATGACCTTAGAGAGCATCTAGTGGAATTGAAGAGGACTGGGATCATCCGAGAATCTCGAAGTCCCAAGCCTCTCCCATAGTGATAGTCCAGCAGAAGAATGGGTCCCTGAGAATGTGTATAGATTACCGTACCCTCAATTGGAGCAACATTCCAGATCAGTATACAACTCCTCGAATCAAAGATGCCCTGTATTTTTTATCAGGAGCAAAGTGGTTTAGTGTGCTGGATTGGAGATCACCAGATTCCCATGCATCCAGATGATAGAGAGAAAACTGCTTTCATCTGCCCCTTGGGGTTCTATGAATTCAATTGAATGCCTCAAGGATTATCAGGGGTCCTGGCGACCTTTCAGAGACTCATGGAGCGGACTGTGGGAGACATGAACTTGATAGAGGTGCCAGTTTACTTAGATGTTATCATTGTCTTTGGTGAGACTCTTGAACAACATCAGGAGCGCTTGGAAAGGTTCTGACCAGGCTCCATGAAAAAGGATTGAAGCTGTCATTAGAAAAATGCCTATTTTACCAACCATCTGTCACATATCTGGGTCATGTCTCTGCAGAAGGGATATCAACTGATCCCATGAAGCTTGAGGCTGTCACTTCCTGGCCCAGACCCCAAAATGTGGCTGAACTGTGATCATGTCTAGGGTTCTGCTCATATTATCGGAGGTTTGTTGAAGGGTTTGCAAAGATTGTCCATCCTGTCAATGATCTGTTGAAGAATGAAGAGGTAGAGGATGTGTCTGGTCTTTCAAACCAAGTCCATCAGAATAAGGGACCCAGGAAGTCTTGAGAATCCATTCATGCAGAGTGGACTGAGCAGTGTGAGCAGGCCTTTGACCAATTGAAGAGGAGACTCACAAATGCTTCTGTCTTGGCCTATTGCAAACCCTAACCGGCCATATGAACTACATGTTCATGCTAGTTGGGATGGTCTTGGGGGATACTGTATCCATGATAAACATCTGAAGCCCATCACATACATCAGCAGGGGTCTCACTTCAGCTGAAAAGAACTATCCCACCCATAAGCTGGAGTTCCTGGTGCTTAAGTGGATGGTAGTAGATAAGTTATGGGGCAGTGTTTGAGGTTAAGACAGACAATAACCCACTTAGGTACCTGCTCACAACAGCCAAACTTGATGCCACGGAGCATCGGTGGCTAGCTGCCCTCTCCGGGTTCAGGTTCAGCCTGAGGTACTGGCTGGGTGTGATGAACAGGGATGCAGATTCCCTGTTGAGGAGACCTCACAGTCCTAAGGCACACATTGGAGAATGGATCCGATTGACCCCTGATGGTATTCAAGCCCTGTATCAGGGGGTAGAACACTGAGTTTGAGGAGCAATTGGGGCAGAAGCAGTAGGAATCACTACCACAGGTGTTCCTAAGCTGTACTGCAAACCAGTTCAAGTTAGAGGGGAGGGTATGACCAAGAAAGACTTGAAAAGGGATCAAGCAGAATACCACCTTTGTGGCCTGTCTGCAAGGGCCTTGAGAAGTGGTCAGCGAGAGGCCCTGTTAACTGACTCGCCAAGAGGAACTTGGTTGATTTATAAAGAATGGGACTGGTTACAGCTCCAGGGAGGTGTGGTTTATCGGAAGGGCCGTTTGGATGGGCTCGAGGAAAAGTGGCAACTGTTGCTCCCAGAAAAACATAGGGAAGCGGTGCTGATTGCACTACATGATGAGCATGGACATCTGGGGCCAGAGAAGACCTTCAAGTTAGTGAGGGATCACTTCTACTGGCCTTGTATGAAGATGGAGGTTGGAGACTACTGTCGATCCTGCCTGCTCTGTATCCAAAGAAAGACCCTACCATCCAGGGCCACACCGATGGGCCACCTGCAAAGTCATGGGTCCATGGATCTAGTTTGTGTCAACTTCCTGTGTCTGGAACCAGATACAAGTGGACAGGGGAATATATTGGTTGTGACTGATCATTTCACTCGCTATGCATAAGCCTTCCCAAAAAAGGATTAGTGTGCCACACGGTAGCCAAGGTACTTGTAGAAAAGTTCTTTGTACACTATGGGCTACGTCAGTGCATATATTCCAATCAAGGCAGAGATTTCGAAAGCAAACTTGTCAAACAACTGCTGGACATACTGGGCATTTGGAAATCATGCACCACTCCCTTGTGCATGCACAAGGAGACCCACAGCCTGAGAGGTTCAATCGTACTCTTCTGGACGTGTTAAGGATGCTGACCGCAGAGAAGAAGCAACATCGGACACAACACGTTTCTACTGTTGTGCACACATATAATAGCATGAAAAATGATGCTACGGGGTATTCTCCATATTGACTGATGTTTGGCAGGGCGGCTCAACTGCCAGTAGATATAGCCTTTGGCATCTCAACAGACGAAATCTCCCTCAATTCACACTGCAACTATGTGGACAGGTTGAGCAGGAATCTGAAGAAGGCATATGAGAAGGCTCTAGCCGTTTCAGCGGTCCAAGAACAGAGAAACAGGACAAATTATGATCTGAAGGTGAGATTCAAGATTTGCAACCTGGCAATCGGGTATTATTGAGAAATCTGGGCATTCCTGGGAAGCATAAACTGGTGGATTGATGGAGTTCTCAGCCATACATTGTCAGTGAGAAGCTACATGGATTGCCAGTGTATCGGATTCAAATGGAAAGGAGTTCAGGGCCTCTGAAAGCACAGCACCGAAATCATCTATTCTGTTTAAACGAGGCAATACGAGCCTCTCAGCCATCTGCTCCAAAAGCAACTGAACCCTGCCCGACAAGGAGGAGACAAATGACAACCTGCTCCATCTGTGGAAGGAGAAGAGGATGACAGTGACGAGGAAGAGGGCTGTATGAACTGGTTGTGGTCATTGGAAAACATTGCAACAGCTCCCCCCGCATCAGGCCCTGAGATGGGGCCTGAGCAGCTCAGGCCAGATGCCCCTGAGTTTGTACCTAAAGCTCAGGGACAGGGAGAAGTCCTTAAAGAACCCAAGTGGAAGGCTGACAAGCAGCCTAAGCAGCTGTCAGAACTGGAGAAAGTGTTGCCAACTCCAGAGACCCCTAGGTTGGAGGTGACTCTGGAGGAAGACTCAATCCTTCCACATTCCTTACAACAGCCAGAACCAGAGATTGGGCCTCCAGCCCCTGAGACCTTTGGGTGCTAGAAGTCTCGGGAGGATGAATCATTCTATACAGCTGAACCCAAAGTGCAGAGACCAAAATGAGTGATAAATCTCCTTAGAAGACTGACGTATGATGCTTTGGACCACAGCACAGAAGAAGCAGTACTCACTGCTAGACGAAATTCTGATCCATCCCCTGACACCCCAGACTCTTTGGGGGACAAAAGAATTTTGGGTGGGGGGAGTGTGTAGCGGGGGTGGGATGAGCTGAAGAGGCAGCAGGGAGATGCCTGGAGGAGGAATCAGCGAGAGGGCAGAGAGAGTTGGGACTCGTCTGAGGCCCAAGCTTCTGTGGGGTAAGCCTGAGGGAGAGAAGGGGATAGAATGGGAGAGGCTTCTGTGGGGCAAGCCTGAAGGAGAGAAAGAGATAGAAGAGGAGAGGCTTCTATGGGGCAAGCCTGAAGGAGAGAAGGGGATAGAAGAGGAGAGGCTTCTGTGGGGAAAGCCTGAGGGAGAGAAGGGGATAAGATAGGAGAGGCTTCTGTGGGGGTTAGCACTACATATATATGGATGAGGTTGCACTGCCCAAGACAGACCCAGTGCATAATCTGGGGTTTCTTCTAGACTGAAAACTCCAGGTGGCCTATGCACAACTGCGGTTTGTGCACCAGTTATGCCCTTTTCTGAACCAACAATCCCTGCTCACAGTCACTCACACCCTAGTCAGCTCCCATCTTTACTGCAATGCATTCTATACACACACACACACACACACACACACGTACACTGTATATGTATGTGTGTATATTCCATGAACCAACCATGTAATGAGTTAGCACATTCATAACTAGTAATATTTCTAAACGATCTTTCAAATATAATGCTGTTATTAAAATTATGCATATTATAAAATCCTGAGACCTCCGTCCTTTTGTTTACTTTGAATGCTATGATTTTAAGGACAATCAAAATGGTTTAATTACAATGATACAACAGCTCAAAAACGTATTAAAATGGCCTGATATATAAAAATTAATTTATCGGAAATCTGATTAATGGAACGAAATCAACACTTACTGTGTTAATATATTACTTATAAATCAAGTACTCAATCATATTAACTTATTGCTTTGACACAAATCAAACTTTTTAAAGAAGTTAAACCTTAATTTGAGATATAATTATTTCATTTGATTAATAAGCTTTAAATTAAATTTTCTGATGACCCCATCACTTGGGCAAGCTATGAATTAATTATATTTCATGCAATATTCCAAACTAATTTTTGCTGCTGATGTGACCATGTTTTATAAGAATTTACCTTCACAGTATACACTGTCATCTCGAAGAGCTCGGAAACCATCTCGGCAGCTACAAACTGCCTTTTCTTCAACATTTCTGCAAAAAGAATTTTCTAAACACTTATGTCCTTCAGAGCAAAAGTCGTGGCCTAAAAATAAACAAACAAATTCTAACTGAGTGACATTGTAGAAACATAGTGATCCACTAAACATGAACCAAAGCAATGAAAATGAATGTTTCTTTATTAGAATTCCCTCTAACAATGAGTCCTGGGCTCCCATCCAAACTTCACCAAGAGGTCAACAATATATTGGCCAAGAATTATAGAAAAGGTACATCAACAGTCATGAATAATTACATAGACAAGAAAAGCTCCCAAACTCTATATCAACAGTAATATAATCAGCCAGACCTAGCTTTAGGCTACTGCCTTGATCTTGATGTCAACCTTGATTTACATTTTTTAAAATCAAAGAATAGACATTTCTTTTAAAATTATTGTTTCTTTCCTCTGGATCACTTGAATTGAATTAGTCTTAATTCATACAAATGTCTTATTTCTATACAATGGTGCTTCTTATTGCTAACACATGAAACATATTTCAACATAAAAATTACAGTCTTACTAAGAAAATCTACTTTTAAAAGGTACATTTAACACATTTTATAAATACAAAACTTCTGTTTTATTTTAATTTCTAGTTTCTTTTCCTTACAATGCTTTTACTGACATTTATTCTTTATTTTCTTTTTTCTCTTCAGAAAAAGAATTTATCACTGTTTCCAATTTTATTTTATAATTCATATTATGCTTATGCCTGATATTGTATTTTATATAGTTTTGTTTGCATGGATTCACACAGAGATTGTGATTAGTTTAATAGATGGCAGCCTATAGATGTATTTAGTACTGTCTATTCCAATCTCTCCTTTAAGACTGAATGAAAAGTTACCTTTAAATTTACATAGGAATCTCAAGAATTAGGGCTTTTTTCCCTACCAAATAGTTTCAAATACATTAATCTGCTGTTGATAGTTCTGCTCACTTGGTCTAATCAAGTCTTGCTCATGTTCTCGCCAATCAGAGCATATCTCATTCAGATATTTAGCATAAGGTTCATTAATAATGTTTAACAAGCTGATTGGAAAGAAATTAGCAGGATCAGATTTATCACTTTTCTTAAAGATTGGGACAATAACAAAACAGTACTAGTGTTTGGGCATCTGTTTAGAGTGATCAGTCTGTCTAAAAGGAGAGACTAACACGGAAGTCAACACTACTTGTTAGCTTTTATTAATTGTGTAGAAATCAGATGTCCAATAACTGCCTTCCCATTTTTAGCTGGTTTTAAGTTTGGGAATTAGAAATTTCTGAACTTGAAACTGAAGATCTATGAAAAAAAGAAGAGAATTGGTAGTTAATTTGGAGGGGCAAATTTATTTAAACCAGCATCATAAAGGACATTTAAATACCCATTCATCTAGGAAGAGGAATTATATGGTGCATCCTGGCTTCTGTCTGTGCTAGAATAACTTCACTTTTAAAGACCTTGGAATAGTAGTAATTAAATGATGAAATATGTTTAGAAATTTGTACTGAGACCCTGGATTAGATAAAGATTGTTTTAGTTGGGAAGACAATAGAAACCAAAGAAAAAAAAGAAAAGTAACAACTTTTTTGACCATCTTATTTGAAAACTGTTGTGGGTAGTTATATTATACTCATTCTCCTGTCTATTTCTCACAAATCAAAAGCTAATCTTGCAATAGGAGGACAATGACCACTATCTGAGTGGAAAAGAGCCTTCAAATTGGTAACAATTGAGTTATATGTGAGGATTTGTGATTGAAATACTGCGTAAAACTAATTTGAGAGAAGAGGACCCTATTTCAGGTAATTCTTGTAGACGTTTGACTTCTCGGCGAAAAAAGCATCACTTCAAACTTATACTTACTACAGATTCTTAACCTAATCATTGATTACACAAGATTCTGAAAGTGCTTTATAAGAGATCAAACAATGTAGATCTAGACCTACAGAACAAGAGGAGGAGAAACACTTGCCATTGTAACACTGACCATTGTTAACAGGCTTTTACCTAACCCTAATTATTTATACATTTTGTCTTTGTCCCTCATAGAAGGGCTTTTACTCTAGCATGACCATCATCATTATAACCATCATCATGGTTAATGCATGATCATCACGGTCTAGCAGGGAGATATAGCAACCTTGCCTTCCAGGACTGGATTGGTCCTTATCTGAAGAAGGGCATAAGTGTTCAAATATCTCAGACTCAGCTCAGCTACCCATTGTACTACAGTGCCACTCAGAATTAATATTGTAAACCATTCCAGCTATATAACGTAATGGTATGTTGAGAATTTACAGAATACTTTAAAGAAACTGATAAATCCTCTGATACCTCAAAAATGTTGCTCAGTTATGAGCATGAATTACATGATTCTTGCTATTTTCATAATCAAAACTGTATTTTTTAAAAAATGAAATGGTTATGCAAATGTTTGGCAAATAAAACTCGGTAAAAATATGCCTTACCACATAAGGGGTACCTCAAGATTATTCCATAGGATTTCTACCTCTTCAGCAACTTCACAATAATTAAGGAAGTGGAACTGACACATGGAATTGACACCTATGCCAATTGAACAATTATTTTATGCCAACCATACAATAATGGTTCAGTAGTAAATTATATACAGAACAGCATTCACTTTCAAGAAATTTTTGAATCAATTTGTGTTGCATCTATTTCACATATATTGTATACTGGCAAGTATTTTTAAAAAAGTTTGCTAAGTTAGCATATTATAATAAAACAATAATACCTACTGTAAGATAAAATTATATGAATATGGCAGGCATTTTTTAGTTTTTTTCTTTTATCTTACCTTTACAAACTTTGCAACAACTTTTAGATAAGGATATTTGTTGAGACTCAGGACAGTTCAAAGCAGGACAATTCAACTCCATTGTACGGTGCATTTTGTAATTCTATTGAATCAAGATCATTATTTGTGTTGGCTATGAACTATATTTTTGGCATAATTATATCATTCAATAAAAATACAAGTGCATAATTAATAACCAGTTGTATTCACATTAATCATCTATATAGGAACTATTTGGAATCTCTTGTTTATAAATCTTTATTGTGCTGTTTATATTTATTGATTCACATGGATTTGTTAGTCAGATGTCATCTAGTTCACCACGCTGTTCGTCATATGTTCAAATGTCATACCTAACATATTTGTGTGATTCTGACAGAAGTAGAAAATTCTAAAGGCTGATACGAGTTTTAGTATGTCTGCTTATCTTAAGTATATAAGCCACATGCCTAGCTAACTGAAAGAGAAATGGGAGTTCCCTGATTATTTCAGGGTTGTTTTTTAAATTCAACTAATCAAATTGTGTATCTGTCATGGTTCCGACAGATGAAACTCTTCAAAGAACTTCGAGGCATTGTTTACCTTAAAGAATCTTTATTGGAATAGCATAGCTTCGACACTAACATAGTTGAAGCCAAAATCTGAATTCCCCTCCCCTGAACACATAGTATCAAAGCACAATTCCCTCCTCCAATTAACAGTCATAAATCACATTCTCCAATTAGTTTGAAATGCAGGCTTTCCCTCCTGTTCTCCAACCCATTTCTTATCATATCTTATTTCAAAAGCCCTGAATTCACACACTATTACAATATTGTTATGTCTAACTAACTCCCATCACATTCCTCCTCCTCCCCCAGTATCATCTAATTCTAAGAGTAAAGCATAAGAAAGAAAAAGGCTGCATCTCCATATGTTGTCAAAGCAAGAACATCCAATGTTAGCAGCGTTGACATCCGGCCCCCCTTACAAAAAGGACAGATCCTGTAGCGTAAACAAAAGCATATGTTAGGGACTGTCTCTCAGTTTGTTAGGGTGTTTCTTATAGAACCTTTTGATGAGTCTGTCGGCTTTCACATCGCTAGATTTCACGCAATTGGCTTCAGATAGCGAGTATCCCTTCCATTGTACTAGGTACTGCAATTTCCCTTTAAAAATTCTAGAATCAAGAATACGCTTTACTTCATAGTGAGTCTGACCCGCCACTACGAGGGATCCGGGTGCCTTCTTAGGGGGAGGTCTTAAAGTGGATTCTCGAAAAGATTTCAACAAGCTGCAATGGAAGACAGGATGAATTCTCCCTAAAAGCTTAGGGAGTTTTAATTTTACTGTGACCGGGTTGATGATCCTTACGATGGGGAAAGGCCCCAAGAATTTTGGTCCTAATTTCTTACTGGGTAATTTAAGGTGTAAATATTTAGTCGACAGATAAACCTTTCCACCAACTTGGAATGTTCTTTGAGGGGCTCTCTTTTTATCTGCCTTTTTTAAAGCAGCTTTCATGGCTTTCCAAACCTCTTCCCACCCCCTCACCCATTGAGCAAGTGTCTGAGAAGATGGGGGCACTTGAGGGTATTCAGGTATCGGGCTGAACTCTTTTCCTGTGGCTACTCTGAAAGGTGTGAAGCCAGTGCTGCTGTGAATAGAGTTATTGTAAGCCACCTCTGCAAAAGGGAGGAGATCGGTCCAGTCGGTCTGTTGGTAGGAAACATAACATCTGAAATATTGCTCCACCATCTTGTTAGCGGCTTCAGCGGCCCCATTAGTAGATGGGTGAAAAGCGGATGATAGACCTTGAGATGATCCAATTAATTTAAGAAAGCTCCTCCAAAACCTAGCTGTGAACTGCACCCCTCTGTCTGAAATTATTCGCTTAGGGGCGCCATGCAACCGGTAGATATATTTCAGGAACAATTTAGTCAGTCGTTGGGCAGATGGGAGTCCTTTGCAGGTGATGAAATGAGCCTGCTTCAAAAACAGGTCTATCACAGTCCAGATGACAGTATTTCCTCTACTTTCAGGTAGGTCTACTATAAAGTCCATAGCTATTTCTTCCCATGGTTGAGAAGGGTCTGCCACTGGCTGCAGTAACCCAGGGGGTTTCCCTGGAATTCTTTTCATGGTGGCACATACAGTACAACTCCTGACATAATTTTCCACATCCCGTTTTAACCCCAGCCACCAAAACTGCCGGCAGGTGAGATGTAGAGTTTTTAAATATCCAAAGTGTCCAGCCTGTTTTATGTCATGGCTGTGTTTGAGAGCGTTAAGACGAAGGGCTTCTGGCAAGTACAATCCCCCCCCTCTTGTAAGCCAAACCATCCCTGCATGTTAGGGAGGTTTGATTGTCCTTGAACCATTGATTGGTGAGGAGCTCTTGTTTTATTTTCTTTGCCCCAGGGTCATCAGGATTAGGGGCCCGACGAGGCGTGAGTTGAGCAGCAGTTTGTGGATTGGAGATAATTGCCTCGTTAACCTCTTCATGTTCGCTTTTGTATTGGGGCAGTCTGGATAGAACAGGAGTCGGCAACCTTAAACACTCAAAGAGACATTTGGACCCGTTTCTCACAGAAAAGAAAACACTGGGAGCCACAAAACCCTTTTGACATCTAAACTGAAGATAACACTGCATATATCCTTTTTTACCTTTATGCTATGTATAAAAAAACTATAGTGTGTTGCATTTATGAAATCAATGAACTGCTACAAAGAAAACAATTTTTTATTTCTGCATGCAACAAAAACATTTTGAACTTCAAAAAAAGATGCTGGATCGAAGGTTACTTTCATATAAAATACTCAATGTCTATTTTAGTCCTCCTCGTATTTATGAAATAAAAAGCCGGTGCAAACTATAAAAACTATAAATAGAAAAATAGAAAAGAAAAAAATTGTGGGGGGAAAAAAAGAAAAGGACAGGAGAAAGAGGGGAAAAAAACCTTTCTCCTTCATCCCAACAGGTAAAAACAATTTTAGTAGCTTATCTACCATCTTTAAATACAGCATAATTATCCCCATACCTCATCTCTTAATTAATATATATATATATATATATATATTTCATTAAACGTTCTTTACTAAAAGTCCAGTAAGGACAACCACATATATTCATATTCTCTCTCTCTCTCTCTCTCTCTCTCTCTCTCTCTCTCTCTCCCCCTCTCTCTCTCCCTCCTTCTCCCTCCCTCACTATTTCTCTCTCCCTCCCTCTCTCTCTCCCTCCCTCTCCCTCTCTCTCTTTCTGCCCATTCATTCATTAATCCGGTCCGAGCGCCCGCATGCGCCCCCACACACAAGTTTTTCTATCTTGCTCTCGCGGTGATCAAGAGGAGGAGGAACCGGCCCGAACGGAATGGGACAAATGAACACAGCTGCCTTAAGACGCCCGCTGCATCTCAGGAACCCCACTATGGCTGACACACCACGGATATTCTGGCTCTCCACGGCCCTCCTCTCCTGCCCTTGGTCTGCCATTCCTCTTCCCCCACTCTGTGTGTGTGTGTGAGAGAGAGAGAGAGAGAGAGAGAGAGACAGAGAGAAACTCTTTTTGGGTGCAATTCAGGGTGTGGGTGACCCCCTTTAAAGCCCTTCATGGCATGGGGCAAGGTCACTTGGGGGACCGTCTCACCCGACTGGGATTGGGCTGTCTGCTTGTGCCGGCAGAGGGGGCCAGCTTCGGGTCCCCCCGCCCAATTATTCTGGCTATCGGGATCCAGGAGTAGGAGGGCCTTCTCCACTGTGGCCCCTGTCCTTTGGAACCTCTTGCCCCACGATATGAGGTTGGCCCCAACCCTCCTATCTTTTCATAAGGGCCTAAAGACGGGGCTGTGCCAGTCGGCCTGGGGCCCCAGTGGGGGATTAGCGCAATGGAGGTGGTTGATTGAGGAATAACAGGAATATTGAGGAATATCCTTGGAGATTCATGCTCTTTTCAGTCTCTCTCCCTCCCCGCAGGCTCCTGAGGAGCTTCCTCTGTGGGGCTGGAGCAGCATGAACTGGAGAAGCAGGGGGACAAGAGAGGCCCCAAAGCTGCCGCTTCACGGAGTAACCCTTGGACCCTACCCATTGCCGCTTCTGGGGATGTTTGGGGGAGGGGAGGAAACAGGGCTGGGGAAGAGAGGGGTTCTGGCATTGCTCTGTGCGCCAGGCTGCCCAGAGGTGTCACAGGAGAAGACCAGGGTTGGGGCAGCTTCTCCCTGGCCTTGCAATCTTGCCCAGAAGGAAGGCCTTCAGAGGGCTGGCAGGCTCTGAACTCCTATTCCCAGGGAGTAGCCAGTCGGCCTGACACCTGGACACAAAAATGACCCAAGTTGGTCCATTTTGCAGGTCAGGCAATCAATAGGAGCTACCCAGCAGCTAAACCACCAATCCAAAGCAGAAACTTCAGGGTGAAAACCTGCCACAGGCTCGGCCTTGCCCTGACCCGCTGCCACCGCTCTGGATTAAGGAAAGGGTGGAGCTCCCTCCGGGGGCGACTTCCCTGCATATTTTGGGGGTGGCAGCGGCCGCTGGTGCTGGCCCGCCCTGGGCACGCAGGTCGAAGGGTAGCAGCTGGCGTGGCTGCAGTTGCCGTGGCAAGCCCTTTCCCTGTGGATCCCCGCCAGGGAGCTACGAAGCCCCTGGTCCCACCAAAGACCCCGCGCTCCTCCCCTGCCCAGGCTCCCGAGGGCTTTCTCCCGCTCGCCCTCAGCCTCCTCTGCGTGACCTACTCCCAGGCGCCTGCCCAAGGCCGGTGGAGACCCCCGCACCCCGTTTACCACAGGGCCTTGGGGTCAGCCGTCTCGGAGGGCACAGCCTCAGCCCCCTTCTGGGCTGCCCCAGCCATCTCGTTCATGATGCGATGCGGGCGGCTTCTGCGCCAGCGGCTCCCCCCCAGTCCCTCATGCCCCAGGCCGCCCGTGGCAATGCCGCTCCCCCGGGTGCCCGCCGGCAGGTACAACTCTAAACAGCCCAATCAGGTCCGGGGAGACCGGGGACATGGAGGCCGAAGCACGAAACCAGAGGGGCAGTCTTCACGGGGCATGCCAGTGCCCTGCAGCCCGAGCCAAGTTCCGTGCAGTGGAGCCCGCGCGCAATCCCTGCTCCATCCCAAGGGCCATCCTCAAGTTCAGTTGTGGTCTGGGTCTGTGCTTCGCACGTGTGGATGCACAATCTGGCTGACAAAACCCGTTTTGTGTTCTCAGCATTATCAGGGAGGTTCGACTATTACTCAGAGTGAGATGTGCGGGTGAGTACATACCTAAATGCGTAAAGTGCCTTTCTCTGTCTCTGTCTCTCTCTCTGCAAATGGCGGACAAGGACTGGGAGCCGCAGTAGAAGGCTGAAAGAGCCGCATGCGGCTCCAGAGCCGCGGGTTGCCGACCCGTGGGATAGAGCATCACCTAGGAAGTTTTTTCCTCCTGGTATGTACTTTAGAGTGAAGTTAAAATACTGTGCCCACGGCACCTGCTTTGGGGACAATTTGCGGGGAGTTTTCAGTGCTTCTAGATTTTTGTGATCCGTCCATACTTCAAAAGGCTCAACAGCAAATAGTCTTTTTAGATTCTCAAAAGCGGTTTGACAGCCCATAGTCCATGTTAGTGGTTGGCCCGGTCGCGGTTTCCCTCCTCCTTTGCCTGTTTTAAGTAGTTCTGTAAGGGGTAGGGCAATTTCAGCAAAGGAGGGGATGAATTGACAGTAGGTTGGCAAAACCTAGGAAGCTCTGGAGCTGTTTGCGGGTCTTTGGGGGCTGCCATTCGATTACAGCTTTCACTTTGGCTGGGTCCATTTCAATGCCCTCATTGGAAATTCTATAGCCAAGATAATCTAATCGGGTCTGGTGAAATTCACATTTTGGCAGTTTGACATAAAGCTTGGCATTCAATAGTTTCTTTAACACTTCTCTCACCAGCTTTGTATGATCAGTCATATTTGTGCTGTATATCAGGATGTCATCAAGATACACTAGAACCCCCTTGTATAAATGATCATGTAGGGTCTCATTAATCAACTGCATGGATACGGCTGGGGCCCCCTGTAGTCCAAATGGCATGACTTTGAACTGATAGCTCGCCATAGGACAGTTGAAGGCAGTTTTCCACTCGTCTCCCTCCTTTATTCTCACCTAGTAATATGCTTCACTCAGGTCTAATTTAGTGAAGACATGCCCCTTAGCCAGGTGGGTTAGTAAGTCCTTTAGAAGGGAGAGGGGGTATTTATTTTCCACACTCACTGCGTTCAGAGATTGATAGTCTATGCAAAAATGAAGAGACCCATCTTTTTTTTCTCTAAACAACACAGGGGCTCCCACAGCAGACTTGGCCCGTTCAATGAACCCCCTCTCTAGGTTTTTGTCCATGTATCGCTGCATCTCCTCCATTTTGAGGAGGGACACGGCATACATTCTCGGTCGTGGGAGTTTGGCTCCCAGCAACAGTTCGATGGAACAATCATTCGGTCGGTGGGGAGGCAGGGTGTTGCATTCCTTCTCACTAAATGCCTCCGCCAGGTCCCGGTACTCGCTGGGGATGAGTGGCTCGCCTGGTGGCGATGAGGCAGCCATGTGCGCTCGCTCGTTGGGTGGGCTAAAGTTTCCTGTAACGTCCGTTGAATCAATAGGGGGCTTGGGTCCTATAGGTAGCCTCACAGTTCTCATTCCCTTCTCCCACCAGATAAACCGCTTCCATTTGTCCAACCAAGCTAATCCTAGGATCACAGTCTCAGTCATTTTTGGAGCCACCAGGAAGCGAATGAACTCCCAGTGCTCACCTATTTCTAAGCGTAGGGGCTCAGTTAATTGCGTGACTAAAGTCCCTCCCATCAGGGAGCCATCGGCTTGCTCAAACCTCACAGGTTTGGAGAGCAGCTTTGCTCGTATGCCCATTTTCATGGCAAATGGTAAGCTAATGACGCACCGGGAGCATCCGGAATCGACTAGCACTTTTAAGTCTGCCTGTGCTCCTGACTTAGGGGTTATGAGTTTGGCAGGCAGTGAGAAAGATGGGACATGTTGACTCACCATTGGGTCATTCTCTCCGTTGTTGCTGTTGAAAGAGGGTAGAGCGGGGGTGGATCCAGTCTTAGTCCCGGCATCCTCCTGCGTGGGGGATGTGACTTGGGCAACCAGTTCCTGTGTGATCCAGTTGGATTTCTCTCTCGTTGGCTGCTGGGCAGGTTTCTTTCTCGCTGCTGGTCCTGGTCTACCCTGCTGTTGGGGGTAGGGGACTGGGCAATTCGCTGCTCGATGCCCCTGCTGTCCGCATCGGAAGCACTTGATTGGCGGGCCTGCAGGTGGCCTGGGTCTTTCAGCAGTCGCAGCAATTGAAAGTTTTTTGGGGGGTGGTTGCCGTTTGGGTTGCTCTGGCTTTGGCTCGGCTTCAGGTGGGGGAGGTTTCTTATAGTGGGCGAGCTGAACGTCTAGCCTTACCGCTGCCTGGTACCATTCTTGCAGCTGATCAGGTACTGCTCTATAGATGCAGGCCTGAGAGAGGTGATCATCCAACCCTTCCCTGAAGTGATGGACTATGGACTGCTCAGGCCACCTCTCTATCCAACCGGCTAACTTGTGAAACTCTCATACGTACTCCAGGGCAGGCCTGCCGGCTTGTTTTATCTTATGGGTTTGTTCTTCTGCTTCAAGGGCAATGGATGGGTCCTCAAACCTTTCTCTCAGTTCTAGTAGGAAGAGGTGGGGGTCCTCCAATTCGGGGGCTTGCTCATTATATAAGTTGTTCAGCCATTCGGATGCCTCTCCCTCTAAGCTGGATGCAATCACATCGACCATAGCGGCTGGGTCCGGGTAGAGATAGGCCCAGCAGTTCAAATGAGAGAGCACTTGGTTGAGAAAAAAAATCAGCTTCTCTGGGTCTCCATCGAAGGTTGCTCTGAAAGGTGGAGCAATCATTGGCTGCTGGGCTCCCCACTGTGGTTGTTGCACCCCCAGTTGCTGCTGGCCCCAACCTGGCTGCTGATTCAATGGCTGCTGGGCCCCCCACCATGGCTGTTGCACCCCCAGTTGCTGCTGGGGCCCCCACCCTGGCTGCTTCTGCATTCCCTGGGGTGGAACATTCGGGGGCTGTTTCCATTCCCCCTGCTGTTGGTCTGCTGGGAGCTGTGGTATCCTCAACTGCTGTAGGGCCGCCTGCGGCCTCAGAGGGGGTTGTTGTTGGAACTCCATCATCTACGGGCCCCTTAGTGGTTGATGTACATTAGGGGGTGGTGACCATCCCCCTTGCTGCAGCCGTCCTCCCACCGGTTGCTGGTCTTCTGGCCTCTGCGTCAACCCCAGTTGTTGCAAGGCCTCTATTAGCTGCTGCAGGCTCAGAGATTGCTGATTTCCCACCTGCAGGGGCTGCTCTATTCCCCATTGCTGCAGGGGGCCCAGAGTGGGTGATTGATATGCACACCGGTCTGGGGATTGGTTGTCCTGGCAACTTCCCAGGCCCTCACATCGTCGGTGGCAGTCGGGGCTTCTGAAGGGGCAGGGACTGGAGCTGTCTCTCTCTGTGGGGCTGGATGCCCTGGTAAGGGGCTTCAGGGACAGGAAGGCTGCCTGATCTGCGAAGGAGGGGCTGGTTGTTCCTCTCAGCAGGAGTTGAAGGCTGCCCCATCGATCATCCTGATCACTGGCACGTGGGGAATGGGAAGGTTGCTCTCCGCTTCTCATTTCTAGCCACTCAAATTTTCCTACCAGCTTCTCCACTGACTGACTACTAGTGGCAGACAGGTATTTCCACTCACCCGAGTCCTCAGGGGCAGACAACCGGGTAGCTCTCCCCAGCTGGGATGCTTGAAAAAGCTCCTTCTCCCATGCTGGTTGTCGCTTCACACACACACACCCCCCGGGTAGCAGCTGCTGCCGGGGTACTGGCTTCAGGCATTTTCTTTTTGTCCATGATGAAATCTTCCCCGAATCTTTGCCAGCTTATCCCTCAATTCTAGGGACAGCGGCTGGGGCTCGGGACCCCTAGATAGTTAGGAAAGTTGGAGATTTTGGCTTAATGACATGGTTCCGACAGATGAAACTCTTCAAAGAACTTCGAGGCATTGTTTACCTTAAAGAATCTTTATTGGAATTGCATAGCTTCGGCACTAACATAGTTGAAGCCAAAGTCTGAATTCCCCTCCCCTGAACACATAGTATCAAAGCACAATTCCCTCCTCCAATTAACAGTCATAAATCACATTCTCCAATTAGTTTGAAATGCAGGCTTTCCCTCCTGTTCTCCAACCTGCCATTTCTTATCATCTCTTATTTCAAAAGCCCTGAATTCACACACTATTACAATATTGTTATGTCTAACTAACTCCCATCACATTCCTCCTCCTCCCCCAGTATCATCTAATTCTAAGAGTAAAGCATAAGAAAGAAAAAGGCTGCATCTCCATATGTTGTCAAAGCAAGAACATCCAATGTTAGCAGCATTGATAGTATCTCTATAAAACCACATTCTAATTTGGCTGCCCAAGGCATCTCCCTCAAACTGAAAATTGGAAGCCCCAGCTATTTATTAGCAAATGTTTATTTCCTTCCCTCTAAATGTCTGTCACAAATAAAGGCACCTTGCTGAGTTGTAATTAAAGGAATCGTTGTATATCCAAACTCTGAGTTGATTGTAACTGGTAATTTTAATGCAAGGATGGATTCTGATGATAAACCATTTTTTCTTTACATTTTAACTTTGATTTTTTAAACTTGTTCCACAGTATAAAGGCATCAAGAAAAGGAGATAGAGGTTGGTCTAATTGATTATTAAAAATGATCTATAAATCTTAAATGGCTCGGTGCCTGGCAGTCCAGAGGGAGATCTTATCTTCTACTGACAATCGGCACAAACACAATAAATTAGTTCTCCTACTTCATTCACTCAGCAAAACAGCATTCATTCACCATTAGCTTACTACTAGTACTAGGTTAATTGCTCAGAGCATATTAGAGACCATTCAGTTTAGGCACCCTCAAATTGAATTGTACAATACACACACAAATGTTCTATTCTAACTATTCTAGCCATTAAGGTCTAATGCCTCATCTGTTCAGAACCCTATTCCTAAACTTTCCTAATTCTGCTTTGATAAAGAATGTGATAATAGTCCGTGGGGGCTTCGGACCGCGGCTGAAGAAAAGCCAAGAGAGGCGCACTTTAGGGAGAAAGCCACCAGCAGCAGCGTCCCCAGTTCCTGCAGGACTGTCCGACCGCACCTCCATAATGTGCTTTTGCTGTGGCCAGGAGGGTCACAGGACCGTGATGTGCCTGGCACCAGCCCCTTGGGTGGCTCCCGCGGCCCCGACTCCTTTGAAGCCAAAGAAGCCACTGAAGAAGGGGGAGGGGAAATCACAAGCAGAGAGCGAAGGGGATGGAACTCTGACCGAAGAGGGACCACTGATGATCCTTTATGATGGCGAGAGCAAGGGCATGGATGACCCAAAGGTGAGTGGACCTGTCAACCACCTTGAAGTTAGGGTAGACATCAAGGCATCCCGCTCAAGGGCGAGGGGGATGGTAAAGGCTCTCATAGACTCTGGCTGCTCCCGTTGCCTAATTAGTGAAGCTGCAATGCAGAGGCTAGGATTACACATGAGGAAACTCAAGAAACCTGTGAAATTCAAACAGGTTGATGGCATGTTGATAGGAGGCAAGGCCACTTCCCATCTAACAGAGCAGATACAGCTAGAGTTGGAAGACCACCAAGAGACTATTCATTTTATGATCGCCCCAAAGATGGCAAAGGACATGATTCTGGGCCTTGCTTGGGAGAAAGCCTCAAAGCGTATGATTATGAGGAAACAGGCCACAAGCCTCCCTAACAAGGGAAAGGAGCAGACCGAGAAGGTGGGGGGGGGGAGGAAAATCCCTGAGCACAGAAATCCATCCCGAAGGAGTACTGAGACCTCATGGAGGCGATGTCCTCCACCCTCAACATCCCATGGACTGCGCTATTGAGATCCTGCCTGGGGTGAAATTCCCTAAGCCAAAGATGTATTCCATGACTTTGAAGGAGATGAAGGAGCTAAGGGACTACATTGATAGGAACCTAGCAAGAGGGTTTATTCAGGCGGCGAAATTTCAAGTAGCAGTACCAGTACTCTTTAAGTAAAAGAAAGATGGGTCGCTGAGATTGTGTGTGGATTTCCATGGGATCAATGGGGTGTGTGTGGAGAACATGTACCCCCTCCCTCTCATGAAGGACATGCTAGGACATTTAGCCAAAGGGAAAGTCTTCACGAAATTAGATATCAGTGAGGCATACTACCAAGTGAGGATTAAGGAAGGTGATGAGTGGAAGACAGCCTTCAACTGCCTCCTTGGTAGCTACCAATTCAAAGTGATGCCATTTGGACTACAAGGGGCCCTCGCTATGTTCATGCAACTCATAAACGAGGTGCTGCATGAGCATCTTTATAACAGGGTTCTACTGTATCTTAATGATATCCTCATTTATACTGAAACCATGGACGAGCATGTGAAGCTTGTGTGACAGGTGCTAAAAAAGCTATTGAATGATAAACTGTATGCCAAGCTGTCAAAATGCGAGTGTAAGGACCCACTTCAATCCACATCTTAAGAAAGCAGAACTCTTGGAAACGGTCTCTTCCAACAGGAACTTTTATTAAAAGAAACTGATAGCAGGCATGATAGACAGAATCTGAGGGATTCCCTTACAATTCGATGTTTTTAAATTGTCCCTAAGCAGCCCCCCACCCCGCAGTTCTTCCAGGCAATTCAAACCGGCAGATTTCTAGGTGTTAACTCCAGGAGAGATAACATCCATCCGGCTCCGTTGGCACGATCATTCAACATCTCCTTACACAGATCCCAGATGCTGCATCTCCCACCCACCCCTTTCTCTCGCTGGCCGGTAATGGAGGAGAAGTTCAGAGGAGCATAGGATGAAAGGCAAATGGCTACATTGTTATGATTAGCAGATCCGAAGCGAATCAACAAAAGGTTACTTTGTAGTGAATAGAGAAAGTGAAAGTAATAAAAAAACCCATGCATACCCCCTCCCCCTTAGTAGTATGACAGGATGCAGGAGAGAGTAAAATTGGTTTTATATCAGAGAAGATAGATAGAAATGAAATATAACTGGATTCTGACAGCGAGTTTCACAAATCTAGATTTGACTACTTGGGCTACCGTGTGTCGTGCAAGGGAATAGAGATGGACCCGGGAAAAGTGAAGTCCATCTTGGAGTGGCAAGCCCCTCGTACCCGCAAGCAACTGCAAAGTTTCTTGGGGTTTGCAAATTTTTACAGGCAATTCATCCCCTCTTTCGCCAAGATTGCCCTGCTGATCATGGAGTTGTTAAAGACTGAAAAAAGGGGGGGGGGATAAGCCCCAGCCAAATCAGCCCTTGAACTAGACAATGGAATGCCAAACAGCATTTGAAAGATTAAGGGGTTATTCGCCACTGAACCAGTGCTAAAACATCCAAACCCCAAAGAGTCTTTCGTGATCCAGGCAAATGCCAGTGACGTGGCTGTGGGAGCCATCCTCCTCCAATGCAATGGGGAGGGAAACTTACAGCTGTGCACGTACACATCTCGTAAACTAAATGAAATGGAACTGCAGTGGACTGTGTGGGAGAAAGAGGTTTTGGCAGTGGGGTGGGCACTACTAACTTTGAGGCAATTCCTGGAAGAAAGCAAAGCCCCCTTTGAAGTGTGGACTGATTATAAGAACTTAGAAGCCCTGAAAACCCCCCACAAAGTTTCTCCTAAGTAAATCAGATGGGCGCAGTATTTCAAAAGATTTGATTTTGAACTAAAATACATCCCATGAGGGAAGAATTTCCCGCATGCCCCAATACAAAAGCACCCGGCAGGAGGTGGTGAGCTCTGTCATTCCTGATAGGCAGGAAGCAGCACAAGCGACAACCAAATGGCAGGAGAAAAAGAGGAGCTCACCCCCACACACACTGATACATTTGCATAACAACTGAAGCAAGAGCTGCAAACAGATGCATGGTTTGTGGCTTATCAGAAAAAGCTGACCATGAGGGAGGGGTTGGCGTAGAAGGGGGACAAATTATATGTCCCAGACCACCTGCGACTACAAGTCCTGCAATGCAGCCATAATGCTAAGCAGGCAGGCCACTTTCGATTCCTGAAGACACTGCATTTCGCAAATTTCAGTTCTGGTAGCCAAAGATGAAGAAAGACATTGAGAACTATGTGGGAAGCTGTGCTGTTTGTGCGACCAGCAAAAGACTACCAGGGAACAGTCCGGGGCTGCTGCAGAAAGTGGCTGATCTGACCAGACCCTGGGAAGAGATAGCCATGGACTTTATAGTGGAGCTACCTGAGAGTGGAGGGAGCACTGTGATTTGGACTGTAATAGACCTGTTTTTCAAACAAGTCCACTTCATTGCCTGTACTGGCCTCCCTTCAGCCCAGTAACTAGCAAAGATGTTTTTGCAACATATCTACCAACTGCATGGAGCACCTAAATGCATCATTTCAGATCGTGAGTGTCAAGACTGATTCGCCTTTCACCTAGATTTTCTCTTTTGCTCATATCTTGACAATGGTATGCAGGGGGAGGTGTGGTAGCTATGCAACCAGGAGCCCAAAGCCAGGTCTCGAAGGAGAAACAGACTGTATCCATAACAAGAAGAATTATTACTATTGGACAATGTGAACACACGGTGGGTGGGGATGAGGGAGTCTATCATTTAACTAAGCACGTTTCCAAGCAGCAACCCCAGAGCTGGTTTCGCTTTCTTCTGTGCCAATATGGATTTTTCAGTAAAGTATTATAATCTTGATAAAATCAGGAGTTTCTTTTTCTGGAAATGCCTACTGGACAGTTGACAATGGGGTTCAGTTTACTCTTAAGTTTTGGAAGGAGTTTGTGAGGATGATTGTGTCCTCTCAGAGGCTCAGTTCTGCTTTTCATCTGAGTACAAATGGATCTGCAGAACGAGCTAACACCATAGTGGAGCAGTACCTGCGCTGCTATGTCAACTACCAACAAACAAACTGGGCAGAGTTGTTCCCATTTGCAGAGGTGGTGTATAACAACACAGTGCACAGCAGTACTGGTTATACTCCATTTAAGTTAGCAACAGGGGTGGAGTTCATGCCAATACCAAAGTGCCCACAGGAGCCTCCCTCTTTGAGCACTCTAAGCAATTGGGTGGGTTCATTCCGAAGGGTCTGGAGCGATGCGAAGAAGGCTTTAGCTAAGGCAGCCGAAAGTCAGAAAAAACAGGCAGATAAGAAATGAGCTCCCCAGAAGACGTTCCATGTAGGGGATAAAGTGTATCTGTCTACAAAGTATCTTAAGCTGAGACAAAGATGCAAGAAGTTAGGGCCGAAGTACATAGGTCCTTTCCCAATAGTGAAAGTTGTCAATCCAGTGACAGTAGAGCTAAGACTACCAAGGTTGTTGGATAAAGTGCACCCGGTATTCCATTGCAACTTACTGAAGCCATTCAAGGAATCCACACTGAGATCAGTAGGGATGACGGCCCCTGCCCCAATAGTGGTAGAATGGGAAACGCATTATGAAGTTAAGTGAATCCTCAATTCCAGAATCAACAAGGGGAAATTGTAGTACTTAATCCAATGGGAGGGTTATCTGATGTCAGAATCTAGATGGGTAAAAACCCAGCACATAAAAGCAGATTGTTTGGTAAAATGATTCCACACAAAATACCCCTGGAAGCTGGGACCACTACAAGGGAGAGATTAGCAAGCATTGATGTGTATTCTTTTTGTTTTCCAGGTTCCCTTTCCTTCCTAGGGGGGACAACATGTCAAGCTATGAAACCTACTGTCTTTAGGACTGCTGCATGCTTCTAGTGTCAACGCTGCTAATATAGGATATTATTGCTTTGACAAGATATGCAGAACTGTCTGGTATTTTTAGAGTTAATTTCAGTTGATGGTGGGGGGGAGGAGAAAGATAGGAAAGTGCAGGATAAGGAATGGAAGTGAATCTTTGCCCTAATTGGAGAATGTGAATTATGACTGCAAAATAGGGGAGGGGAATAGCTTGAAATGTAATGTGCAAAGAAAAGGAAATTCAGATCTTGGCATCCATCCATGATGTGCCGACATTGTGTCCATGATTAAAGACTTTTCAGAATAAACAATGCCTGGAGGTTCTTTGAAGTGCTCCATTAGTTGGAACCTTGACACCATGCTAAGATCTAACAACTTTTCAAACCACTTAGGGGTCCCGGGCCCCAGTTGCTGTTCCTAAACAAAAGGGATAAGCTGACAAAGATTCGGGGAAGATCTCATTATGAAAGAAGAAAGATTGCCTGAAGCCAATACCCCGGCAGCAGCAGCTTCCCCGGGAGGGGGGGAGCAACAGCCAGCAAGCCGGGGGAGAAGGAACTCTGGCAGATCTCCGAGTTGGGAGCAAGGCCAAAGCAATTAGGAGAGCTGATTTGGTCTTCAGACAGGGAGAGGCCGAGCGGAGATTCCGGAGTCTTCGAAACAGTTTTGCCACTTTCAAAGACTTCAAAAGCAGAATGGCAGAGAGATAACGAATCGCCTGCCACTCAAGCTTTGGGTGAGTCACTGGAAAGAGTTCAAAACCCAGAAGTGAGAAGCAAAAATCCACTCCTGCAGAGAGAAGCCTACAGCCCCTCCATTATAGATCAGAAAGCCTTCAAGACCCTGTCTTCCCCTGTCAGGGACTCCAGCCCTGAAGAGAGAGGGAATTCCAGTCTGAGGCCTCTGCAACAATGGGGAGTGTGGCATTCGAAGCAGGCAGAGGGTAGCCAGCCTCTGAGCTTACCACAGCTAATAGAGGCCTTGCAACAGCTTGGGGTGATGCAGGAGCCAGGAGATCAGCAGCTAGTGGGAGAATGACCACAGCAAGGAGATTGGCCCCAGCCCCTGAACGTGCAACCCCTGGGCATAAATCAGCAGCCAGGATGGGGCCAGCAGCAACAGCCACAGTGGGGCCCCCAACAGCCTATAAATCCTCTGAGCTTGCCACAACTAATAGAGGCCTTGCAACAGCTTGGGGTGGTGCAGGAGCCAGGAAATCAGCAGCCAGGATGGGGTCAGCAGCAACAGCCACAGTGGGGGCCCCAACAGCCTATAATTGCACCACCTTTCACAGCAATGTTCAATGGGGGCCCAGAGAAGCTGATTTTTTTCCTCAACCAAGTACGCTCTCACCTGAATTGCTGGGCCTATCTCTACCCGGACCCAGGGGCCATAGTCGATGTGATTGCATCCAGCCTAGAGGGAGAAGCATCCAAATGGCTGAACAATTTATACAATGAGCAAGCCCCGGAATTGGAGGACCCCCACCTCTTCCTCCTAGGGCTGAGAGAAAGATTTGAGGACCCATCACTTGGCCTCAAGGCAAGATAACAAATCCACAAAGTAAAACAAGCCAGCAGGCCTGCCCTGGAGTACGTGCGAGAGTTCCGCAAGATAGCAGGTCGAATAGAGGGGTGTCCAGAGCAATCCCTAATCCATCACTTCATTGAGGGATTAGACAATCACCTCTCTCAGGCCTGCTTCTATCGAGCAGTACCTGATCAGCTGCAAGAATGGTACCAGGCAGCGGTGAAGCTAGACGTTCAGCTCGCCCGATATAAGAAGCCTCCCCCACCTGAATCCAAACAGCAGCCAGAGCAACCCGAACAACAATCACCCCCACGAAACCCTCCAACTACTGCGATGACTGAGAGACCCAAGCCACCTGCAGGACCGTCAATTAAGTGTTTCTGGTGCGGACAGGAGGGACATCGAGCAGCAAACTGTCCAGTCCCCTACCCCCGACTACAGAGCAGACCGGAACCAGCGGCGAGAAGGAAACCTGCCCAGCAGCTAACGAGAGAAAAATCCAACCGGGTCACACAAGAACCTGTTGCCCAAATCACACCTCCCACGCAGGAGGACGCCGGGACTCCGAGTGAACCCGCCCCTACTCTACCCTCCTTTGACAGCGACGACGAAGGAGAGAACGACCCGATGGTGAGTCGACAAGTACCGTCTTTTTCACTGCCCGCCAAGCTTATAATCCCTAAATTGGGGGCACAAATAGACTTAAACGTGCTAATCGATTCTGGATGCACCCGATGCATTATTAGCCTACCATTTGCCATGAAAATGGGCATAGGGGCAAAACAGCTCTCCAAACCTGTGAGGTTCGAGCAAGCTGATGGCTCCCTGATGGGAGGGACTTTAGTCACACAATTAACTGAGCCCGAGGCTGTGATCCTAGGATTAGTCTGGTTGGACAAATGGAAGCCATTTATCTGGTGGGAGAAAGGAATGAGAACTGTGAGACTACCTATAGGGCCTAAGCCTCCCACTGATTCAACTGACGTTGCGGGACACTTTAGGCCACCCAATGAGTGAGCGTACATGGCTGCCTCACCGCCACTAGACGAACCACTCATCCCCAATGAATACCGGACCTAGTTGAGGCATTTAGTGAAAAAGAATGCGATGCCCTGCCCCCTCACAGACCCAATGACTGCTCTATCGAACTGGTGCCAGGAGCCAAACTCCCACGACCGAGAATGTATGCTATGTCCCCCCTTGAAATGGAGGAGACGCAGCGATACGTAAACAAAAACCTAGCAAGGGGGTTCATTGAACGGGCCAAATCTACCGTGGGAGCCCCTGTGTTGTTCAAAGAAAAAAAAGATGGGTCTCTTCGTCTCTGCATAGACTATAAGGGACTCAACGCTGTGAGTGTGGAAAACAAATACCCCCTCCCCCTCCTAAAGGACTTATTAACCCATCTGGCTAAGGGGAGTGTCTTCACTAAATTAGAACTGAGAGAGGCATATTACCGAGTGAGAATAAAGGAGGGAGACGAGTGGAAAACTGCCTTCAACTGTCCTATGGGGAGCTATCAGTTCAAAGTCATGCCATTTGGACTACAGGGGGCCCCAGCCGTATTCATGCAGTTGATTAATGAGGTCCTACATGATCACTTGTACAAAGGGGTTCTGGTGTATCTTGATGACATCCTGATATACAGCACGAATGTGACTGATCACATAAAACTGGTGAGAGAAGTGTTAAAGAAATTATTAAATGCCAAGCTTTATGCCAAATTGTCAAAATGTGAATTTCACCAGACCCAACTAGATTATCTCGGCTACAGAATTTCCAACGAGGGCATTGAGATGGATCCAGCCAAGGTGAAAACTATAATTGAGTGGCAGCCCCCAAAGACTCGCAAACAGCTGCAGAGCTTTCTAGGTTTTGCCAACTTCTATCGTCAATTCATCCCCTCTTTTGCCGAGATTGCCCTACCCCTTACAGAACTACTCAAAACAGGCAAAGGAGGAGGGAAGCCACGACTGGGCTAACCACTAGCATGGACAATGGGCTGTCAAACCGCTTTTGAGAATTTAAAGAGACTATTTGCTGCTGAACCGTTCTTAAAGCACCCCTGCCCAGGGGAGCCCTTTGTAATTCAAGCCGACGCCAGCGATGTGGCAGTTGGAGCTGTATTACTGCAAAAGAACAAGAGTGGAGTCCTGCAACCCTGCGCCTACACCTCTAAAAAATTTACTGAAAGCGAACGGAGATGGGCAATATGGGAGAAGGAGGCCTTCGCAATAAGATGGGGGCTGTTAAACTGGCGACACTACCTAGAAGGGAGCAAGGTGCCATTTGAAGTATGGATAGATCACAAAAACCTAGAGGCACTGAAAACTCCCCGCAAATTGTCCCCAAAGCAAGTATGGTGGGCACAGTACTTTAACCGCTTCAACTTTACACTAAAGTACATACCAGGAAGAAAAAACTTCCTAGCTGATGCGCTATCGAGATTGCCCCAGTACAAAAGCGAACGCGAAGAGGTTAATGAGGCAATTATCTCCAATCCACAAACTGCCGCTCAGCTCACGCCTCGCAGGGTCCCAAATCCTGATGACCCTGGGGTAAAGAAAATAAAACAAGAGCTCCTCACCGATCAATGGTTCAAAGATAATCAAACCTCCTTGACATGCAGGGATGGTCTGGCTTACAAGGGGGGGGGGAAACTGTATTTGCCTAAAGCCCTCCATCTTAATGCTCTCAAACACAGCCATGATGTAAAACAGGCTGGACACTTTGGATATCTAAAAACCCAACATCTCACCCGCTGGCAATTTTGGTGGCTGGGGCTGAAACGGGATGTGGAAAACTATGTAAAGAGTTGTACCGTATGTGCCACAATGAAAAGAATACCAGGGAAAACCCCTGGGTTACTGCAGCCAGTGGCAGACCCTTCTCAACCCTGGGAAGAAATAGCTATGGACTTTATCGTAGACCTACCTGAAAGTAGAGGAAATACTGTCATCTGGACTGTGATAGACCTGTTTTCCAAGCAGGCTCATTTTATCGCCTGCAAAGGACTCCCATCTGCCCAACGACTGACTAAATTGTTCCTGAAATATATCTACCGGCTGCATGGCGCCCCTAAGCACATAATTTCGGACAGAGGGGTGCAGTTCACAGCGAAGATTTGGAGGAGTTTTCTTAAATTAATTGGATCATCTCAAGGCTTATCATCTGCTTTTCATCCGACCACCAATGGGGCTGCAGAATCCGCTAACAAAATGGTGGAGCAATATCTCAGATGCTACGTTTCCTACCCACAGACAAACTGGACTGACCTCCTCCCTTTTGCAGAGGTGGCTTACAATAATTCTGTGCACAGCAGCACCAGCTATACACCTTTCAGAGTAGCCACAGGGAAAGAGTTCGGTCCAATACCTGAATACCCTCAGGTGCCAACCGCTTCCCAGACACTGGACCAATGGGTGAGGGGATGGGAAGAAGTTTGGAGAAACATGAAAACTGCTTAAAAAAGACTTTTGAAACCTATAAAAAGCAGGCTGATAAAAAGAGGGCTCCCCAAAGAACATTCCAAGTTGGGGAAAAGGTTTATCTGTCGACTAAGTATTTACGCCTCAAATTACCCAGTAAAAAGTTAGGACCGAAATTCTTGGGGCCTTTTCCTATCGTAAAGATCATCAATCCGGTCACCGTAAAACTGAAACTCCCTAAACGTTTAGGTAGAATTCACCCTGTTTTCCATTGCAGCTTGTTGAAACCTTATCAGGGCTCCACTTCAAGACCTCCCCCTAAAAAGGCACCCGGGCCTCTCATAGTTGCGGGACAGACCCACATTGAAGTGAAATGTATTCTTGACTCTAGAATGTTCAAAGGGAAATTGCAGTACCTAGTACAATGGAAGGGATACCCGTTGTCTGAAGCCACCTGGGTGAAATCCAGTGAGGTGAAAACTGACAGGCTCGTCAAAAGGTTTCATGCGAAACACCCCAACAAACCGAAAACTAGTCATTAACATATGCTTTTGTTTACATTACAGGATCTGTCCTTTTTGTAAGGGGAGCCGGATGTCAACACTGCTAATATAGGATATTATTGCTTTGACAAGATATGCAGAACTGTCTGGTATTTTTAGAGTTAATTTCAGTTGATGGTGGGGGGGAGGAGAAAGATAGGAAAGCGCGGGATAAGGAACGGAAGTGAATCTTTGCCCTTCAGGCTAATTGGAGAATGTGAATTATGACTGCAAAATAGGGGAGGGGAATAGCTTGAAATGTAATGTGCAAAGAAAAGGAAATTCAGATCTTGGCATCCATCCATAATGTGCTGACATTGTGTCCATGATTAAAGACTTTTCAGAATAAACAATGCCTGGAAGTTCTTTGAAGTGCTCCATTAGTCGGAACCTTGACATCTAGCTTGCCAACTGTGTGGGAGGGAAAGAGGGGAGAGTTTTGAGTCCACAGGTGTTCCTTATCAACGTGAGAGTCGAAGCTGTTGAAGAGTTGTTTTGGCAGACTAAAGTTTCTTCTCATAATAATTACTGGAAGATATATTGGACAGTGTAACCTGAACTGTCAGAGAGGGGAAGGAAAGTTTCATTCTTTTAAATAACTGCTTCCTGCCATTTTCTCAGAGCTAGCTTTATTTCCATCATACCAGTTTGCTAATGCCTAATAAAGAATACATTAGAGAACGCAATGCCTCTGGTGTTTTGCTTTGTTTGGCTTCTCAGCTGGAACTTGACAGCTGCCAAGAAAAAATGGTTTGGACTGTGCAATTTGTGTTACAAAACTAACAGTTATTGCATTCGAAAAATGGGGGAGACTATCAGATTGGATCTTCTAGGAAAATCTACAGCAGTTCTTCTAGCCAAAAATAGTGCATCAAAAAAGTTTTCATGAAAATAAATGTAGCTGTATTTCCAGACCAAACTTCCTGGAACATATTTCTCTTTAAATATTCCTAAAACATTGCCTTTCATTAGTATAAAGGAAGTTGCTAGAGTGATAACACAGATCTCATTATCCTCTAAGGGTGAACTCAGTAATTCATAATGTAGCAAATATTTTCTTTATGTAACATTCAAAATATATTCCCCTCATCTTTTTAAAGAGATCTAAAACTATTCTGAAAGAATGCAGCTCTACTTTGTATAGGATGTGCACCAAAATTAATGGCACTTAGTATACTTAAGTTTATTTCAGTGGAGTTACCCTTACTAAATACTGTATGCAATTTTTAAGAAGGATCTTCCACTTAAAAATGATATGGAAAAATGTACATCAACTTGAAAAGCCATCCTTGTCACTTTTATAACATCTTCTAAAGTTTATTTACAAAATTGGAACAAATTACAGGGGAAAGAGAAATTAAAAGTAATCTTACCTTGCATTCAAACAGAAAACAGACCTCTGAGTCTAAATATACCGATTTTCTTTCTCCTTCAAAATAGGTTTTGCCTTCAAATACACAGATTGCTATAAAGTTAAAAAAACAGAACAATACTTTGGTACTTAGATTCTGTATAATTATATGATGCTCCAAGATATGTTTACACCACGTAACAGAAAACTCTAGGTATTAGACATCATTTAAATATCACTTAGAAATATAGTAATTCTTACTTAGCAGCTAGAATTCGTTAATCAGTATTGCACTTGTATGTGAGGGAATGATTATTCAGACTAGGATCATTCAATTTTCCTCTTGTTGTCAAGCAAAAGAGACAGTAAATTTATTTACTTAAACAGTAAATAAATACTTACTTTTACAACTTATATTTAAACAAGAACCTGTTAAATCTGAATCTATAAACAAGTTATTATTGGTGTCTTAATGAAAATGCAGGCAATATATATTTCATTTTATTTTAAAGTTTGCAAAACAGTTTTGAAATATAAATAGTATTATGTATACTATTTATGTATACATACATACATAATGAGCATATGGTTTAATAAGCAACAGAACAAGATGGCTACAGGAGTGGACAATACATGTTTATTCCATCCATCCCACCTACCAAGTAATATAATTAATATTCTAATAAGATCATGTCTTAAATCACTCCCGAGAAAATTCCCTGAGAATACATAAACCTTGATCCTTCAATTAAAAATTAAAAAATCCTACTTAGATATGTTTTAAACTAATCAATAAAATTAGGTGATAGGAAGAAAAGCAGCAAATCTGATTTGCAACATATAATTAAATAGTCACTGAGCATTACTCTTGGGCATTAACTATAATCATATTGTAAGGACCCACCTCAGCTAACCCCCCAAGAAAGCAGAACTCTTGAAACAGACATTGTTTCAAAAGGAACTTTTATTAGGGGTTAGTGACAGTAGGGAAGTCAAGGCGAGATCTGGGGAAAATCCTGCTTAAACGGTATAAACTAGCAATCTTCCTCCTCCCACCAAAGTCATAATGTCCATTTGAAAACATTTAAAAATTTGGAAATGATAAATATTAAATGTTTAATTTAAATATCAATGCAAAATTAAAGCTGGGAAAATTCATAAAGTTATTGATGGTCCAAAAGATGGAATGTTAAAATAAATAAGACATATAAAATTATTGATAAATGTAAGAAAGCTATTAAGTAGCTGATGGACAGAATAAGAAGTATACTAATTTAAACAAGAGACAGTATGTATTAAGGGGAAAAAAGAGGAAATATTGGCTGTAATAGTTGGAGATTTGTATTAATAATACTTGTATGTAATGGAATTATTGTAACTCAGACACCACGTTGCTTTTCAAAGATATAATTGTAACATTGGAAAATTAATAAAAAGTTTTTTTAAAAAAAGAAATCCAGCCAATCCACAGGTGGCATGATGTTTGGATAACTGGCACAGTTGGCGCACATCTCAAGGTCTTCTCCAGTTTCGTTTCTCCATAACTGTCTCCCTGATAAGGGAGACACATTCTTCTCTCAAGTAGATGGAGGCGGGAGAGGAAAATGAGAAAGCGAAAGTTATCCCAAGTGAAAGCAAATCCCCCGCCCTCCCACAAGAATGGCAGGCCCCAAACAAAAGCACATATATAGGAAAAACAATAATGGTTTGGGGATCTGATACATATGAGTTACATGATTAGTTTTACTAATTAAAAAACAGATCTGCGAACATCTAGAAACAAATAAAGTTATAACTACAAGCCAGCATGGGTTTGTTAAAAATAGATCATGCCAAACCATTCTTATTTGATTCTTTGACAAAGTGACTAAATTAGTAGGCTAAATCCTGTGGACATAGTATACTTAGACTTCAGCAAAGCATTTGACAAAGTAGATCACAACTTACTTCATGGTAAGCTACAAAAATGTGGAATAGACAGCATCACCACCACATGCATTTATTATTGGCTGACAAAACTGTACTCAATGAGTAATTCTTAATGGTACTACATCTATATGGAGGGAAGTAAGCAGTAGGGTACCACAAGGTTCCATCTTAGGCCCAGAACTCTTGAATATTTTCATAAATGACAGATGCGGGAATACAAGGGGAACTCATCAAATTTGCAGATAACAATAAGCTGGCAGGAATAGCCAACATCCCAAAAGATAAGCTCAGGATCCGAAAATATGATGACAGACTTGAACAATGGGCCCTATCCAACAAAATGAAATTTAATGTGGAGAAAAGCAAGCTTTTATACGTAGGCAGTAAAAACCAATGGTACAGATTAGGTGAAACCTGGCTCAAAAACAGTAACTGTGAGAGGGGCCTTGGAGTTGTAGTGGACAATCACTTAAATATGAGCCAGCAGTGTGCGGTGGCAGCCAAAAAAGCTAACACAATCCTTGGTTATATAAACAGAGGCATAGAATCAAAATCACGTGAAATATTAGTACCGCTTTATAAAGCCTTAGTAAGACCACACCTGGAATACTACATCCAGTTTTGATCACCATATTACAAAAAAGATATTGAGACTTTGAAAAAAGTGCAAAGAGCAACTACTGTGTTTTCCCAAAAAGAAGACCCAACCAGAAAATAAGCCCTAGCATGATTTTTCAGGATGCTCATAATATAAGCCCTACCCCCAAAATAAGCCCCAGCATTGTGGTTGGGGGAGGCATGGCCAGCTCAATGTCGCTCTTGTTCGGGGTGCCTATGGGGATCTGGGCAGGGCTGGGGGGGATCTAGGGGTCTCTGACGGAGGGGGGGCAGGACCAGGGTGGGCGCCAGGGCCTGATCCACCAGAGTGGTCTCACCGACTCTCTTGGACCATGTGGGGCAACTCTGGTACTGGGCTTGGGTGGGGCAGAGTGGGGAGGGGAGTCCCGGCTGCCTTTTGAGAATGGGGGTTCCCCATCCTTCCCGTTCACTGGGGCCATTGCGGGTGAAGCGGCAGGCAGCAGGCTTTCTGGAGGATGAAGTTGGACGGTGGGGGCCAAGCGTGCAGGGTCTGCAGCATGGCACCACTCCCGTCCCGCCATCTGCCTCATCTCACCTGTTTGGGAGTGGCTTCTCCCACTTTCTCTTTCTTCCTCCTCCTTTGAATAGCTGTCATGCCTCCGTCGGAGCCTGAATCTGATAAGGAAAATGAGCTGGAACGGGACCCTATGGAGGTCGAGGGAGAGGTGTCTGTGGTTTCAGAGTAATGTGGGGAAGAGCAGGCTGAGGCAGGCGAGGGCCCTTTAGGAGAGACAGAGTTCAGGCGATGAGCAAGGGCCACCCCCACCTGATCCTAGAGCACGGAGAGTGGAGAGAAGGAGGGAACAACGCAGGCAGGCTCAACTACTCGGGAGGAGAGTGTCCCGCCCCTCTCCACAAGGCACACCTGGAGACTAAGATTTAAGAAGACGCTGTGGGGAGAGGTATTTGTCAGGAACAAACGCTGGTTCCTTGGAGTTTTGTGTGTGTTGTTGCTGATCTCTTGTTCTGTGACTTCTGCTTGGAAACCCTGAAACTCTGATCATTGGACTGGCTGACAACGTTGCTTGGATAAAGATCTCGGACTGTATTTTGACTTCCCTTTTGAAACTGTGCAGGCAAGCGTGTATTCACACAGACTCGTTAGATTTATGCTGTATGTGTCATTTCCTTGTTATCTCCGTAGCCTTGAGTAAAATCCTCTCCTAATCAGACTGTATGTGAAACTGCTTGCAGCCAGAGGCGGCTGAAGTTGTGTGTGTGTCTTCCTGTGTTTGGAGGCTTGCCAGAAACGTGGGAGCATTTGGGGAAAATTTGAAACAATTAAAGGGCGGTTTGAATTGCCAGCTGACTGCATTGCCTCTGTGCTGTGCCCTGGGTCATCACAATAGCCCTTCGCTCCCATTGCTTTTTCAGTTCCAGATCTCAGTTTGTCCTGAGCCTGTGCAGAGGGTCTTTGAAAACAAAGCCCCACAGCGATTAGGTGGGGTGGGAACCATTCCCTTCACTTTTGGATCGGCTCCGAAATGGGCTGGAGGGAGCGGCCCGAGGGCTCCAATCTGGCTTTGCAGCAAGCAAGGGGATTGGTGGCTAGTTTGTTGGGTGAATTCCAGCCAGGGTGATCGATTTAACAAAGTGAGGTTTAGCAGGCCAAGTGCGCAGGGGCCGTGATGTCACTTCCAACATGAGTGGATGAGGCACGTGAATCCATGTTAGTCTGGCATCTCAAAGAAAAGGGGTGTGAAAGGGCGCCTTTTTTCAAGAGATTCTTTTTTATTTTAGAAAGTTTTATTAGTTTATAATATATAATATATATTATACAAATATACAGAAGGGCACCTTTTTTGAGGGAGGCTACTGGAAAAGGTTCCAGGTTAATCCAATCATCTCTATCATGGTTTGTCGGAGAGCAGGCCCGCAAGGTTATTTGAGGGACTTCAAATCCCATGCCTGCTTAGGGCAGGGAAGGGCGCAAGAGCAGGGACATAGATCTGCAGTCACTGCTGCTGGCAATCAGCTTTCCTGGCCCACTTGCTGTACTAGTTCACTTTCCCCCAGTGTGGACTCGATCTTGACCCCAACGGGAAGGATCGACATTATGCGTCAAGTAAACTTTTAAGACTCCTTCATGGATTACTGCCTTGTTGTGGCAAAGGGGCTTGCATAATTCAATAAAGCTATGAGCTATGCCGTGCAGGGCCACCCAAGACAGACAGGTCATAGCAGAGAGTTCTGACAAAATGTGATCCACTGGAGAAGGAAATGACAACCCACTCCAGTATCTTTGCCATGAAAATCCCATGGACAGTACCAAAAGGCAAAAAGATATGAGGCTGGAAGATGAGTCCCTCAGGTCGGAAGGTGTCCAATATGCTACTGGGGAAGAGTAAAGGGCTAGTACTAGTAGCGCCAGAAAGAGTGAAGCGACTGGGCCAAAGCCGAAAGGACACTCAGCTGTGGATGCATCTGGTGGTGAAAGGAAAGTCCGATGCTATAAAGATCTTTTCTCCATAGGAACCTGGAATATAAGATCCATGAATCAAGGCAAGCTAGACGTGGTCAAAAAGAGATGACAAGACTGAACATCGACATCTTAGGAATCAGCGAACTAAAATGGACAGGAATGGGTGAATTTAACTCAGATGACCATCAAGTATACTACTGCGGGCAAGAATCCCTCAGGAGAAATGGAGTAGCCTTCATAGTCAATAAAAGAGTAGGAAAAGCAATACTGGGATACAATCCCCAAAATGACAGAATGATCTCAGTTCGAATCCAAGGCAAAACATTCAATATCACAGTAGTTCAGGTCTATGCCCCAACCACTGGTGCTGAATGGGATGAAATTGACCGGTTCTATGAAGCCCTACAGCACCTTATAGAATTAACACCAAAAAATGATGTCCTTATCATCATGGGGGATTGGAATGCTAAAGTAGGAAGCCAAAAGATAACCAGAATAACAGGCAAGTTTGGCCTTGGAGTACAAAATGAAGCAGGGCACAGGCTGATAGAATTTTGTCAAGACAATACGATGGTCATAGCAAACACTCTTTTCCACTCTTTTCCAACAAGAGACGGCTCTACACATGGACATCACCAGACATCACCAACACAGAAATCAGATTGACTATGTGCTCTGCAGCCAAAGATGGAGAAGCTCTATACAGTCAGTAAAAACAAGACCAGGAGCTGACTGTGGCTCAGATCATGAGCTTCTCGTTGCAAAATTTAGGCTTAAATTGAAGAAAGTAGGGAAAAGCATTAGGCCACTCAGGTATGAACTAAATCATATCCCTGATGAATATACAGTAGAGGTGACAAATAGATTTAAGGAATTAGATCTGATAGACAGAGTGCCTGAAGAACTATGGATGGAGGTTCGCAACATTGTACAAGAGGTAGCAACTAAAACCATCCCAAAGAAAAAGAAATGCAAGAAAGCAAAATGGCTGTCTGAGGAAGCTTTGCAAATAGCTGAGGAAAGAAGGGAAGCGAAAGGCAAGGGGAGAAAGAGAAAGATACACCCAATTGAATGCAGAATTCCAGAGAATAGCTAGAAGAGATAAGAATGCCTTCTTAAATGAACAGTGCAAAGAAATAGAAGAAAACAATAGAATAGGGAGGACCAGAGATCTCTTCAAGAAAATTGGAGATATGAAGGGAACGTTTCATGCAAAGATGGGCATGATAAAGGACCAAAATGGCAGGGACCTAACAGAGGCAGAAGAGATTAAGAAGAGGTGGCAAAACTACACAGAAGAACTATACAAGAACGAGCTTAATGTCCCAGATAACCACAATGGGGTGGTCACTGACCTCGAGCCAGACATCCTAGAATGTGAAGTGAAATGGGCCTTAGGAAATCTGAGCAACAACAAAGCTAGTGGAGGTGACAGTATTCCAGCTGAGCTATTCAAAATCTTAAAAGACGATGCAGTAAAAGTGCTACACTCAATTTGCCAGCAAATTTGGAAAACTCAACAGTGGCCACAGGATTGGAAAAGGTCAGTTTACATTCCAATTCCAAAGAAAGGCAATGCCAAAGAATGTTCTACACCATTGCACTCATTTCACATGCTAGTAAAGTTATGCTTAAAATCCTACAAGCTAGACTCCAGCAGTATGTGGATCGAGAACTACCAGAAGTACAGGCAGGATTTCGAAGAGGCAGAGGAACTAGAGATCAAATTGCCAACATATGCTGGATCATGGAGAAAGCTAGGGAGTTCCAGAAAAACATCTACTTCTGCTTCATTGACTATGCTAAAGCCTTTGATTGTGTGGATCACAACAAATTGTGGCAAGTTCTTAAAGAGATGGGAGTACCAGACCATCTTATTTGTCTCTTGAGAAACCTATATGCGGGTCAAGAAGCAACAGTGAGAACTGGACACGGAACCACTGATTGGTTCAAAATTGGGAAACACTGTCGCCCTGCCTATTTCACTTATATGCAGAGCACATCATGAGAAAGGCAGAGTAGATGAATCAAAAGTTGGAATTAAGATTGCCGGGAGAAATATCAACAACCTAAGATATGCAGATGATACCACTCTAATGGCAGAAAGTGAAGAGGAACTAAAGAGCCTCTTGATGCGGGTGAAGAAGGAGAGTGCAAAAGTTGGCTTGAAACTCAACATTAAGAAAACCAAGATCATGGCATCCGGCCCTCTCAATTCCTGGCAAATAGATGGGGAAGAAATGGAGGTAGTGACAGATTTTATTTTCCTGGGCTCCAAGATCACCGCAGATGGGGACTGCAGCCAAGAAATTAAAAGACACTTGCTCCTGGGGAGGAAAGCTATGGCAAATCTAGACAGCATACTAAAAAGCAGAGATATCACCCTGCCAACAAAAGTGCATATAGTCAAGGCCATGGTTTTCCCAGTTGCAATGTATGGCTGTGAAAATTGGACCATAAGAAAGGCTGAGCGCCAAAGAATTGAGGCCTTTGAACTATGGTGCTGGAGAAGACTCCTGCGAGTCCCCTTGACTGCAAGGTGATCAAACCGGTCAGTCCTAGAAGAGATCAACCCTGACTGCTCTTTAGAAGGCCAGATCCTGAAGTTGAAACTCAAGTACTTTGGCCACCTAATGAGAAGGAAGGACTCACTGGAGAAGGGCCTGATGCTAGGAAAGATTGAGGGTAATAGAAGAAGGGGATGACAGAGAATGAGGTGGCTGGATGGAGTCACTGAAGCAGTAGGCGTGAGCTTACCAGAAGATGGTAGAGGACAGGAAGACCTGGAGGAATGTTGTCCATGGGGTTGCAATGGGTCGGACATGACTTCGCACCTAACAACAACAAACTTTTAAGAAAGTTACCGTATACAGCAGCGGTTCCCAACCTTTTCTATATCCCGCGCCCCTAGAACGCTTCTGATATATTCTCGCACCCCTTACAAAAGTTTGAAATAACAGCAATGAATTATGCATATACACTATAATTTTGATAACCCAAGTTTTTGCACCCCCTAGAATATCGTCTTGCACCCCCAGGGGGTGCGAGCATCCCCATTGGGAACCCCTGGTATAGAGTATGGCAGTGAAAATCCAGCAGCAGGGGAAAATATCCTGGTCTCACATATGGGGAATCTGCACCACCAGCCTCCCTCCCTCCCGTGCCTCTGCCTCTGCCTGCTTAAAGGTTTACTTGAGTCAATGAGTCAATGTTTACTTGCAGCCATGAGCAACCAGACAGTGGGACAGAATGGGCAGGTGGCCAGGCGGTTCATCTGGTGGGGGCCGGGCAGGCGGTAGCAGCGCTCCCACTCACCTGCGGTGTGCGGGTTTCACAGCCCCAGAGTGCACCGGCCAAGGGGCATGCGGGCTGCGGCGGCTGCCAGACACCTTCAGCCCCATGCGCTCACTGCCTCCCGTACATGGAAAAAATAAGACATCCCCCCAAAATAAGCCCTAATAGGTCTTTTGGACCAAAAATAAATATAAGACCTGGTCTTATTTTCAGGGAAACATGGTAAGATGATTAAAGGCCTGGAGACTAAAACATATGAAGAACGATTGCAGGATTTGGGTTTGGCTAGTCTAGAGAAAAGAAGGTAGGACATGATAGCAGTATTCCAGTATTTGAGAGGTTGCCCCAAAGAAGAGGGGGTCAACTTATTTTCCAAAGCAGCAGAGGGTAGGACAAGAAACAATGGATGGAAACTAATCAAGGAGAGAAGCAACCTGGAATTAAGGAGAAACTTCCTAACCAGTGGAAAAGCTTGCTGTCAAAAGTTGTGGGTGCTTCATCACTGGAGGTCTGAAATGAGCAGGGGACTGAACTGGAAGACCTCCAAGGTCCCTTCCAGCTCTATTCTGATTGACTGATTCTCCTCCAAGAAACTTCTTCTGAACAAACAAAGTCCAATTGCCTTTTGGAAAAATCACCTTTGGGACAACCATGACTGGATGATTGAGAATCTCCGTAGACATTTAACCATGACTGTTTTTCATTATTCAGTTCACAACATGTATTCTGGATTTTCAAATGTAACTTAAATGGTTACATCCGAGCATACTTTGCAACAAATCTGTAAACGTGCTGGAAGAGGAAGAAAAAAAAATCTCCAGTCAGGCATGGCAAATGGTAGTGTGGGATTTACTGACTGAGATTTGTTTTCAACATTTATGGAATAAAAATACAATATGAATACAAGCCAGATTGACTGCCTTCAGCTTCTGAAGTGGAGGAAGTTCTCTGTTGCATATTTTTTGGATTTAGGGCTGAGAGAGAGTGTACTGTATGCTCATTGGTGGATGAAGCAGAAACTAAAACAGAATCTTTATTGCCTGTTTTTAGAACTTCATATGAAATATCTACATTTTAACCTTAGTATCTATTTTAGGAAGTAAGTGCCTTATAATTTTCTGAAATACCTGATGTATTACTTGTGGTAGCTAACACTGTAAGTGTAATATTTCTATAGAAAAATCATTATATTAATGACATCCACAATAACTTACTATTTTCATCAGAAAGATGAAATCAGTGTTACAGATTGTGCTGCAAACTCTGCCTCGTGTGGGTGTGCATGTGACATTAAGATCCATGTACATAGAATAGAGCTGGAAGGGACCTTGGAAGTCTTCTAGTCCAGCCCCCTGCTCAATCAAGAGAACCTATTGCATCTCAGACAAGTGACTGTCTAGCCTCTTCTTAAAAATCTCCAGTGATGGAGCGCCCACAATTTCTGGAGGCAAGCTGTTCCACTGGTTAATTGTCCTCACTGTCAGGAAGTTTCTCCTTAATTCCAGTTTGCTTCTCTCTTTGATCAGTTTCCAACCATTGTTCCTTGTCCTGCCCTCTGGTGCTTTGGTGAATAACGTGACCCCCTCTTCTTGGTGGCAGCCTCTCAAATACTGGAATACTGCTAACATGTCACCCCTATTTCTTCTTTTCTTTAGACTAGCCAAACCCAAGTCCTGCAGCCATTCTTCAGATGTTTTAGTCTCCAGTCCTTGGATCATCTTAGTTGCTCTTCTCTGAACTTTTTCCAAGGTCTCAACATCTTTTTTGTAGTATGGTGACCAAAATTGGTTGCAGTATTCCAGGTGTGATCTTACTAGGGTTTTATAAAGTGGTACTAATACTTCGTGTGATCTTGATTCTATGTCTCTGTTTGTACAACCCAGGATTGTATCAGCTTTTTTTGACTGCTGCTGCACACTGCTGGCTCATATTCAAGTGATCATCCACTAGGATTCCAAGATCCCTCTCACAGTTACTGTTTTTGAGCCAGGCCTCATCTAATCTGTACCTTTGATTTTTCCTGCCTAAATGTAAAACTTTGCTTTTCTCCACATTAAAGTTCATTTTGTTGCATAGGGCCCATTGTTCAAGTTTCTCAAGATCTTTTGGATCCTGAGCTTGTCTTCTGGGGTGTTGGCTATTCCTGCCAGTTTAGTGTCATCTGCAAATTTGATGAATTCCCCTTCTATTCCCTCATCTAAGTCATTTATGAAGATATTGAAGAGTACTGGGCCTAAGATGAAGCCTTGTGGTACCCCACTGTTTACTTCTCTCTATGTGGATGTAGTGCCATTGAGGACTACTCATTGAGTATGGTTTGTCAGCCAGCTACAGATCCATCTGGTGGTGATGTTGTCTATTCCATCTTTTTCTAGCTTACCAAGGAGTAGGTTGTGGTCTACTTTATCAAATGCCTTACTGAAATCTAAGTATACTACGTCCACAGCATTTCGCTGGTCTACTAGTTTAGTCACTTAATCAAAGAATGAAATAAGATTGGTTTGGCACTTTGTTTGCTTCTAGTTGTTTGCAGATCTGTTTTTTGATTATCTTTTCCAGGATCTTCCCAGGTATTGATGTTAGACTGATTGGTCTGTAGTTTCCTGGGTCTGTTTTTTTTTCCTTTCTTGAAGATGGGAACCACATCAGCCCTTTTCCAATCATCAGGTACTTCCCTGGTGCTCCAGAGTTTATGAAAGATGTGGTGCAATGGTTCTGAGATAACATCTGTCAGCTCCTTTAGAACTCTGGGATGTAATCTGTCAGGTCCCGGTGATTTATATTCATCAAGATCAGATAGGTATTCTCTTACCATTTTCTTGCTTATTTTAATTTTTGTTTCTAGTTTGTCTTTTGCAGCAGTTTTTTTTCTATATTCACATCAATATAATATTTCTTTTCTATCCAATCATTCTGGTTGCCTTATCGTAGATCCTGTTACAGTCCTTATTTTAGTTTGTTTCTCCCACCAAATTTAGGTATTCTTACTGGTTAAACTTTTCTCAAAAATTAATTACATTTAAAAATTTAACTCTCTTTTTCCATATGAACCATCTCACACTTTTACATTTCTTAAAGAATAGATAAAACAATGGAAAAAAAAGAAAGGAGAGCAAGAGTAAAGAAACATAAAAAATAACATACTGCTTAAAATATATATCCCTCCTAAGCTAATATATATTTATTTCCTAAATTTCTTATTCTTTTTAACCATAATTAAAAATATGTTTAATCTTTAAACATTCCATTTAATACATCTAGTCATCTAGTCCTTTAACTCTTATTCAAAACGTTTTTTTATCCATTATAATTTTCTTAAATTCAATCACATTTAAGTAGCTAAAACATTTCCTTTATCTAAGTAATTTCAACTTTTTTATATTACTCATATCAAGAAAGAGAACAAAAAAGGGGAAAAGGATACTATATTATTTAGGAAATTCATCCCTCTTAGAATGACATATATATTCCAAAACTTTTCTATTTCTTTAACCATATTCAAACAAATGTTTCTTTTTTAAGTATTCTCTCTGATAGGTCCCATCATCTATTTTTTTGGTTTCCACTTTAGTCTTTTTCCTTTGCTCAGTATCTTTCTTAATCAATGTATTTTGCTGAATCAAAAAGTTTTTCTGTATGTTCGTAAATGTTGCTGTAGATATAAAAAGTAAATCAGGTGAAGTGTCTTTGTACAGGGCTTCTGTTTTTCCATGTTTGTTGAAAATCTTTTTCTTTTTCTTTCTCTCCGCTTCTTTTATCATTTCCTTTCTCTCCGATGTTCCTGACATCTCTACAGTCCATTTTATCCAATCTGTTTTCTTGTCCTCAGATTTATTTTGTAGTCTTAAGGGATAAGTTTTTTCCAATTCTTGTGAATTTTTTTCCACTAGGATTAAATCATGTTTCCTTGTTTTGTTAAGTTCCATCTTTAAGTCTCTATTCTCAATTCTATATCCATTTATCTATTTTATCTGCTCCTTCTCTGTTGTTGTTTTCTGGGAACTTTTTTGTTGTAGAGTTAACTTAGAAATAGATTGATTTATATTTTCAAAGTTGGTTTGGATTTCTTTGTGGTTTAAAGTCATTGTTGTTTGAATTAGTTGCAGTATACTATATATCTCCTCCTGTGAAGTATTTATGTTTTCTTGATATGTTCTTTCTACATGTCTCTGATCCATGATGGCCAAGAATTTGAGTTTTTCTCTTCCTTTCTTTTCTCTGCAAATAGCTTTAGAGTCCCAATTAAATAGATATTTGTAATCCAAATAGTTCAAAAAAGATTTTTTTTCTAAAAATTATAATTCTCTCTTTGTCTACAGCCCAGATTATTGTCTTTTTTTTGTCACAGCTGTTCTTTGTTGTTAAAACTTTGAAGGTCACAAACACAGATTACCTTTTCCCAGTTTTTGCCAAGTGTTATATTAAAGTCATAGCTGTCATAGTCTTCATCCACCACTAGGTGTCAGCAACTATTTGTTTTTCAATTTCCAAAATGAACAATTATCTTTAAAATGAGAGTCTTAACCATTCAAACAATTTTAGATGTATCCAGATTTAACTTTTAAATTTCAGGTTTTATATTTATTTCACTTCCATATATTTTGATCCTCCATAAAAAGATTAATTCTCCGCTTCCGTTAATATAAAGGTGGGGCAGAAATCCCCCTCCTTCCCTTTCGGAGGTATTTTGCTTCTTGGGGATCTCTTCCAGGAAATTAAATGTAGAATAGAAAAGAGAAGATCAAATTCCTCACCCAGTTTCAAGCAGGCTGTTCACAGTTGTGCTGATTAGGGCTTTTGGACTTCGGTTGCTAGTAGCTTGGGCTGGTCGATGTCGGATTAGAAGTTGAACGGAATGGCTGCCACCGTTCCAGAGTCGGTGGAGCACCCTTCTTTCTTCGTCGCCTCTCCCTTTAGGATTTTCATCCATGGGATCTTTCCTAGGTTCTCTCTGAGTTTGTTAAAGTCAGCTCTTTTGAAATTTAAGACACTGGTTGGGTCATTTTCTATTGCTAGTGTTTGCATTATATTAAATTCCAGTATGACGTGGTCATTTTTACTCAAGGTTCCGGCAACTTCAACTCCCTCTATCACTTCTTCTCTATTAGTAAGAATTAAGATCAGTATAGCTTTACATCTAGTCCCCTCCTCCACCTTTTGGGTGACAAAGTTGTCGGCTAGGTTGGTTAGGGATCTGTTTGAACTCCCGCTCACTTCAGAGTTGCTTCTATTGCTTCTAGTTCGCCCTGTTTGTTCCCCAAGCTTTGAGCATTTGTATATAAGCATTTATGCCTGTCCATAGGTATGTTTCCTGGATCTCCTGATTGTTGTTTGATTTTTCTTTTTTGTCAACACTGCCTAACTCGTTGTTTGATTTGTTTTCTTGGGATTTATGATTGGTTTTGGGTTCTAGAGATTCTAAAGATTGGTCACCCTTCCCCCTCAATTTTAGTTTAAAGCCCTCCTGATGAGTTGGGCCAGTCTTTTTCCAAGTACATTTTTCCCTGTTTTCGTGAGGTGCAGCCTATCCCTTGCCAAGAGTCCTTTGTGTAGGAAATGCAGTCCATGATCCAGGAAACCAAAGTTTTCTTGGCAACACCAACCCTTTAGCCAATGGTTTATTTCTAAAATTCTTTTTTCCCTCCCTTTCGTTGGGAGTACTGATGAGAACACTACTTGTGCTCCTAGCTTCTTAACCTTATTGCCTAGTGGTTTGCAATCTCTCACTATTGTACTTAGGTTCTTAGTTGTGTCATTCGTCCCAATGTGGAGGAGGAGGAAAGGGTAGTAATCTGTAGGCCTAATTATTTTCATTAGGTTCTCAGCCTTATCTTTGATTTTTGCTCCAGGGAGACAACATACCTCCCTGGATTGTATGTCCGGCCTGCAGATGGATGATTCTGTTCCTTTGAGGATAGAATCTCCTATTACCAACACTCACTTTCCTTTTTGGGGGGCTGCAGTCTGGGGTGCTTTTCTGTTTATCTCAGGTGTGTTTGTTGATGTGATTTTTTTTTTAGGGATATTTGAAGTTGTTTCTTTGCTAGGTGTCTGCATGTTTTCTTTGAGGGGGAGTTTGTGGGTCTGCGTGTTTCCATGTAAGGGGAGAAATCGATTGCTCAGTTTTAATGGGGCTGCTTCTGGTTGGGTTGGATTGGGCAGAAGTTTGTTAGCTGTATGCTGCTTCTTTCTTTGAGTATTGTGTTTCCTTCTATGTGTGACATACCTCCATTTGTCTTCCTCCAAGGCAGGGCTTATATTGTAACACCTGAATTCTGTCTGGTCAATCTAACCTCCTCACCTCATTGCCAACAGATGCCACTAATTCTATTAATATCTATTCTGGAAGATGCTACACATCTCCATGTGAATGCCTTGAAGCTTTGAATATGAATTCTAATGTTAGAATGCCTTGAAAACATTTTGAGATAACCATCATACCTAATAACAGAATAAGTTAAGGTCTATTTCCACTTTATTTAAGATGCAGGATTGTAATTCCATTGCCAAATACTCTTCAGACTCATGGCTATTCCATTTTATTTAGTTATCTGTTCATGCTATAATTTAGCCATATTTTCTGATTAGGGGATAGAAAAACTGGTCCTATTGATGTAGTTAAAATTGTTCTTAATGTCATCCCTTCCCATACTGCACCAACCACTTCTTTTCATTGTCCTCAACCATTTTATATAAAACTCTGCTCAAGCTTCAGTGTTGCAGTAGTTCCAGCTAGAACTGTTGTTCTAGCATAGTATCTGCTCTTGCAATGAAATATTTGTATTTGCTCATTTATATAACAGAACAGAGGTTTGAAATCTAACAACATTTCAAATATCCTGGCTGTTGTACACTAACCAGAGTCCCTCTACAGCAGACTTCCCCAACTTTTCAGGATTGGCAACATGGAGCGGGGGCAGGGGGAAAAAGAAGGGATAGTTTTGTGTGTGGGGAGAACGCATGCTCGCACATGCATGCATGAACACCGGTTGCTCACGCAAATGGGGCTGTGCACACATGCACACATGCACACATTGGACAGCGACTCATGTGGCCCGGTGGCTAACAGCCCACAGCTTGGGGGGCCCTGCTGTACAGTACAAGTGAGATAGGTAGTTCAGAAAGATTAAATATAAACAAACAAGCATAAAATTGTTCCAGCATATTGTTGTGTTGAGTAAGGTAACAACATTTTGTGGTGGACAATGACATTTTTGAGAATGCAAATCTTAGGCTAGAGAAAAAGAAACAGTAAAGGTTGTAATCAAGTATGCCAGCAAATCTGGAGAATGACATAGTGCCCATCAGTAGAAGAAGTCATTCTACATAAAAACAAGCTTAAAAAAAAAAAAGCTTAACAGAATGTGCAACTATTGCACAATATCCTTATTTTCACATGGTAGCAAAATAATGCTTAGCCTCATCCAATACAAATTAGAGCCCTACAAGAAAAGGAAGATGCCAGTGTTTAAGATGGCTTTAGAAAATGCCATAAAACAGGGGTGTCAAACTCACAACGTCACATAACGTGTCACGATGTATCACAACTTTTTTTCCATTGCCGGCAATGGGGTGGGTGCGATTTCGACATGACGCATCCGGCCCACAGGCTGGCAGTTTGACACCCCTGCCATTGAACAAGAAACATTCCTGATGCATGCTGATAATTGAAAAAGATAGAAAAGAAGAATATGTGCTTGATTGTGTTGACCATGTCAAGCTGTGAAATGTGCTTAGGAAAATGGAAATCCCAGAACATCTCATGCCCTTGTATGAAAGATTTTACACAGCTACAGTTCCATGGTACATGGAAAAACAGACTGGCTCCAAGTCAGCAAAGGAAACAAATATATATATTCTCCTTTTATTTATTCAGTCTATATATTGAATATATATTGAAGATGTTTATGTATGTATATGTGAATATGTACTGAACAAGATGATGATAGCTGAAAATTATCTGGAATATGTAGTAATAAAAGTCAGGGAGCACAGTGGAAAAATGTTATTATGATTAAATACAGGTAGTCCTCAACTTATGATCACAATTGAGCCTAAAATTTATGTTAAGTGAGCAATTTGTTAAGTGAAAAATTTGCCCCATTTTATGACTTTTCTTGCCACATTTGTTAAGTGAATCACTGCAATTCTTAAATTAGTTAAGTGAATCTGGTTTTCTCATTGACTTTGCTTGTCAGAAGGTTGCAAATGGTGATCACATGATCCCAGGATACTGTAATCATCATAAATGTGAGTCAGTTGTCAAGCATTCAAATGTAAACCACATGACCGTGAGGATCTGCAATGGTCATAAGTGTGAATAATGGTCATAAGTCACTTTTTTCAGTGCCATTGTAACTTCAAATGATCGGTAAGTGAACTGTTGTAAGTCAAGGACTACCTGTATAAATTAGATGTAAATTAAATATAAAAAGTATCACACTAATGCAACAAGTACCTATCTTAGAACTGATCATGAATATATTGAAGTGAACTTCTGCCTTACAGGATTAACCATCAACATTAGAGGAGCTAGCAGTCAAGGATAATATCATGGACCATTTGTTGATATGGCAGAAAGATACATGTCCATGCTATAAAGAGTAGAATTGTGCATGCAAAGATTTTCCAAATGGAACACAGAACTGATTTGAAAGAAGAAGAATAGAAAGAATATTGATGCTTTTGAACTTTGGTGTTAGAGAATATTCCTGAGAATAAAATAATGGTTGTTAATAAGTTAATAGGTTGTGAATTAATGGTTGTTAATTCAACAAATAAATCCTGAGTTCTTGTTCAAGGCACAAATGACCAGGTTGAAATTATCATATTTTGGACACATTATAAATAAAAAAAACTAACTTTCTTGAGAAGTCTGTGATGCTAGCAAAGGTTGAATGAAAGAGTGAATAAATAAGTTGAACGGATTCAATTTCACTAGAAATGAATGCATCTTTGATAGACCCAGGTTGGGAAATTTACCATAATTTGCACTGATTCTGTCGGCAGAGTACATTCATAGATGTCAGGTTCCTAATCAATAATGCAATAAATTATAGTCATCATTATTATATGTATTATTATATAATAAAATATATTATATTTTAATGGAAAACACTGAAGACAATTTTTTAATAATTCAATGTGTGCTTATAGTGAAATCTATAAATGCTTGCAATTTTTTTAATAAGTTGTCACAGCTACAAACTGTGAGTTGAAAAGGAGAAGGTGGGAGGAGGAAAGTAGCTGAGGCTCTGCTGATTGGACCTTCATTGCATTTAAACTGCCCAGAGCTTGCTGGGAATTGCTACAAACTGTAAGTTGAAAAGGAGAAAGTGGCAGGAGGAAAGTAGCTGAGGCTCTGCTGATTGGACCTTCATTGCATTTAAACTGCCCAGAGCTTGCTGGGAATTGCTACAAATTGTGAGTTGAAAAGGAGAAGGTGGGAGGAGGAAAGTAGCTGAGGCTCTGCTGATTGGACCTTCATTGCATTTAAATTGTCCAGAGCCTCAGCTACTTTCGTCCTCACACCTTCTTCCTTTCAACTCAGTTTGTAGCAATTTCCAGCAAGCTCTGGGCAGTTTAAATGCAATGAAGGTCCAATCAGCAGAGCCTCAGCTACTTTCCTCCTCCCACCTTCTCCTTTTCAACTCACAGTTTGTAGCAATTCCCAGCAAGCTCTGGGCAGTTTAAATGCAATGAAGGTCGAATCAGCAGAGCCCCAGCTACTTTCCTCCTCCCATCTTCTCCTTTTCAACTCACAGTTTGTAGCAACTCCCACCTTGCTGGGAAGTGTGCTACAAACTGTAAATCTTGGGAGGCTGCAGCAGAAAAGTAGCGGCCCACGCGCCATATAACTAAAAATCAAAAACAGCAGCGGTACATTCAGGGTAAGTGCATCTGAGATTCCTTGTATCTCAGAATGTCTGGTTTAGTTCAGTGCAACACTTGTTTTGCAGCTGTTTTTCGCAGTACACTTTTCAAACTTGGAAACTGCCCTATTTGTAAACAAATCACTAGTCTACAAGGACAGATTATTTATCTAGGGTCCGTAATCTGTGCTCTTCAGGCAGAAATTTGGTGTCCAGTTCAGCCCTTCTACTCTATTGAGCCTCCGCGCTATCAGCCCCCTCTACCACAAAGATCCTGCAAGAGAAGGGCAGTGTGGACAACTGTGGGATCTGGCAGGATGAGAGCTGTGAACCATAAACACAAAGCTTTCGCTGTGTCCCTGCACAATAGATACAGTGCCCTTGCTGACCTTAATAGGGACATTAAGGAGACAGGTAAAGCTATTTGTGATGATAACTCAAATAAGCAGGCGATTGTGGTCCGAGATGATGAACTTGTTTTTGACAGGGAGAAGTGCAAATCAGGTATTGCACATCAGAACGGAACGGCATCCAAAAAGAGAAGCCACCTTCTGGTTGGTGATTCAATTATAAGGGATGTAAATTTAGGAAAGGACACAGAGGTTTTGAAAGAGGTCAGGTGTCTTCCAAGTGCTACTGCCAGTAGGGACAAGAAGCGTATTTCTAAAATAGTCAAGAATGCCAGCAAGGACTATGATGTGGAGGCTATTGTACATCTTGGCACTAACAATCTTTCCCAAAAAGATGTACTCTCTGTGCAGAATGATTTCCAGAGCTTGGGGCAGGAACTTAGCAGGATAGGGTGTAGGCTTACTTTTTCAGAGGTTTTAGCAGTGTATAAGGAGCAAAATAGAAAAGGCCACCGTATAGCAGAATTCAATATGTGGCTATAGGAGTGGTGTAAAGGGGAAGGCTTTGGTTATATTAGTCACGATGTCTGTAGCTGGTCCAATGAAACAATGTACAAAAGAGATGGTTTGCATCTATCAAAGAAAGGAACTGAGTTACTTGGCAATAAACTCACAGATTTTCTGGAGGAATATTTAAACTAAACAACGGGGACAGTGAGTTAATTGATACAGAACATCCCTGTCCCTGACAATCAAAAAATTACAGGGTTAGCAGTGCATGTAACATAGATGTGTGTGTGGACAAGAATATCAACCTTGCTGTCAAGCAAAATCAAGCTTTTAATAGTGAGTGCCACACAAAGCACACCAACCAAACAGGTGGTAAGAAAATAGGGGAACTCAGGCACCACACAGATTTTATAGAAAGTAAACACAGGGTCAGTCATAAAGGACTCAAATGTCTATACACCAATGCACATAGTATGAACAATAAACAGGGTGAGCTAGAAATTCAGGTAAATGAGGACAGATATGATATTGTTGCCATTATGGAAACATGGTGGGATAAAACCCACAAATGGAACACACAGCTAGAGGGATTTAAATTATTTAAAAGAAACAGACCAAATAAAAGAGGAAGTGGAGTTGCTCTCTATATAAGAAATAACTACATCTCTACAGAAATAGAGCACAACAATGACGAAAACTGTCTTGAATGCATTTGGGTCAATATAAAAGGGGGGGGGGAATGACATTGCCATAGGTGCATACTATAGGCCACCCAACCAAACAGAGGAAATAGATGAACTTTTTGCTAGTCAGCTAACTGAGATATGTAGGAAGCACATCACAATAGTAATGGGGGACTTTAATTACCCTGACATCAACTGGGAGACAAACTCTGCACCAAGTGGAAGATCAAACAGATTCCTGACAAACCTAGCAGACAACTTTGTCTCCCAAAAAGTAGAGAAGGGAACTAGGGGATTAGCCATATTGGATCTAATCCTTACTAACAGAGATGAAATGATAGAAGGTGTTGAAGCCACAGGAACCTTGGGAGGGAGTGATCATGCAATATTGGAATTCAACATTCTGGAAGCACAAGCAATAGAACACAGTCAAACTAGAGTCTTGGATTTTAAGAGAGCTAATTTCAATAAACTTAGAGAGAGCTTGGGAACGATTCCATGGATGAGAATCCTCAAGGGGAAAACAACTCAAGAAGCTTGGGAAATATTGAAAAATGAGATAATAAAAGCCCAAATCTAGCACAATACCAACAAAGAAGAAAAACAACAGCTCTCAAAAGAAACCAGCATGGCTGCATAAAGAACTCTCTGATAAATTGAAAGATAAAAAGGACAACTATAAAAAGTGGAAAGAGGGACACATAACTAAAGCAGAATATCAGCAAATAGCCCGAGCCTGCAAAGATGAAGTGAGGAAAGCTAAGGCTCAAAATGAACTAAGGCTTGTGACCAAAGTCAAAAATAACAAAAAAAGCTTCTTTCAACATGTAAAAAACAAGAACAAAGTGAAGGAAAGGATTGGTCCATTAGTGGGGGAAAGTGGCAAGAAGGTTACAAGCAACAGGGAGAAAGCAGAACTATTTAACTCCTTTTTTGCATCTGTCTTTACACAAAGGGAAAAAACAGTCCAACCTATCAAAAACAGTACCATAAAAAATAGATTAGAAACACAAGTTAAGATAGGCAAGAAAATGGTAAGTGAGCACCTATCCAGCCTAGACGAGTTCAAATCACCAGGACCAGATGGATTACACCCCAACTGGCAGATGTGATCTCAGAACCACTGAACTATATTTTTCAAAGATCCTGGAGCACTGGGAAACTACTAGAGGACTGGAAAAGAGCTGATGTAGTTCCCATCTTCAAAAAAGGGAAAAAAATAGATCCAGGAAACTACAGACCTATCAGCCTGACCTCAATACCTGGGAAGATTCTGGAAAAAATAATCAAACAACAAATCAGTCAACACCTAGAGACAAACAAAGTCATTACTAGAAGCCAACATGGGTTTGTCAAAAACAGATCGTGCCAGACAAATCTTATTGCATTCTTTGACCAAGTGACAAAATTAGTGGACCAGAGGAATGCTGTGGATATAATTTACTTGGACTTCAGTAAGGCATTTGATAAAGTAGATCACAACCTACTACTTGACAAGATAGAAAAATGTGGGTTAGACAGCATCACCACCAGATGGATTCGTAGCTGGCTGACCGGCCGTACTCAGCGTGTGGTCCTCAATGGAACTGCATCTACATGGAGGGAAGTGTGTAGTGGGGTGCCCCAGGGCTCTGTTCTGGGCCCAGTGCTCTTCAACATCTTCATCAACGATTTGGACAAGGGGATAGATGGGAAACTCATCAAATTTGCAGACGACACCAAGCTGGCAGGAATAGCCAACACTCTAGAAGATAGGCTTAAGATACAGGAGGATCTGAACAAACTGGAACACTGGGCGCTATCTAACAAAATGAAATTCAACGGTGAAAAAAGTAAAGTTCTACATTTAGGCAAGAAAAACCAAATGTACAGGTATAGTATAGGTGGTACCTTGCTCAATAGTAGCAACTGTGAGAGGGATCTCGGAGTCCTAGTGGACAATCACTTAGATATGAGCCAGCAGTGTGCTGCAGCTGCCAAAAAAGCCAACACAGTGTTAGGCTGCATTAACAGAGGGATAGAATCAAGATCACGTGAAGTATTAATACCACTTTACAATGCCTTGGTAAGGCCACACTTGGAATACTGCATCCAGTTTTGGTCACCACGATGTAAAAAAGATGTTGAGACTCTAGAAAGAGTACAGAGAAGAGCAACAAAGATGATTAGAGGTCTGGAGGCTAAAACATATAAGGAACGGTTGCTGGAATTGGGTATGTCTAGTTTAATGAAGAGAAGGACGAGGGGGGATATGATAGCAGTGTTCCAATATCTCAGGGCCTGCCACAAAGAAGAGGGAGTCAAGCTATTCTCCAAAGCGCCGGTAGGCAGGACAAGAAGCAACGGATGGAAACTAATCAAGGAGAGAAGCAACCTACAACTAAGGAGAAACTTCCTGACAGTTAGAACAATTAACCAGTGGAACAACCTGCCTCCAGAAGCGGTGAATGCTCCAACACTGGAAGTTTTTAAGAAGAGACTGGACAGCCATTTGTCTGAAATGGTATAGGGTTTCCTGCCTGACCAGGGGGTGGACTAGATGACCTCCAAGGTCCCTTCCAACTATTATTATTATTATTATTATTATTATTATTATTATTATTATTATTATTATTATTATTATTATTATTATTATTATTATTATTATTATTATTATTATTATGTATTTGCTGAAAGCTCTAATATGCTAAAGAATTAAACTACTTTAAAACAATATATATATATCCTACACTGAGTCACTACTATTTATTACTGCAGTGGCTACTTTCATTGTAATTTGATTTTTTTTCTTAAAGATTTTAAATATTGTTGACTTACAGAAGTTCATCCCATTAGATTGGCTGAATTGAAATGTGGTTCTGTATACATTCCATCCACTTGATATTTCACATGTTCATAATCCAAATAAAACTTTTACATTTTCATATAGTAGATATTTGACTTATATGATCTATATCAGATATGTTATAGGACAAAGGATGGTTACTACACAATCTGTTCCTATCTCAAAGCAATATTCAACTGACCAACTTTAGCTACTCTATTAGTCAAGTATAATTAAATTACTTGTATTTTATTAGAAGTGATCTTGGCAACATGAAGCTCCAAAGCACTGGTTTGACTCAACCTTAAAATTCTTCTGTGACACCATCACTGGATGCACTCGTATTGTGAGGATTACACTGTGAGTGACAGCTACTAGCTGCAGGGCTGCTTCCAGAAATTTCATTTCCAAAATCTCCCAGCAGATTTTTGCTGAAAGCAAATTGTTTAGGACTCTTTCCTTGGGGATTTAGTGGATTATAAAATTGAATGAAGCAGAAATTTGACACATAAACACCTTACATAGTTTATTAACTTTCACTTCTCAACTGCATAAACACACAGGCAAGAACTTCACTAACAAACCAACAACTTCTGCAAAGTAGTTAAAGTGGAATATATTTAGGCTTCTTTACCTCCAAGTCATTAAACCTGGTCCGACCTGTTTGGTTGGCTGGTGAGTTGTTAACTGAGAAAACTGCATTATTAAATGAGACATCAGGAGTCAAAAAATTGTGCAATCATGCTGTGCAGTGATTACTTCCAATTTTCTAGAGTTTCAGGAAAGGTTTTTCCTAGGCCATTTAAGACTTAGAAACTAAACCTTTATCTACTGTATATAAATAATGTGCTGTACAAATTAGTTTGTCCTGATAGTAAAATAGTCCTTATGTTACATTTCAAACATTCAAAGGAAAAATGGCTGAATTTTGATGCAAAAATGCTCAAATAGTTCTGAAAATGTGCTAATAAAACAGCCATTTCCAGTTTTACATTATCCAGAACTCTAATTCCTTAGATAATTAGATTTAATAGTAACTATTCAAAATATTTATTGTATTTTTGTTGAAACAAATTTTATTTTCCTTTATTAGACTATCATCAATTTTAACTTTCAGAATGACTTGACACAAAATTTAAAGAATTCAATTGATGCCTTCATGCAAGCCCTGCGAGAGCAGTTTGAAGACCATATGGCAGTCCAGCATCTGTGCAGTGAAGCAGGGGAAGCGACCGGTAATGGAGTACATTCAAGATTTCCACCGCCTGGCCAGCCACTTGGGAGACTGGCCTGAGCGCTTACTGGTCTACCATTTCTGAGAGGGACTAAACAAGGAACTGTATCAGAATTGCTTACCCCGGGGGCTGCTGTAAAACCTGCAAGCATGGTACTGTGCAGCTACCGAGCTTGAGATTGATCTGATGGAGTTCCACAAACACACTGGGCAGGAGAATCAGTCCCACCACCCCACAGAGAAGTGAGCAATTCCAAGAGGGGGAAAAGGGAGTGTGCCTCCTCCAGCCAGAGGAAGGAGACCCTGGCAGAACCTTGGTGGCTGCTTTTGCTGTGGAAACGAGGGTACCGAGCTGCCAAGTGTCTTGCACTGCTAACGATGACTGCTACCCTGACTCCGAGCCAACCGAAGAAGAAAAAGACTCCACCAAATCCAAGGAAGAAAACTTGTGCAGGGCAACAAGTTGTAGAATAGTCTCCTCCATCCAGTGAGAGGGAGGGAATTCTGACCTCTGCCAAGATGGGGCCAGTCTTCTACGAGAGTGACAGCGAGAGAGAAGAGGACCTAATTGTAAGTGGCCCCATCATCCCTATGATTGCTAGGGTGGAGATTTCTGTGTCCTCCTCAGATGTAAAGGGACTCCTTATGGCCCTAGTGGACTCAAGGCACACCAGATGCCTGGTCCCTAAGTGGTAGAGAAGCTAGGGATGAGGCTAAGGAAGCTAAAGAAGCCTATAGAATTTTCCCAGCTAGATGGTCTGATAAACAGTGCCACCTACCTGCCTAAGTGAAACTGAAAACCAGGACCCACACAGAGATTATTTGATTTATTGTGGCCCCTGGATGACGGGGGTCATCTGTTGATTGATGGAAATGAGTGGTGGATGCAAAGGAAAGTATCCAACCACTAAGTGTTATTGAAAGTGCTGAAAAGCCACCACATGCCTGCAATTAAGAAAGTGAAAATGGAAAACCCCAATGAACTAGAGGGAGGAGATAGCTTAGATCTGCGGATTCCCAAAGAGTATCGCAACCTGGGTGAAATCTTTAGCGAGAAGAAGTCCGACACGCTTCCACCCCACCGCCCCACAGACTATGCAATTGAGATCATGCCTGGGGCCAAGTTACCAAAGCCAGAGCTATATTCAATGTCACCCAGGGAGATGGAGGAGCTTCATACCTTTATAGACAAAAATTTAGCCAGTGGCTTCATTCAGCCAGCCAAGTCGAGAATGGTGGCACTTGTACTTTTTAAAGAAAAGAAGGATAGGTCCCTAAGGCTGTGCCAGATGGCTAAAAGATCAAAAATAGGTACCCCCCCAATTGATGAAGTACATGCAGGGGCACATCGCAAAGAGGAGGATCTTCACAAAGCTGGACTTGAGGGAGGCATACTATCGAGTGAGAATTTAGGAAGGGGATGAATGAAAAACAGTATTTAAATGCCCCCTGGGCTGCTACCAGTTCCGAGTGATGCCATTTGGACTGCAGCATTAGAAGCAGCAAGGGAAATGCAGAAGAGTTAGGCAGACAAGAAGAGAGCACCTCAGAAGGAGTTTAGAATAGGAGAATGAGGTGTACCTGTCCACGAAGTTCTTGAAGTTGGGGCAGCCCTGCAAGAAGTTGGGGTCTAAGTACATAAGTCCTTTCTCTATCTGTGAATCTGATGATGGTGGAATTGAAATTACCAAAAAAACCACTCAGGCGCGTTCACCCAGTGTTTCACTGTAGTTTGTTAAAGCCCTTCCGTAGCTCACTGCTAAGGTCGACAATCAAGCCTTCCCCCCATATGGATAAAAGGAGAAAGACATTTTGAGGTCAAGGAGATTCTTGGCTCTCGATGCTACAAGGGGAAGTTGCAATATTTAGTCTTATGGAAGGGGTTTCCCTTGGCAGAGACAGAATGGGTGACAGCAGCGAATGTCCATGCTCCTAGACTTATCCAGAGGTTCCATGTTAGGTACCCAGACCAACCCCGATAGGTTGATTAGTGCAAAGAGGTCATGGTGTAATAATATGTATGTGTTTATTTCCTTGTAGGATTAATCATCTTTCTGGAGGGTCGGCATGACAGGATTGACTCGCTTTGCAACCCCGCTCGCAACCAGACAATAGTAACAGGAGGGGGGAGGGAAGGCATTGGAATGTAAGGAAGGCTTGGGAGGTAAATTTGGAATGCAAGTGTACCAACTGGAAGTCTGAGGCAGACCCAACAACCCAAGATCACTGGCTGGGAATGTCCAAGGTAGATGGACTGTTCCCAAAACAAAGCGAGTGCAAATAATTGGTGGACAGTGCACAATGGGAGGTCCAGGGGGAAAAGGGAAAGTTTTCCTATGCTGTTTGCACACGAAATAGTTAGAACTGCCTTTTCTACTTCTTTTTTTTTATAAGTATTTTATTAATTTTCTAGTTTTACAATCATAAGTACTTAATAAACAATGTGTTGTCTGGATCCATTAATAATTCAGTGGCAGATATTAACTTCCTCAATCTAGGTACAATACTACACCATCCAGTGCTTCCTCTCTTCTTCCGGTGTTATACATTTTCCATACTGGGCAAATACAATTCTTATTGCTGTCAATACATATACAATTGAATATCAGCATCTTTGTTACATTTTTCTAATATTATATATAATATCAGTAGTGTCAATTTAAAATATATTTTCTAACCAAAACATATCTAAATTGCATTTGCACTTAATATCCATTTGTTCAATCAATGTCCTGTTTTTCCTGATTTTTTTTAATTTTAATTTCCCATCAGTGTTCCAAGTGTCTCTATCACTTATAGTTTTCTCATAATAAATTATATTTGGGCAACCAAAGGCTTCCCTTGTTCAAACCCTCTTAGCATTTTCATATTTCCCTTCTCATACCAAAATGTAAACTCCTAGTTATAAAATCCTATCTTTCTAGTTCTAATAACACTTTTATTTCTAACAATTATCTATTTTCTTAGCCATATTCAAACATCTCTTTAATAGTATAATATCCCATCTAATGGGTCAGGATTTTTATTTTCTTCAATCTTACTCTAGCTTTCTTCCTTTGCCAACTGACTTTCCAAGTCAATGCCTTTGAATCATCAAGTAGTTCTTCCTCTATTTTTATGTATATTATTTGGAATAAGTAAGACAATTTGATTAAGGCATTTTTGGAAGAACGCTCAGCCCATTGATATTCATTAAACAGCCTCCCTCCTTCTCCAATTTCCCACAATTCTCCTAACAGCTTTATCTTCCATTCGATCGACTCTTCTTCCTTATCCTCAAGAGTGTTCTGAGATCTTGACAGGTAAGATGTCTTTTCCGTTTCCAGTATTATCACTACGTCTTCAAATTCTTCGTTTGTCTGAGTCTGTTTGTTAATTCCTTCCTTTAGGTCCTCCATCTTTGGATCCACTTCCTCTAATTTTCCTTCTATTTTCTGAGTTACTAGTTCTTTCTTTATAGTCATTTTCTGGATTTGTGGATTTAGATTAGAAAATTGTTCTTTTATCTCCTTTGTGTTATTTTTAGTCTAATCACGAGCTAAGGCAATTGTCTCCTGTATTAATTTTAAGACAGAAAGAATTTCCTTCTGAGCTTCATCAACATTTTCTTGTTGATATGTCAAGCTGGGGACTTTGGAGCTAAGTGTTAAAGATTTTTTTTTTTTCATTTAAAGCTGAGTATGGAAGATCCATTTTCTTTTTATATGTGGTCTCTATAGTCCAATATATTTAGGGATTTAAAAAGTTTCAGTCAATTGTCATTTGAGCTCCAAGTTATCCATCTAGCCTACCAGTCCATCCTAAGCAAAATTCAAGTTTTTCTGTCCAATGAAAAACATGTCCTTTCTGTCCAGAGAGAAAAAAGCAATTAAAAGTTGTTCATCAGTCAAAGGTTTATAATCCAAAGTATTCTATCATCTCAATCCATAATGCGTGTTTCTTCTACAGGTAAATAATTCCACAACACAGCTCTAAAAGTCAGTTAGCATTTATATTCGTGGTCCAGGCAGGCCAGTTTCAAAATAGTTTATCATCTCTGCCACACAGATAAGCAGCCCAAGAGTTTTTTTTTCCCCTTTTCCCAGCTGCAGTCTAGAAAAGTGAAAGTTTCCAAGGGCAAGAAAAACTGAGCTTCAAGCCAAGTTTCCCTTAAACATAATAAATTGTAGTACCATGGTTTGCCACTAGATGTCGTTGATGCCGTCTTCCAGTTTTTAAAGTCCAAACTTATATTACAAGCTTTTCAAGTCTCTTTTTTTAAACAAAAAAATCTCAAAAGCACTTTTAGTCCCCAAATTTCAAAGCTATATATATGTATTGATTCCAAATTAATCTTGTAATTTTCTGTTTTCCCCCAAGCAATTAATTTGCCGCTTTTCTTTTCCTGACGGAATGGGGTGGAAATTCCATTTCCCTCTCTCCTCAGGAAGGATTCTTTGCTTTGGGCAGTTTTTTCCAGGAAAAAGTCTTAAAATCATAAAGAGACAATAGGGTCTCACCCAGTTCCATCCAGGTTGCTCGAAAGTTGCTCGTTAGTGCTTCGTTAGTCCTTCGGTCGTCAGCAGCTTCTGACTGACTACATGAATGTAGCCAGTCTTTCCCACACCAATTTGGAGAGCTTCCTTGGATCAAATGGAAGGGCCGCTGCCCTCCTATGATCAACAAGGGTCTCCTCCTTCTTCGTTGCCTCTCCGGGGCAACTTTCAACCCTTTTTAGGGTCCCCAGTGGGGTGAGATCGAATGTGAAAGACGGAGCCCCATCTTCCTGAGTCCGTTACGCCACGATGTCAAACAGGAAGTCCCGCCTTACTTCTGTACCCATATGGAATCTTCAGTAAAGTTATGCTCTTGGTAAAAAATGTCCCAGGAGTTTCTTTTGCTGTCTAACCCAGTGGGACAGTTGATATATACTTTACTATATTATTGAGAGACACATAAACTTGAAATAAACCCATGCAAGTCTTGATATAGTTATTATAGATAGAGTTTGGTTATATTGATTAATTGTGAAATAATGTTGTAATTTGATAACATAATTTTATATGAGAATTGATCTACTTCTTGAAAAGCACATAATAATTAGGACTGTACAGGCAAGATCAAATAAGTGTCAGTTTCAGTAACCTACATGGTAATTTATTCATTCACTCATGCATTAATTTATATCCTGCATAACTCAGGATAACATGCTTCCTCTTCCTATTTTTTATACAACAACACTCTAGGTGGTCAGGCTGAGTGAGATTAACTGGCACAAAGTCACCCAGCTGATTTCCATGCTTAAGGAGGACTAGAACCTAAGTCTCCTGATATCTAATTGAGAACTACTATATCAAACTGGGTCTTATCTAGATCTTACTACTTAGTCATATCTGCAATATTCTATTTTTTTTACATAAAGGAAAACACAAAAGAATTTTCTTGTTATGTACTCATTTTTCTACCAAAAATATAAACCATAATTTGGATTCAGGAATTCTAAAAGTGATAATTACCTTTCAAATTATGGTTTCAAATATTTGAACTGGTACCATGTCATTTTGTTCAATAAAAATTGCACCCTATTAAAAACTAAAAGTGTTTGGAATTGCAACTTAATCCATAGATAGGAGTTCACAATTGGAAGAACTCATTAATAATAATGGAGGTAAATCAACCTTAATCCAAAGTCAGTATTCCAGCCATATTCACTTGATAGCATCCATAGTTTAATTGCTGTTTTTATTTAATCTGACAAGAAGATTGAAATTTTCAAATCCCTTATCAATTTTATTTTTACAGTGGAGGTACATCCCATATGAAAGGACTTATCAGCTTCATTGTTATCCTTTGTAGTTTTTACACAACTGGGTACAGTAATAGGCAATTAGCACTTTTACATTTCTGAGTCAAGGGTACAATGCACAAATTTTGTGGAAGGGAAATTGCATGCATGGGTTTATATCAGAAACATTTTAATAATCACATATCATGTATGCATGAAGTATTTTATTTTTATCCTGCATTTATTGTTTTTATAAATAACTCAAGAACATACCTAATTGTCAGAATCCAATTATATTTTATTTCTAGCTATCTACTCTGAGAAAACCCAATTCTTACTCTCTTCTGGATTCTGTCATACTACAAAGGGGGGGGGAGTAAACACAGGTGTTTATGACTGGCATTCCCCCTATCAACTACAAAGTAACATCCTCTGTGGGTTCCCTTTGAGAATACTAACCATAACAATGCGGCCATCAGCCTTTGATCTCACTCCCTATGAAGCCTCCTTTTACCGGCAGCAAGGAAAAAGGGGGGGAAGATTGCAACATTTGGGATCCGATGGATTTAACATCCAACCGTCTGCCAATTTGAATTGACCAGAAGGAATGTGGAGTGGGGCTGCCTGGGAACACTTTAAAACATTGAATGGTCAGTGGGGTCCCTCAGATCCTGTCTAGCATGCCTTCAGTCAGTTTTTCTTAATAAAGATTCCTGTTGGAAGAAACGTTCCAAGAGTTCTGTCTTCTTAAGATGTAAATTGAGGTGGGTCCTTACATTAGACAGGATCTGCAAAATTGGTCAAACTGGAAGGAAGAACCTTGCCGGGGGACTTTGCAAAAAATACCATGTCAGACGACGAAGCGGGGAAGGGGGAAAGCCCCCCAGAGAGGGAGCCGTTGCCCCGACTGGAAACCTGCCAAATATCTGGATCTGAAGGGTCAGATTCCTCAGGAGAAGAGGTGGTGGAGACGCGTAACCACAAGTCTCAGTGGTCAATGGGCATTGGAAAGAAAGGCGAGTGGGGAAAAAAATCAAGAAAGGTGACCCTGAGACGGGGGGCCAACCAACCAGGATGGAAGCAGGAGATGGAGAGATCCCTGCACACAAGCGAAGATGAAGGAAGCTGGGCACAGCACTCAAACTGGATCCTACAGAAAGCTATCGACTTGATGAAGAGAACCCTCAGCTCCCTAGAAGAGGAGGATCCTGAGCCCCACGGCCGCACCAACTCCTAGAGCCACAACTGGAGACACACTGAGGGGGAATTGGAACTTGCAGCCCCGGGGACATCCGCTGATCCAGTAGTCCCCACCCCCCGCCGACCTGCAGATGGCGATCCGGATGGAAGACAATACCAACGAAGAAGGCAGCGATCCATTCAAAGACTCCCGCCACTGGATGCGAAATTCAAGGGGGAGCTGACATGCTTGGGGTTTTTCCTAACCCAAGTCCTTGGAACACGGGCGGCACATCCCTAGCGACAAAGCCCGTATCCAGATCGTGCAATCTGCTCTGGACGGGCCGGCCGCCGATTGGGTGGTGAATTTGCATGATTCCAATGCCCCAGAGCTCAACGACTTCAACCGTTTCATGTCCTCTCTGAGAAGGCGATTTGAAGACCTCCTGGCTGATCGCAAAGCACACGAAAGAATCAAAACGATGAGGCAAGGCAGACGGCCAGTAGCCGAATATATGCAAGACTTCTGAACCATTGCCAGCAAGCTAAACTGGCCGGAAGACATCTTCCTTAGCCATTTCAAAGACGGTCTGAATTACGACCTATATGATGCTTGCCTGCCCCAGGGGACCCACACCAACTCGACGAATGGTACGTCCTGGCAGAGGAAGCAGAGATCGACCTACTGAACAGGCACCGCCGAGGAAAACAATGGAGCCGCTCACCGCCTGAACCGACGCGTGAACCAGCGAAGCCATCAGCTATGGCCAAGAAGCCAATGGGCTGTTTCAAATGCGGGAGAGAGGGGCATCGGGCTGTAGAATGCCACTCGAAAGCCCCCCAGCACAACCCAGACAGACCACCGGCCAGCAAATCCGGGAAGTCCCCAGCTAAGTCAAAAGAATCTGCCATGAGAGGGCTGTGGAATCCCCTACCTCCACCCATCGTGGGGAAAGAGCTCCAGCCTACACCGCAGGGCTGGTGGACGCCCCAGATGACAGCTCGGAGGGTGAACCACTGGTAAGTGGATCCATCCCACCCATCCTCAAGACAGTGACTATATTAGCCCCCTCCATGCCCGAAGCTGTCAAAGTAAAAGCCTTAATAGACTCTGGCTGCACCCGCTGCCTCATTAGCCCGACGCTAGTGGGAAATTTGGGCATTCCAGTGAGGAGGCTGGAACAACCAATCTCATTTGGCCAGTTAGATGGGTCCATAGCAGGGGGGGTGCCAGCTACCCTAGCCACGTTACCAATCCACCTATCCCTGGGAAATCATGAGGAAGACATAACGTTTGTAGTGACCCCAGGCATGGAATGCCCGATGATCCTAGGGCTGGAATGGTTAACAAAATGGAACCCCTGGGTAAATTGGAGGACGAAAGAAATCAATTTCCCGAAAGAGGACCCTACAGACTTAAAACCCCAAGGGGATCTACCAAAATTAAAAACGGAAATAGCGTCCATGGGAGAAGAAAAGGGGCTACCAGAAATACCAGAGGAATACAGAGATCTGGCTGCAGTTTTCAGTGAGGAGAGGGCGGATGAGCTTCCCCCCCACCGACCCGCGGACTGTGCCATAGAATTCAAGCCTGGGGCAAAACTCCCGAAGCCCAGATTATACTCCATGAGCCCAAAGGAGAAGGAGGAAATGGAGAGATTTATAAAGAAAAACCTAGAAAGGGGGTTCATTGAACCAGCCAAGCCTAAGGTGGTCGCTCCGGTCCTCTTTAGAGAGAAGACGGATGGCTCTCTACGCTTATGCGTGGACTACCGCCTATTGAATGCAATCAGTGAAAGCAACCTATACCCCCTACCCCTCATGAAGGACATGTTATCACACCTCTCGAAAGGAATTTTTTTTTACTAAACTAGATCTAAGGGAAGCGTATTACCACGTGAGAATTAGGGAAGGGGATGAATGGAAAACCGCATTTAACTGCCCAATGGGGTGCTACAAATTCAAAGTTTTACCATTTGGATTACAAGGGGGGCCCGCAGTATTTATGCAATTAATCAATGGGGTACTAAGGGAGCACCTATTTAAGGGGGTTCTGGTTTATTTAGACGACATCCTTATCTTCACCGAATCAAAAGAGGAACATGTCAACCTAGTCAGAGTGGTTTTAAAGAAACTGCAAGCCGCCCACCTATATGCCAAATTATCAAAATGCGAATTTCACCAGGAAAGAATAGACTACCTAGGTTACCGCATATCCACACAGGGCATTGAAATGGACCCAGAAAAGGTCAGGGCAGTATTAGAATGGGCACCACCTCACACAAGAAAGCAATTGCAGAGTTTCCTGGGTTTTGCAAACTTTTACTGCCAATTCATCCCCTCATTTGCCCAGATAGCCCTGCCCCTCACGAACTTACTAAAAACGAAGGGAGAATCCTCAGTGAAACCTAGTTAGACACTAAAATGGACAATGGAATGCCAAGCGGCATTTGAGAGATTAAAGAGGCTTTTTTCTGCCGAACCAGTACTGAGGCACCCAGACATGGACAAACCCTTCGTAATACAGACGGATGCAAGTGATGTGGCAGTGGGGGCTGTACTATTACAAGAAAATGATGAAGGAATATTGCAGCCCTGCGTGTATTTGTCCAGGAAACTCACTGAAACGGAACAGCGCTGGCCCATGTGGGAGAAAGAGGCATATGGGATACATTGGTATTTACTTACATGGCGCCAATTCCTTGAAAGCAATAAAATCCCTTTCCAGGTGTGGACAGACCACAAAAATTTGGAAGCCTTGAAAGCACCCAGGAAGCTCAACCCCAAGCAAGCCCGCTGGTCCCAGCGTTTTCATCAATTCAATTTTAACCTCAAGCATTTGCCGGGGGAAAGAACTTTCTGGCAGATGCATTATCTTGCATGCCCCAATATAACAGCACGCGAGCCACTGACTCTAAACCGATCATGGGAGAATCACAACTGGCAGCACCAGTGACTACCAGAGCCCAAGTTAAATTAAAACCACAGCTGGATAGCCAGATCAGAATTGAATTCCGGAAAAGTTTGGAAACAGATGAATGGTTCCAGAAAAATAAACAATGAAAGACGGACTGCCTTGGGTGGGGGAGAAGTTATATATACCGACCATCCAAAGGATCACATTCATGCAGATTTGCCACAACACAAAATCAGCAGGGCATTTTGGATTTGTAAAAACATTGCACTTAATTAAATGGCAATTTTGGTGGCCATCCATGAAAAAAGACATAGAAGGTTACGTGGCCAGCTGCCCAAAGTGTGCAACTGCAAAAAGGTTGCAAGGGAAATCGCCAGGACTGTTACAAACAGTGGCAAATCCCTCAGCCCCCTGGAGGGAAATAGCCATAGTGGAATTACCAGAAAGCAATGGGAATACTGTTATTTGGATGGTCACGGACTTATTTTCCAAACAGGTTCACTTTATTCCTTGCCAAAAGATCCCCACCGCAAAACCTTTAGCGAAACTTTTTGTGCAACATATTTACAGATTGCATGGGGCACCCCAACGCATCATATCTGATAGGGGAGTGCAATTTACGTCTGCATTTTGGAAGAAATTTCTATCCCTTTTAGGGACCACCCAGGGACTGACATCTAGCCATCATCCTCAGGGAAATGGTCAAGCAGAGAAATCTAACTCAGTACTTGAGCAATATTTAAGATGTTTTCTTAATTTCCAGCAGTCAGATTGGACGGACCTGTTGCCTTTTGCAGAGGTTGCCTACAATAATGCAGTCCACTCCAGCACAGGTTACACTCCTTTTCAAATAGCTACCGGTCAAAGTTTCAACCCCATGCCAGAACTAACCCCAAACGAACCGGCAATCCCATCACTGAAAGAATGGATGGAACAATTACAAAACACCTGGCCAATAGTTAGAAAAGCTCTAGAGGAAGCTAGGCAAGCATACAAAGCACAAGCAGATAAGAAAAGGGTGGAGCCCACACCATTCATTATAGGAGAAATGGTGTACTTGTCTACAAAATACTTAAAATCCATACAACCCTGTAAAAAACTTGGACCAAAATATATAGGGCCTTTTCCAATTAAAAGAATCATAAACCCAGTAACAGTAGAATTAGAATTACCCAAGAATCTTAGGCAAATACACCCAATTTTCCACTGCAGTTTGCTGAAAAGAGAACAACAGTCACCCTTACAGCCAAAAATCCCCCCCACCAACCCCAATCATGGTAGAAGGAGAGCAACACTTCAAAATAAGGGAAATCCTTGACTCTAGAAAATATCGTGGGGAAACTCAATACCTAGTACCACGGGAGCACCTCCCCGCCTCTCAAAACGAGTGGGTCCATAAACGTCATGTCAGAGCCCCGAAGCTTTTAAAGAAGTTTCATACAGAGTATCCTAACAAGCCAGACTAACTTTTATACCTGTTTTGTTTTCTCTACAGGTGGACCTCTCTTATTTTTAAGGGGAGCCAGATGTCAGAATCCAATTATATTTTATTTCTAGCTATCTACTCTGAGAAAACCCAATTCTTACTCTCTTCTGGATTCTGTCATACTACAAAGGGGGGGGGGAGTAAACACGGGTATTTATGACTGGCATTCCCCCTATCAACTACAAAGTAACATCCTCTGTGGATTCCCTTCGAGAGTATTAACCATAACAATGCGGCCATCAGCCTTTGATCTCGCTCCCTATGAAGCCTCTTTTTACCGGCAGCAAGGAAAAAGGGGGGGGGGAGATTGCAACGTTTGGGATCCGATGGATTTAACACCCAACCATCTGCCAATTTGAATTGACCGGAAGGAATGTGGAGTGGGGCTGCCTGGGAACACTTTAAAACATTGAATGATCAGTGGGGTCCCTCAGATCCTGTCTAGCATGCCTTCAGTCAGTTTTTCTTAATAAAGATTCCTGTTGGAAGAAATGTTCCAAGAGTTCTGTCTTCCTTCCTCCTACTATTTACTAAAGGTATCCAGCACCATGGGGTATATAGCAGAAGAGCACACTTAAACAAATGTCTATGCTTTACACATTTAGAAGTCAGCATGAATAAAATACTTTATTTCTTTCAATCACAGAAAATATAGGGGGCTTTTTTCATATTTTTCAAAGGATTTGTCATTCATGTATCTAATCTGTTCTTATACTCTAATTTCTATGGGCATTTCTTTGAGTGCACTATTCAACTTCATAGCTTCTGTTATGAGATCACATTATGGTTTCCTCAGAATCATTATTGTTCCTTGTTAAATATTGATTAAAAATAAAGAGCACAACATTCTTGTATATACAATAGAGAATAATAAACCCAAAATCCTTGTATACACAATAGGAAACAATGTAGCATCATTATCTGCTTTTAATGCAAAGAAAGAAGAGTTTAATATCAAGGACTTTAGCATTGCAAAACAAAAAACTTCACCAGAGTTCAAGAGCTTCACCCTCCTACTAATTAACTACAACAGATGAAGCTTAAAAGAACCATATTGGAAAGGAAAAGTAATCCAGCGATTTCACATTTTCTTTAAAAAAAAAAAAAGCTTTGCCACAAGAAATTTCACAAGCAAATGTGCAACATTTTTTTGGTCATAGAAATGTATGATAAAGTTTGGATACTGTTCTAAAATATCTCTTTGATTACCGTTCACTGGATTGCTTTTTAAGTTCTGGCTCCTCGCATGATTTAAGGCTCATTCCATTACACATAAATGTGCCCATTTTTATTTTTTTAATCTCAATCTTCAACATAATGCTCAGAGAAAAGCCACTGTTTCTTTCTACAAGGCAAAATGAAAGACTGACAGGAAAAATTGCTACCCCATGGCAAGAAGATGGAAGCCTTGTATCCTGGATCAAAAAATGAAATTAAATATTTTCTATCACTCGAACTTCAGTGACTGAGAAAATAGAAAATAGAAAATTCTGAAAACCTAGTTCCTAAACCAGGGAAAGAAACCTTCAAATGTCAGGATTTATAATATGTCTCATGATGTCACAATTTGGGTTTAGGACGTTTAGGCACAAACCCATTTACAGCCAGCTTTCCTCCTCTGCTGGCCCTACCCCGGCCATTCTCCATAGCCAATGGGCCCCTGGCCCTCCGCCTCTCGCCCTTTGGCCTGGCCCATTCGCCCAGGCACCATTTGACCCAGGCCTTTTGATGCATGGGGCAAATAGTCCCCAGCCAATCGGGTGGCAGACAAAAGCCATGGTGCTGCAGGGACAGCATGCGATTGATGATGGGCAATCTCAGGGGCTGTGGGGGGGGGGCAGCGTGCGATGCAAGATTTTTTGAAAAGTACTGTGATTGCTCTGTAAGTTTTGAGGCTTTGTAGATCTGTCACCAGGACTGGAGGGAGGAGGAGTGGTGGCGGGAGTAGCAGCTGCCATTGTGGGGGACAGATTTGTGAAAGTGTGTTGGGGGGACCAGGAAGGGAGGGAGAGATGCCTCAAGGGGGCTTGACAAACACAGCTTGGCTTGCAATTCAAATGAAAGAGGGGAGGAGGAGGGTTTCCGGTTTTGCACAGTAGTGCAGCAGCCGAGGGATCGCAGGGCTCCGCACCCTGTGGCTGATTTTCTGCCTGTTAGGGCAGACCCTAAATGGGCCAGAAGTCTCCCCGAAGAGGCAGCAAAGAAGGAAGGAAGTCCCGTGGACCACAGAGAGATGGTGGTTGACTTGATCAATGGGAGAAAGGCTAGCTACAAGCAACCGAAGCCCAAAAGCACTATATTAAGCTGATTGTAAACAATGTGCTTGGATCTGGGTAAGAACATCGATTTTCTCTATTCTACATATTAACTAATTTTCTGGGGAAAAAACCAAGAAGAAAAAAAACCCTCTGAAAGTGAGGAGGGGGACCTTTGCTCCACCCTTCTGCAGATGGAAGCAGCGAATTAAACATTTTATGGGGAAGTAATATACTGAAATGAAATGAATATAAGACCTAAATCTGGATAAGTTTGTTATTTGTCTAAAATCTCTTTAAGATCTTCATTTTAAACTATGAAAATAGAAGATAACTCTCTATTTTGAAAACTGAAAAAAAAATGAACTGGTGCTGACATCTAGTGGTGGATGAAAATTACAACAACAGTTGCTCTAATACAAGAGTAAAGCCCAAGAAAAGTTAATCTGTTCTTAGGACCTTCATTCAAAGTTCTAATAATAGAGAACAGCTGTGACAAAAAAAGAAAACACTCTGGGCTACATACAAAATAAGAACTATAAACTTTTAAAAAAATCTGACCTTTCTGGATTATAAATATTAATTTAACTGTGACTCTAAAGCTGTTTGCAGAGAAAGAAAAAACTTGATTTTTGGCTATTATGGAAAATCAGAGATCTGCAGAAAGAATGTATCAAGAAAAAACAAATACATTCCAGGAGGAGATGTATGAGATGTTGCAACTAATTCAAACAACAATGATCTTAAACCACGAGGAAATTAAAAATATTTTTTTTTTAAACAAGTTTTATTAGTATTTTTTGGTTTTACATCAAAGTGCTTTAGGAATCCACGTGGAGATAGGGTGATCAATCATCCAAAAAAAAAAAAAACACAATATAATCAAACATAAATAGTTCAATAATTCCTTAAAAGTTCCTTCTCTATTTCCCACAGGCTATAACCTAGTATTAATACATTTCTAAATAAAATTCAATCATTGTAAAAAGAATATCAATAGTAATTCACTTATATCAATCAAAATCCTTTAAGTTTAACTATTTTACAATTACCATTTTCCACTTTAGCCTAAAATGAACACCTAAGTTACATTTCGGGTCTCCCAATTTCCCATCAAACAATAATTATTTCTAAAATATACATATTATATCAACTATTATATTTTAATATTTCCCAACTATATTCTCTTTCCTGTACTCTATCAAGTATATATTTTCTATTTCAAATATATATTTTATAAATCTTAAAACCCCTTTTTAACTCCTTACCTAAAATTTAAATCCTATCAAAATCATTATACTTATAAAAAGAAAAGATATTATTCCACCAGACACCTTATTTCATTTCCAATCTGTATTCTATTTCTTCATCTATTTACTTTTTGTTTACCACCTTTTCCATATTAGATTTCCCAACCATAGTCAAATTACATCCCAACCATAGTCAAATCCATAGTTTCCATCTCGATAGTATTAACTCAATCAAAATCTCTAGAAGCCCTTTTAACCTGTCAAATAAAGTTTTAACCATTTTTAAACCTAATTCTAGCTTTCTTTTTGTGCCAAGCAGGTTTCCACCAAAGAGCCTCTGACTCATCAAATCTTAATATTTGGTTATCCATATGTCTCCACAATTGAGTCTGATCGTAATCCTCTTCTCTTTTTTCCAGTGTTGTCTGCACTATATAGTCGGTCTTAATCAGTATGATAGTTATTCGTTGTTTGTCCATGTTGTCACTGTTTTCGATGCCTCATTTTTGAAAGTCCGTTCCTGTTGCTTTTAGGATTTTGGTGTTTTGGTTGGAATCCACCTTTGGTCATCAAGATTCTCCATACTTTGCATCTGCGATATAATCTCTTTCTCTGTGTTGATTGGTTCCTCTTCAATAGATTGTAGATATATTTCCTCGTTGAATTGTGGTCATTGCATATCGGCCTCTTTAAGGTTGATCTGTTCTTCCTCTATTATTCCTTGATCTATAAATTGGTCAGTCAAAATTTGAGAGTCAATTTTTAATTCTGGAGCATCATCTTCCATGTCCATTATAAATTGTTCTTTCAGTTCCAAAAATTTTTCTAGTAAAAGTCCATAGTCAAGCTGTGGGTAAGATTCCATTTCAATAATAAAGTAGTCTTCCTCTGTTGTTCCTTGATCTATAAATTGGTCAGTCAAAGTTTGAGAGTCAATTTTCAACTCTGGAGCATCATCTTCCATGTCCATTCTAAATTGTTCTTTCAGTTCCAAAAATTTTTCTAGTAAAAGTCCATAATCAAGCTGTGGGTAAGATTCCATTTCAATAATAAAGTAGTCTTAATTTTTTAGTGAAAGTTAGCTTAGAAGATAAATACAACAATAAAAATTCTGTAGTAGAAATAGTATAAGGTATAGGATCCAAACAGAAATAGAAAAAAAAACAAAAAAATCAGGCCAAATAGAGATTCTATAGCAAAATTATAAAATGTAATATCCACACAGGAATAAGAAAAAATAAAAAATAAAAAACGCGCTGTTCAGCATTCAGGTTCTTGTACAGCGTTGTAGAGATGTCAACCACAGTGTTTACATGTGCTTCATTGATTTTGAAAAAGCTTTTGATAAAATAAGACACAGCAAACTATTAGAAATCCTGAAACAAGGGGGACTAGATGACAAAGACATCCAAATAATAAATAATCTGTATTGGCATCAGGTAGCAAATGTGAGACTAGGCCAAAAATACTCAGCTGATGCAGAAATAAGAAGAGGGGTCAGACAGGGATGTATTCTGTCTCCACTGCTGTTCAATATCTACTCTGAGTCAATCTTCAATGAGGAAGAAAAACACTCCAGCCCCCTCCCTAAAGTCTTCCACTTAGACTAAAGACAAGCAGGCAAGGAGAAAAAAAAATCCACCTTCACAATAAGGATTTTTTCAGAATCACCGAAATCCAGCAGCTCCAATAGTCAGTAAAAATTAATTATTTTTCTCAACGCTCGTTTTCCCAAGTATCCGAACGCTGCTTTCTGAAAATGGGAAATAATTCTAGAAGCTTTTCTCAGGAAGGTAAATAGGGTATCAAGAGGGAAGGCAAGGTCTCACCCAGATCACCCACGGTGGTTCTTTTCGCTTAGATGTTGCTGTGACTTTCGGCTGAAGCAGCTAGATCTTTGTCCTGTCGGCCCAAAGGAGCTGTCTCGGACCGCAGAGGGAGCTGCCGCTCCCTCCACCGTCAACGAGAGTCCTCCTCAATGGTGGTCGCCCCTCCAGGGCGACTTTCGACCCTGTCCAGGGTCTACCGGCAGGGGGAAACCGGCCGGCAAAGAGAGCAAACTCTTTGTGCGACCGCTTGCACTGCGACCAAAACCGGAAGTCCTAGGAAATTAAAAATAATTTTGAAAGTATAAATGAATCCATCTCCAATTTGACTTCATGGAAAAAAAACATCTCAGAGGATAATAATGGAGAGGGAGCAGATAAAGCAGATAACTGAATATAAATTGGAGGAAAGAGATTTAAAGATGGAACCTAATAATATAAGGAAGTATGACTTGACTCAAGTGGAGAAGGACTTACAAGAAACATTGGACATGGAAAAGATAACTTGTACTCTAAGACCACAAAATAAATCTTAGGATAAGAAAAAAGATTTGACAAAATGGATTGCAGAGCTGTCGGGAGTACCACGAGAAATGGGGAGACAAGGGATGATGAGAAAAACTAAGAGAGAAAGAAAAGACAGGATCTTCAATTAATATGAAGGGGCAAAATCTTTTTACAAAGACATGTTGCTTGATTTGCCTCTTATATCTACACCAACATTTGCAGGATTATGGAAAGACTCTTTGATTCAATGGAATATATTGATTGGGAAAGATGTTTGGCAAAAGAAGAGGGCTAAAGTGAGAATTGAGGAATTAGATAATGGGATGTATCAGAGGGAATATTTAAAAATTAAACACTTGTTTGAATATGGTTGAAGAAATAGAAAGATTTTAGCTTAAGAGGGATGAACCCCCCAAGTAATATAGTATTCTTTCTTTTCTCTTTTTCTTACTTTGTCTTTTGATGAGAAATATAAAAAATGTTTGGGATGATCAATATAAAGGAAATGTTTTAGATATTTAAATGTAATTGACTTTAAGAAAATTCCAACGGATAATTTAAAAAAAATGTTTTGAATAGAGTTAAAAGATTAGATGATTGGATTTATTAAATGGAACATCTAAAGATTAAACATATGTTTAATTATGGGTAAAAAGAACAGAAAAAAATTGGAAATAAATGTATATTATTTTAAGAGGGATATGTATTTTAAATAGTATATTATTTTCTTATTATTTTCTCTCTTTTTTCTCTCTTCTTTTTTTGTCTTTTTTTACTTTTTAAGACATAAGAAATGTAAAAGTGTTGGGATGGCCTGTACGAGGAAAATAGATTTAAATACTTAAATGTAATTAACCTTCAGAAAATCTTAACCAGTAAGAATGTTTTGAACATTATAGGGAAAACAAATTTAAATAAGAATTGTAAACAGGACTTATGATGAGGCAACCAAGATGACCAGATAGAAAAGAAGCATGATATTGATGTGATGATTATTTGTAGAAATTTTAGAAAAATCTTTATATTTAATTGTTACCTATCAAACTAATAAGAATTGTATCAATTCCAGATTGGCAAAGAGAATATTATTGGAAGAAGAGAAAATTAAGCAAAGCTATTATGTGGACTTTGGAATATAGAAACTGATTGTTAGTGATTACTTTGCAAATATAAGCCCAGACAAAACACTGTTTACCAAATATTAAGGTGTTTATGTTAAAAAATCAATAAAATATATTTTTAAAAAAAGAAAGAGGGGAGGAGGAGCAAGGCTGGCGGAGCTTCTGCAATTGGGATGGGGGCGACACGCAGGCAAATGGCAAAGCCAGAACAGCTTCTAAATTGGGGCGGTAAGGCTGGCGGAGCTTCTGCAATTGCGGGGGGCATGGGAGTGTGTGTGCAGGTGAACGGCAAGGCCGGCACAGTTTCTGCAATTGTGAGGGTGGGCATGGAGGGGTGCTACAGGTGAACGCAGGTGGCACACAAACTGCCCATTTGTTGTCATGCTGGAGTCCAAGTGCAGAGGCAATGGAGGCAAGGGTGAACAAAATGGGAAGCCCCCACCCACTGCTGCCTGCCAGTTGCCCCCTCTGCCTGGAGCCTTTGACAGCTTAAAAAAAAACTTGTGGAGCAGTGGCTTCCTTTTTTTCCCACCCTCCTCTCCATTGCCTCTGCTCCTGGACACTGAATGGGCAGTTTGTGTGTCCTCTCTGTTCGCCTGCCACACCTCTCACACACCCTGCAATTGTAGAAGCCGTGCTGGCCTTGCTGTTTGCCTGTGATTCAAAATGGTGGCAGCATAGGAAGCAGTATCAGATCATGGGGAGAGAAGTTACTAAACTAGGAAGATACAAAGAGAGGGGGGAAAAGGGAGGAAAAAGAAGCAGAAAGTTAGATAAGGAAGATAGATAGGATAAAGGAAAAGAAGAAACTGGAATAAGGAGGAAAACACCAGCAAATAAGAGTGCAATGAACAAATGGATGCACATGGAGTTGGAGGCAACCGGCAGCAGAGAATGACAGATCCAGCTCAGGAGCCCAACTAAGCAGCACAACACTGGAAAAGAGGCAACTGAGAACGGCGAACCAGCAACTGAACAGCAGACAAGAAGGGAGACTGTTGGAGGCAGCAAACCGGTGGGTCACAGTATATTCAGGAATAGCCTAGACCCATACTCCAATCTAGGCAGCCGGGGTCGAGGGGCAGCCAGGCATCCCAACCCAGGGCCCAGCAAACTAGAGGCAGCCCAACTACCACAGCCCTCTCCCTGCATCCTTCCAGCCACGCAGCCCACCCCAGTGACCTGCCCCAGGTGATCCCTCCCCAGAGAGATCAGCAGCCCCCCCCCCCCGCCTCCTACTAGCCTGGCAGCCCATCTGGTGGAGGACAAAGGGCCTGGAGCAACAACAAAGGGAAATGGTGGCTGTGAGAAATTGATGGTGGCAAAATCTGTGGAGGGGAGAAATGCAGCAGCAGAATCAGTGAAGGTGAGAAACGCAGAAGCAGCAGCAGAGGCACATCGAATTAGAGAGCTCTGATCTCTAAAGCTGAGTGGCCAGCTGAGTGGAGCAGACCGATCGGAAAGCTGAACGGAGGCCTTACCAGAGCAGAGACAACAAGAGGCCAGAGCAGCGAGCAACAGAAGTGAAGACAACAATTAAGTTTGAAGTCCCAATAGAAATGCAGGGAAGACCCCAGTAGAGAATAAAAATAAATACAGGACATAAAATAAAAGTTAAATAAATAGGCAAATAATAAGAACAAGAGTGGGACATTAGAAATCAAGGAATAATAGGATTAATAAAGAGGTAAATCTTAACAAGGCAAATCTTAAATAATAAGGTAGGGAGGAATTGGAGCTCAAAAACTTTAAAAAATATAAGGAAGAAAAGGATAAATAAAACTAACATAATAGTAAGAAAGTTAAATAAATAACAAGGTAAAACGAGCACAAACAGGCAGAAAAAAGGATTAAATAAAGGAATAATTACCTAGAACAGAGAAGGAAGAAACAAGGCTAACAGCAAAGCACATCCACCAACCAAAAAAGGGGGATTTCCGAACAACAAACAAGTGACTGATACTATTGTGGTATGCAATACATGTTCCATGTATCTGCTTATGCCCAAACACCCAAATTATAGATGCATTAAATGTAAACTATGTGAACTACAAGAGGAAAATATAAGGGACTTAGAGGCAACTCTAGCCAAACTCCAACCTACACAAGAAAGCTATACCCAAACCGAACCAAATAATGAATGAATAACTCCCAGAGGATTTGACCCTACTGATAAACCCTTGGAGGAAGACAAATGGAGGTATGTCACACATAGAAGGAAACACAATAATCAAAGAAAGAAGCAGCATATATCTAACAAACCCCTACTACCCAATCTAGCCCAACCAAAGCATCCCCATTAAAACTGAGCAATCGATTTCTCCCCCTAGATCAGACATGTCAAACACAAGGCCCGTTTCATGTGGCCCACGAAGCCATCCTGGAAACAGTGAGGGAATGGCCCCCACTACCTTGGCCCCGGCCCAGGCCACCCGGGAGCCAATGTACAATTTTGTGGTGGCCATCTATGCTGAAACGCATTCAGTCTTAGCTCCACAAGGCCATCTGGAACAGCGAGGAACCAGCCCCTGCTGCGTTGGCCCCGCCCCCTGGGTGTGTGCTGGGGAGGTGTCACCCTTTGTGAGGAATGAAGAAATGCACCATTGCCTGGAAGTGGCCAGCAAATGGCCCTCGCCTACTTCACATATCTGGCTTGATGGGCTCCGGGGGAGGGGTTTCAGCAGGCTCTTCTAGTGGACCATGCCTTGGCGTTTGCCCTGGACCCACCCCCTTCTGCCAGAGACCCTCAGATCTGTTCCACTCCTGCCCAGGCCCCCACAGGCACCCTTGATGCGAACGATGTAGAGCTGGCCATGCCCACTCCAGCCACGCCCACCCAGTAGGCCACGCCCACCCTGGCCACACCTACCCGGCCTCCCGAGGACAATCGCAATGCTGATGCGGCCCTCAATGAAATTGAGTTTGACACCCCTGCCCTAGATGGAAATATGTAGACCCACAACCTCCCCCTCAAAGACAACATGCGGACACCTAGCAAAGAAAAAACTTCAAATATCCCTAAAAAAGTCACATCAACAAACACACCTGAGATAAACAAAAAAGCACCCCAGACTGCACCAACCAAAAAAGGAAGGTGAGTGTTGGTAATAACAGATTCTATCCTCAAAGGAACAGAATCAGCCATCTGCAGACTGGACATACAATCCAAGGAGGTATGTTGTCTCCCTGGAGCAAACATCAAAGATGTGCTAAGAACCTAACCAAAATAATTAGGCCCATAGATTACTACCCTTTCCTCCTCCTTCACATTTGGACAAATGACACAACAAAGAACCTGAGTACAATATTGAGTGATTATAAGCAACTAGGCAATAATGTTAAGGAGCTAGGAGCACAAGTAGTGTTCTCATGAGTACTCCCAATGAAAGGCCAACACCCATTGAGGGGAAAAAGAATTCTAGAAATAAACCACTGGCTAAAGGGTTAGTGCCGCCAAGAAAACTTTGGTTTCCTGGACCATGGACTGCATTTCTTATGCGAAGGACTCTTGGCAAGGGATGGACTGTACCTCAGGAAAACAGGGGAAAATGTACTCGGAAAAAGACTGGCCCAACTCATCAGGAGGGCTTTAAACTAAAATTGATGGGGAAGGGTGACCAAACTATAGAATCTCTAGAACACAAAACCAATCATAAATCCCAAGAAAACAAATCAAACAATGAGGTAGGGAGTGATGAGAGAAAAATAAAAACTCAAACAACAATCAGGAGATGCAGGAGACATACCCACGGACAGGCATAAAAGTCATAAATGCTTATATACAAATGCTCAAAGCTTGGGGAACAAACAGGGGGAACTGTAAGCAATAATACATGAGAGTGGGTATGATATAGTTGGCATAAAAGAAACCTGGTGGGATTAAACCCATGACTGGAATGTATTGATGGAAGGATACAAATTGTTCAAAAGAAATAGATCTACAAAAAGAGTAGGGGGAGTTGCACTATATGTAAGAGAACACTATATATCTACAGAAATGCACATGATCAAAGATAAAATCCCTCCAGAATGTATATGGGTCAATATAAAAGAGGGAAAGTGACATTGCCGATGGTGTGTATTACAGGCCACCCAACCAATCTGAAGAAATAGATGAACTCTTTGTCAACCAGTTAACAAATGTATGTAGGAAGCATACGACAGTAGTAATGGGAGATTTCAACTATCCAGCTATCAACTGGGAGACCAACTCTGCAGTGAGTGAGAGATCAAAAAGATTCCTAACCAACCTAGTGGATGACTTTGTCATCCATAAGGTGGAAGAGGGAACTAGAAGTAAAGCTATACTGGACCTAATTCTTACTAATAGAGAAGTGATGGAGTTGAAGTTGCTGGAACCTTGGGTAAAAGTGACCACATCATACAGGAATTCAATATAATGAAAATACAAGCAATAGAAAATAATCCAACCACTGTCCTAAACTTTAAAAGAGCTGATTTTAACAAACTCGGAGAGAACCAAGAAAGATTCCATGGATGAAAATCCTAAAGGGGAAAACAACTCAAGAAGCATGGGAAACTCTGAAAAATGTGATAATAAAAGCCCAGACCAGCACAATACCACTGAAAAAGAAAAACAAAAAATTCAAGAAGAAACCAGCATGGCTGCACAAAGATCTCTCTGACAAACTGAAAGACAAAAAGGACAAGTACAAAAAATGGAAAGAGGGACAAATAACTAAGGCTCATTATCAGCAGATAGCCAGAATATGCAAAGATGAAGTCAGGAAAGCAAAGGCTCAGAATGAAGAAAGACTTGCAACAGAAATCAAGGACAATAAAAAAAAGTTTCTTTCAACATATTAATAACAAGAAAAGAGTCAAGGAAACTGTAGGTCCACTAAAGAGAGAATATGGCAAGGAAATAACAGACAGTAGGGAATAAGCAGAGCTCTTTGCATCAGTCTTCACACAAAAAGAAATTATAGCGCAACATAGAAAAAAAAACTACTGCAAAAGATAAACTAGAAACAAAAATTAAAATAAGCAAGAAAATGGTAAGAGAACACCTATCTGACCTTGATGAATATAATTCACCGGGACCTGACAGATTATATCCAAGAATTCTGAAGGAGCTGGCAGATGTTATCAAAGAACCATTGCACCATATCTTTCAAAAATCCTGGAGCACCGGGAAGTACCTGATGATTGGAAAAGGGCTGATGTGGCTCCCATCTTCAAGAAAGGAAAAAGGACAGACTCAGGAAACTAAAGACTAATCAGTCTAACATCAATACCTGGGAAGATCTTGGAAAAGATCATCAAAAAACAGATCTGCGAACATCTAAAAGCAAACAAAGTTATAACTAGTAGCCAGCCTGGGTTTCTTAAAAACAGATCATGCCAAACCAATCTTATTTCATTCTTTGATAAAGTGACTAAATTAGTAGACTAGTTGTTGTAGTCTACTTAGATTTCAGTAAGGCATTTGACAAAGTAGACCACAACCTACTTCTTGATAAGCTAGACAGAGGTGGAATAGAGAACATCACCACCAGATGGAGTTGTAGCTGGCTGACAAACCGTACTCAATGAGTAGTCCTCAATGGTACTACATCCACATAGAGAGAAGTAAGCAGTGGGGTACCACAAGGCTTCATCATAGGCCCAGTACTCTTCAATATCTTCATAAATGACTTAGATGAGGGAATAGAAGGGGAATTCATCAAATTTGCAGATGACACTAAACTGGCAGGAATAGCCAACACCCCAGAAGACAAGCTCAGGATCCAAAAGATCTTGAGAAACTTGAACAATGGGCCCTATCCAACAAAAGGAACTTTAATGTGGAGAAAAGCAAAGTTTTACATTTAGGCAGGAAAAACCAACAGTATAAGTACGGATTAGGTGAGGCCTGGCTCAAAAACAGTAACTGTGAGAGGGATCTTGGAATCCTAGTGGATGATCACTTGAATATGAGCCAGCAGTGTGCAGCAGCAGTCAAAAAAAGCTGATACAATCCTGGGTTGTATAAACAGAGGCATAGAATCAAGATCACACGAAGTATTAGTACCACTTTATAAAACCCTAGTAAGATCACACCTGGAATACTGCAACCAATTTTGGTCACCATACTACAAAAAAGATGTTGAGACCTTGGAAAAAATTCAGAGAAGAGCAACTAAGATGATCAAAGGCCTGGAGACTAAAACATATGAGGAACGGCTGCAGGACTTGGGTTTGGCTAGTCTAACGAAAAGAAGAAATAGGGGTGACCTGAAAGCAGTATTCCAGTATTTGAGGGGTTGCCACAAAGAAGAGGGGCTCAAATTATTCTCCAAAGCACTAGAAGGCAGGACAAAAAACAATGGTTGGAAACTGATCAAAGAGTAAAGCAACCTGGAATTAAGGAGACTGTCAGAAACCCCTTCAATATTTATTTTCGGGGCTCTGCCATTCTAGTAGGAGGGGGGAGGTTTTTCTCTGCTGAAAGGGGGGGGCTTGTGGCTTTACTTCCTCTATTTTGTTCTTCCTCAACTTTGATGCATCTGTTTGGGTGTGATATGGTACTACATCTATATAGAGGGAAGTAAGCAGTAGGGTACCACAAGGTTCCGTCTTAGGCCCAGTACTCTTCAAAATCTTCATAAATGACAGATGTGGGAATACAAGGGAATTCATCAAATTTGCAGATGACAATAAGCTGGCAGGAATAGCCAACACCCCAGAAGATAAGCTCAGGATCCGAAAATATCGTGACAGACTTGAACAATGGGCCCTATCCAACAAAATAAAATTTAATGTGGAGAAAAGCAAGGTTTTATATGTAGGCAGTAAAAACCAACAGTACAAGTACAGATTAGGTGAAACCTGGCTCAAAAACAGTAACTGTGAGAGGGGGCCTTGGAGTTGTAGTGGACATATGATGAACGGTTGCAGGATTTGGGTTTGGCTAGTCTATAGAAAAGGAGGATGGGGGGGACATGATAGCAGTATTCCAGTATTTGAGATGTTGCCCCAAAGAGGAGGGAGTCAACTTATTTTCCAAAGCACCAGAGGGCAGGACAAGAAACAATGGATGGAAACTAATCAAGGAAAGAAGCAACCTGGAATTAAGGAAAAACTTCCTAACAGTGAGAACAATTAACCACTGGAACTGCCATCAGAAGTTGTGGGTGCTTCATTACTGGAGATTTTTAAGAAGAGACTGGACAATCATTTGTCTGAAATGGTATAGGGTCTCCTGCTTGAGCAGGCAGTTGGACTAGAAGATCTCGAAGATCCCTTCCAGCTCTATTCTGATTCTGATTCTGATCTATTTGGATGATATTTTAAGCTATATTTTAAGACTATGGTGGAGCATGTAAAATTAGTTAGGGCTATGCTCAAAAAGCTCCGAGCAGTGTAATTGTATGCCAAACTGTCCAAATGCAAATTCCACCAAAGTAAAATTGACTATCTGGGATATCACATTTTCCAGGAAGAATAGAAACAAACCCCAAGAAAGTATGGTCAGTGCTTTAGTGGGCACCTGGAAACAACTACAAAGCTCACAAAGGGTTCACAAACCTTTCCGCTAATTCATCCCATCATTTGTCCAGATAGCCCTCCCCATCACCAACCTACTCAAGATGAAAAGGGAGGGGAAGCCTACGCCTAGCCAGCTGTTGAAATCAACAATGGAATGCCAACCAGCATTCAAAAAAACTCAAGCACCTTTCATGGCAGAACTGGTACTGAAACACCCAGACCCCAATGGCTCCTTTGTCACTCAAGCAGATGCTAATGATGTGGGGGTAGTGGTGGTGGGGGTAGTGTTCCTGCAGAAAAATGAGTAGGGGGTCCTGTAGCCCTGTGCCTATACTTCGAAAAAGTTTACCGAAACTGAATGTAGGTGGGCAGGTTGGGAAAAGGAAGTGTATGCAGTGTACTGAGTACTCTTAACCTGGAGGCACTTCTTTGGAAGGGTGAAAAACCCCTTCTGAGATGTGAACTGACCATAAAAAACTTACAAGCCTTAAAGACTCCCCAGAAATTGTCACCCAAGCAAGTCCACTAGACTCAGTACTTTAACTGATTCAATTTCATGCTGCGGTATCTTCCAAGGGGGAAAGAACTTCCTAGCAGATGCCCTGTCCAGATTGCCACAATATAACAATTCAAAACTGGAGGTAATTACATCAGTTATCCCATCCTGGCAATTGGCAGCTCCAGTCACCACTAGAGTGCAAGCTAAGCTAAAAATACAGTTGGCACTGGAGAAAGACAAGAAAGACAAACCCATAAGGGCGAATATATGATGCAGGATGGCTTAGCTTGGGTGGGAGCCAAATTTTACATTCCTGAAAATCAACAACAAATGGTCTTGCAGAAAAGCCATGATTCAAAAGTAATGGGGCATTTTGGCTTTGTCAAAACCTTGTGCTAGTTTTGGTGGCCATCACTAAAGAAAGACAGAGAGAGCTGTGTAGCTAGCTGTCTGTGCCTCCACCAAAAGGCAGCAAGGGAAAACACCAGGACTCCTCCAGCCGGTGGCGGAGCCCAAAGCCCCATGGAAAGAGATCTCAACGGACTACCCAAGAGTTCAGAAAACACTGTGATTTTGGTGAAAACTGATTTATTTTCCAAACAAGTGCATATTGTGCCCTGTCAAAAAATCCCCTCCATTCGCACTTTAGCCAAATTGTTCGTGCAGCACATCTATAGACTGCACGGAGCCCCAGAAAGAATAATCTTGGATCACAGAGTTCAATTCACTTCGCAATTTTGGCAAGAGGTTTTAAAACTTTTGGGGACCACCCAGGGGCTTAGTTCCTCACATCATCTGAAAATGAATGGAGCCTTTGAACATATGAACATATGGAGCAGTACCTCAGGTGTTATATTAATTATCAACAGGACAATTGGGCGGATCTTCTTCCTTTTGCTGAAGGTGCTTACAATAACTCAATACACAGTAGCACTGGATTCACTCCTTTTAAGGTGGCCAGGGGGCAGGATTTTGTATCTATCCCTAAGCTGCCCCAGGCCACCCCCTTGACTGCCTCCTTAAAAGAATGCATTACCTCGACTCCATGTCGGATGTTCTTGCTTTTGACACCTATACTTCACCCACATGGAGTCGAGGGTCTTTCTTTCCTAAGGGAGCTGACTGGGGCAGATCTGACAAAAAGGCACTAGTTTTATTCTGCATAATTTTATTTCTGAACAAAAACTATTAATAAACCAACAGAAGTAAGGTTCAGTGTTTGTCTGACATTATCATCAAATTCACAAATGTTAAGTAAATGGGATTCAAATTGAACAGGTGTATATCTATAAATATTTTGGAGTGCAGTTCTGTATTTTTCTGTCCTGGAATGCTCTTTTTTTTTTCTTTGTTGGGCAAGTATTGCATAGGTTACTTCTACAACTATTGTAAGTTGTACATTTTTTTAATTACTTTTATTACTTAAAAGGAGCTCATTACATCCCTGGCTTCTTTATGACTCCCAAATTTATTTTTGCAAAGCTTCACATTCTTGAAACTATTCAAAATAAGTTTATTCAAGCTAAGCCAATGGTTCCCAAAATGCCATCTTACATGTAGAGATAGGTATAGTCGCATTGGACACTATACCATGGTTTCTTATTACCTTCTGGCTAAAGTTACTTCTACTTCCTATAGGTTTGGCCCCATTGGTATTTAGAGATCGTTTTAAATCAGCATGGTTTCAAAAAGCCCTAGATAAAATTCATTCACTGGATTTCTCTATGGAAACTTCGGTTCTCAGAAATTTTGATGGTGCTAGAACTGCTCTGAAATAACAAATTTGGTATATACTGTAGATCTCAAACAAATTCAAGCAAGGTGCTACCCCAATATTTATTATATTCCTGCAAAAATGGTTTGCTGCAGCCTCCTTTTTATCATCCATTATGATTCTGAAATTTTGTCAGGTCTTCACTTTAGCAGGCTGGGTGCATTGCCCTCACTAGTCCTTTCTGGATCTTTTAAGGGTACTCCTGTGTACCTTGAGTTATGTCCATATGGTGATGGCTCAATAGAAACTCATATTACTATGCTACTCCTTATATAAGAACTCTAAACAGACCTTCATTTGAAGTACCCTTGGCACTCTGAGCTTGGCTGTTTTCATGCTTGTTTTCAGTGATGACTAACACTGATGAAATTACCTAGTTTGGGTAATGATACATGTGCAAGAAAACAACCAAGTTCAGACAGCACCAAGAATCCCTCATTTCAACCATGAGCTACAAATATTCTCCTTTATTGAGACCTTCATTTATGCACACAAGAAGTCAAAAATATCTTTCCAAGCCTCCCAATTTTGTGCTACCATCTGTACAAAACCCACAACATTATTTTTTCGTTCTATTTTATTTCATCTGTTCTTAATTATTTTTATATCCTATTATATTTATTGTGTTTCATATTCTACTATGATATATTTTATTGTATTTGGACTTAGGGCTGTAATAAACTGATTTGATTTGTTATCATAATTACCATGTTTGTGTTTATATGTGTTTATATGCAAAAGAGCTATTGAATATAATTTTTTTTTAGAAAAGAACATGATTATAAAGATGTAATTTGATATATACTATTATTATATATTTTTTTAAAAAATAATGTTTGTCCCTTCAAAGGAGTGTTGACTCCTCATGATTACATAGACAAGTCCCTGCAGTTTTTTTAAGCAAGATTTCCAAAGTGGTTTGCCTTTGCCTGCTTCTTAGGGCTCGCTAAAAGAGAGTCACTGGCCAAAGTCACCAAGTCACCAAGCTAGAACTATAACTCACAGTCTCCTAATTTCTAGCCTGGTGCTTTAACTACTATATACAAGTGGCTATATGATATATTGTACATTTATATAAGTTTAGAAAGAAGAGAATTGAGCCTATACATTGTAAAATTTAGTAGTTATAAGAGCCATAGAATTTTTGTGTAATGGTATGATTTCTGTTGCCTTTTCAGATTCAATCAAATATAGGATTCATTTTAATGGGAAAAATACTGATGACTTGAAAAAAATAGAGTGCAATTAAATATTGCCCTGATTTAATTCAAGAAATAAACTTAAAATAAAGAATAAAGATTAATACATATATGTGATATGTATTCATATAGAAAGTGGGTAGGGGGAGAGGAAGAAAGGAGTAATGTTACATTCAAAATGTGACATTCTGAAAAATGTTATGACAAATAAATACATATTTCAGGAAATCCTTGACTTATGACCATAATGGAAACTTTACTTTCCATAATGGAAGTAAATGCCAGTTTTTGGATACATACATACATACACACACACACACACACACACACATATACATACACGGATACATATATATACATATATACATATATTTATATATACGTATACATATACATATACATATACATATAAATGCGGTCATGTGACAGAGGAGGGGCTGTTGGAACTTTGGGACTGGGATGTAATCTTTTGGGGATCCGCTGTAGGTTCAGACAGTCAGTAAGCAACTGGTCATAAGTCGAAGACTACCTATATAAAAACCATTTTGTCCCATGATAATATGCAATAGAAAATAATGCTATTTAAATATTACCATAGAAGTAATACACATTGCTGAAATTAAGTAGAAACAACATTGAGAAAATGAGGATTCAATCCTAATAAGAGCACAATTCTACAATGTATCTAAATTTGATAGAAATAGGATTGCAGTCATCTGCATTTTTATACTCCATAAATTTGGAATGATTTTTAAAGTGCAGATTGATTTTAAAGAAAACAATTAGGCAGAGTAACGTGAGCAAAATTTTCTTCTAGAATAACTAACATTATTACCCATTCCTAAAACATTTTATATCTCACATATGCATACAGAGGTAACATAAATTACAAGAAAGAATGCTATGGTATCTTAAAGACTAGCAAATTGTGGTGCATGTTAAAGACTAATAGACCTAACACAAAGCTTTGTGAACTGCAAGGAATGGAACCTGGTAGATATCTAAATTTTATGATATAGGATTTCTTCTGGACAATTTCCTTTAAGAAAATTCTGATATTCAATAGATCAGTTCACATACTAAACAGTCATACCCAGAAATTCATTGGAAATGATAAATAACAATTATTCCATTTAACTTTAAGCTTGGCTGAACTGCTTATATTTTCTCTTAATGTAACATCTATAAATGTTCATTGTGAACACTTGGCACCAATCTCATTAACAATAAAATTATACTCTGTTTCAATGGTGAAAAGTGAAAACCTGAGACAAATGCACAAAAATGAAGGGTTGTACATACTCTAATATGGAACAATGAATATTATATATATAAAAATCTAAAGACTTACGTTGACATTCCTTGCAGCACTTGCCATCAACATACGCAGGCGCAGAATTATGAGGACAATCAAAAAGTGGGCAAATCAATGTTTCACATTGGATAGTACCATTCTAAAAAACAAAAGCTTCTTTTAAAAATCACTGCCAGAACCTAGTCTATTAATTTTCCAAATAAATAAAACTGGGCAGTTGAAGACGTGAATTCTTTGAAACATATCATACCTTATATAACAGTAATTATGAAGGCAAAAAACATTCTAAGATGATTTAGATTTCTGATAAACCATTTCAATTATTCCTAAAAATGTTCCAAATCCTGTCATTTTCAATCAAGATGCTGTATTGTACTGTAACTTGGAAGGCTAGCAACTATTACATTTCAGTATGATTTTTCATAAATCATAGTCTTTCAAATTATGATGTGTCTTCCACAAATCAACTATTATATCTCTCTTATCTTGTTCTGCATCGCTGTCTTTACATCTCTCTACTCTGTAAACTGCTAAAGAATAATTGTGCAGCTATAAATTTCTTTTTTATTATTATATATTTTATTGATTTTTTAAAAACTAACAACCTGGTGCTTAGTAAACAGCATGTTGTCTGGGTTCACATTTCACAACAATCAATAATAGTCAATTTCTATCATATCGTACTCTACATAACAGCTTTCCTTGATTTTCTCTTCTTCCCATATTGTTCTCTTTTGCAAACATTAGGTTAATACAGTTCTTAGTATTTTAGTAACAAAGACGTTAAATATAAACATTTTTCTAACATTTATCCAATTAGTAATAGCATCAATATAGAACTTTTTTTCTAGTTAGTCCTTTGGTTGCATTCTATGTCCTGTTTTCAACATTCTCATTTAGACTTTTTCCCCACAAAATTGAAATCATTTTTATCTGTTAAGATTTTCTCAAAGTTGATTTAGTTAAATATCTAAGCTGTTTCCTTAATATTAATCCTCGCAACAATTACATTTCTCATATCATAAAAAAAAATACAATACTACTCAGAATAAGAAAGAAGAAAAAGAAAGAGGGGAAAAAACATATCTCTCTCAAACTAAAATTCATTTATATCTCCCATTTTTTCATTTTTAACTCTATTCCATTCGATATTTACTAATTAAGTAATCCATGTTATATTTTAACCATATTCAAACAAATACTTAATGTTTAAAAATTGCATCTGATAAGACAGTTACATTTCACATATCATATATATATTAACTCTATTCCATTCAATAGTTACTGGTTGAGCAGACCATATTATATTTTAACCATATTCAAACAAATGCTTAATCTTTAAAAAATGCTTCTAATAGGTCCAATCTTCTAATCCCTTGAATCTGATTTTAGTCTTTTTCTTTCGCCAAACGGCTTTTCTCATCCATCTATTCCACTTAGTTAAACAGTCTTGCCATTTTCTTGTGGATGTTGTTAAGGATGGGAGAGACAAATCAGGTAAGATGTTGATTTCTTTTATCTTTTTTGTCTCTCAAGTCGTAGATTTTTTGGTATCTCTGTAATCCATTTTGTCAGGCTTTTCTTCTTATCTTCGGCTTTGTTTTGTGATTCTGGGGTGTGGATTATCTCTTCCAATTCTGGTGCTTCAGTCACGTCTTGTGTGTTTTCCTCCATCTGCATTAAATCATAATCCCTTCCATTGGTAGATTCTTTCATTTTGTGAAAATTCTTATGTTGTGAGGTTAACGTAAAAATATGTCCATTTATGTCATCAAAGTTGTTTTAAATTTCATTGTGGTTTAGAGCCATTGTTGTTTGGATTAGTTGCAACATAGCGAGCATTTCCTCCTGGAAAGCATTTGGTTTTTTCTTGACAAGTTCTTTTTGCAAGCTCTTGAGATTCCATGATAGCTAGAATTCAAAAAACATTCTTACTCTGAAAACAGCTTTAAAGTCACAGTCAATAGGTGTTTATCATCCAGGAAGGTCAGTTATGTTTTTTCAATTATAATCTTTGCTTATTGTAGCTGGCCCAGAATGTTTTGTTAGCTCTTTTTAAAGATCAAAGAAGTAGGTTATCTCATTCTGGGCGTCCTGCCAATACTTATAACAAAGCAGCTAAAGTTATATATTCTCTTCCACCACTAGATGTCAGCAACAGTATGTTTTTGTCCCCCTTAATAGTTTAATTCGCTACTTCCTTCTGTGGGAGGGTGGGGCAAAGCTCCCCCTCCTTTCACTTTCGGAGGCTTTTTTGCTTCTTGGGATATCTTTTCCAAAAGTTCAGGATATAGAGTAGGAGAGAGAAGATCAAATTCCTCACCCAGTTTCAGCATGCTGTTCACCGATGTTCTGGTGAGTACTTGTGGATTTCGACTGCAAGTAGCTTGGGCAGGTTACTGAGATGGGGCCAGCCTTTCTCCTGTCGGGTTAGAGGGAATTTCCCGATTGAGTGGGATGACCGCCATCATTCCCGAATCGCTGGGGCGCCCCTCTTTCTTCACTGCCTCTTCGGGGCGGCTTTAGACCCATTTAGGGTCCCCTGGCAGGGCGGAAAGAGCTGTGGGAAGCAGAGCTTTCGCAATCCCGCGACTGTGAGCTACTGGGCAAAACCGGAAGTCCCCAGCTATAAATTTCTTATAAAACATTTCTTTAGGTAAGAAGTCAACTAATAATTTGAGAAGATAAAGCACAGCTCTAAAATGTAAATTTGCTGGAGAAACGCAAGTAGAGCAGAATGTAGACAAAAGTAGCCACCCTCACCAATGGAATGCTTTAGTAACATCATCATGTAAATTTATTTGAATTTCCCTGTTCTTAAATGATTAATAATAATTGCATAGTTCTGATAAAATCAAATGCAATGAGCTAACTTCCTAATCTAGTGAATTGGGTATGTTCTACATGAACAATTAACATTCTTTACAACATTGAGACTGCTTCACTAATACAAAATAGACAATCCCAATAATGGAAGAGTATTTCATGAAGCATTAAATTGTGGTTAACATGTTTTAAACCAAAGACACATAAATGCAGCTACATTTCCTACAGCATAAAATATAGTATAATTGTGAACTGACCCTAAAACCATCTGCTATTTTTAATGTACTCCTTATATCAGTTCCACTGAAATGAACTGAATTTGTTACACTTATTTCTTTGCTTTATTAACCTTTCACTCTACTTTCTATAAGCTTTAGCCATATTTTAATACATTTCGACCACAAATCCTATTATTCATTGTAATGGAGAAGATTAGGCTATTTCCTCAGGCATTTGGTTTAGAATGAGTTCCCTTCTGGTGACATTTAACAAATTTGAGCCCCTGTTGGCTTTTTAATAGTTATACCTTCGTTGTACCTAGTACTGTTATTTTGTCTTATTTTTGCTATTGGTTCTTTTAGTGCTACCCAAGTCATGTTGTGAATTGGAAAGCCATATAAAAGCTATAAATAAACAAACATCAGCCACAGGGCAATACTTTTGCTGATTCTGATATTTCCCAGCATTAGAATATTAGAATAGCTCTATTTCATCAAAAGTATTCGCATAAAAGTATGGTGCAACATTTTAAAAGAGAAAGTACAACTTATATTATAATGTAAATAAAATTTGTAAAAATTTATATAAATTTATTTTGTTCTAGAAAACAAGACAGGATGCATATGATTTTATAACACTGGTTGGCCTAATTACAGATTCTGCAATTTTTTTGGACACTAGGATTTCTTTTGCTTTTAAGTAATTTGGTCTGATGATTTGTTTTATCAAAACATATAAGCATTTTTAATATACAATTAGGTCCTAGAATTTTTTAAAATTTACACTCATACCATGCAAGTGCAGTTCTTACAGCCATCTGTCCAAGATTCAAATTCTCTGTAGCTGATACCCTTCATAGTGCAGGTTCTTTCACAATAGCACTGATCCAACTTATTCATCCTCTGCTCAGCTCGGGACAGCTAGGTCACAGAAAGAGATTTGTTAACCACAGAAAGATTTGCCTTCACAAATTAAGCTCACTATGTAATTCATCTCAATCTACAGAAGAATATTGCTAAATGTGAAAACAGAAATTTTGATCTTAGCTTGAAGCTAAAAATGAAAGCAGTTAAGGAAAGGTCTTAACTTCTTATGACCACTAATTTGAATATCCTACATTTTCTCTTATGATAAGTACCTAATTCAACACTTTAAATTTTGTAGCATGTGCAATTGACTATTAGGAGAGAGTGAAATTGTTCTAAACATTACTGTTAATATTTTAAAAATCAAATATCAAATTGCACAATTATGTGCCAATGTATTTTGTTACTTTTGAGGTAAACTAGGTGTTTCCTATATTTCACACAATATTTTGAAAGAATGTTATTTCTTCTTTATGGAATAATAAACAGATCCCCAACTAATTAACATAGTATACAGAGATAACTTTTATTAACTTATTCTCTCTCGCTTTTTTCTTCTTTCTTTTGCTTTTAATGGCAATTTTACAATAAAATTTCATGCACTTAGGGAATTTCTTAGCATAATTGAGGCTATGTAATTATCATTTCAGGTAATTAATATAGTAATACAGTAATGGTAATAATATAATCATCTAATTATGTAGAATTAATCCAAGAAGACCAAGCTATTAGGAATAGTTTGAACATATGTTATATGTGTATGCAAATTCTATAACAATGCTAAAAACAAGTCATATATTCATTTGTTGAATCAATTATATTTCAAATTAGGATCATTTTTCAGAACACTGATATTAAAAATGTCTTATATTTTAACAGTTTAAACTAACAGCAACAATGTTACTACAATGTGAGTAAATTACCTGATACTTGCAATGAATGAATGCAATAATAATTACGCGCACACACACACACATATTTGCATAAAAACTGCACTTCAAATCAATTTTTGTTGTTGTTTAAGTGAAATAAGTTAGTGTTATTCAGTTCACTAAAAAGCTTCTGAAGAGCTTATTACCTTTGCAGATGTTTTCGCTAAAATATCCTGCAACTCCATTATTTTCTGCACAAGACCATGGAAGTCATTACACGTTGGGCATGCTGAAATTACAAACACTGCATTGATCCCATTGTACTTCCTTTAAGCAAACAAAATTGCAATCTTAAATATCTTTACCAAAGCTGACTGAACTTAATACAAATAGCAACCCTATAGACATTCATAAGATTGTCCTTTCAATCTCAAATTGCACTGAAGAGCAATATATTTTAAGAACTAATCTTAGTGTATAAAAAATTTAACAAGATCCATCATACTGGATATTGTGGCATAAAAACTAGAGGACTTACTGCGATTAAGATCTGGGCACTGAGAGATAAATCCTTGAGGCGTGATTAGAAATTGCACATCTTGCATTATGCCCTGTAGCAAAGTGATACAAGAAAGTTTATATTCCTGGCAATACAGGTAGTCCTTGACTTACAACTGTTCATTTAGTGACCGTTCAAAGTTACAACAGCACTGGAAAAAGGGACTTATGACCATTTTTCACATTTATGACCATGTCATGTGATCAAAATTCAGATGCTTGGCATCTGGTTCATATTTATGACAGTTGCAGTGTCCAGGGATCAGGTGATCAGCTTTTGTGACCTTCTGATAAGCAAAGTCAATGGGGAATCCAGATTAATTTAATAACAATATTATTAACTGAACAACTGCAATGATTCATTTAACAACTGTGGCAAGAAAGGTCATAAAATGGGGCAAAACTCACTTAACAAATGCTCACTTAACAACCTGAATTTTGGGCTCAATTGTGGTCACAAGTCGAGGAGTATCTCTATAATATCCCAAAAATATTTCTATATAAAAAGGTTTGTCACAGTTTTAGTATACTTTTTTGCACCTTCCTGTAAACAAAAACACGGTTTCTATGAAATCATTATTTCTCTATTTTATTTATTGTAGCCTTATATGTATTAATGCATGCACATACCAATACATCTATGCATTCAACAATTTTCAGAGATTTAAGATTAAATGTCAAGGTGTACTTAATTAGGAAAAGACTGCTTGCTGTGAATTCATTGTCACTTTTATTTAGTTGCCAAAGGAAAGTTTTCAAGTGACCTTTAAAAGCAATTTAGACATATTATGCAGTTTAACTGAGTTTTGAGACATTCATTCAAATAAAATATGGCAATATAGCTACAATGGTGACAAGTTAATTTATTTAAGAAGGGTTTAGGCAAGATAATGCATGGTAGACTGTATTCCAAATCACGAAGGTCTTCAACAATTATACTTCATAAATGTCTTAAGAATAATTGTACAGAAACAAGTGCAAACAAAATTCCATTCCTAATCTGGAATTATTTTTACACACCTGAGAAGAAGATTTATAGTACTTGGAGGTGGGGATGGGATTAACTCAATGAAAATTAGGTTTTATTTTTTTTTAACTTCCTTTTTGCTGAACTTCAATGCTTACATCTAGCCAGCATGGCATGGTGACAGACAGTAGGAATGGTAATTAAACAGCTTCTAAAGGATCATAAGTTACCTGATTTAATAGTAAAATGGAATATACAACCATTGGTGTTTAGACAAATTAGACAGCTATATTTATTAATTTCTTTTTACATAATCCTGTGTGAATTTCAAAGGCATACTTTATCCATAAAAATATATGAAGCAATATATAGTATACAATTATTAAACAAATAAATTATTTTGTACCAGAAAATAAGGTATGATCATATTCCAAATTTCAGCAGCTGATTATTCCTGATTACAAATCAAGCACTAATCTTTTCAAATTTTTTGGGTATATCTGTGAAATTCAATTAAGAATAAATAAATAAAAATCCAAGTCTTAATGATTATTTAAATGAAGCATATACATCTAAAAAGGCCATTATAGTGAAACACAATGATGGAATAAAATATGATAAAATATATTGGTCTGAACACTTATGTGAAATTAGTTCTACCAAGATATACAAAGTTAACTATGAACTGAACAGAAGATATTTTAGGAATAAAGTCCATCTTCTCAATAACCCCACTGGTTATTGCTGTTCATGAAGGTGAAGGTTCGCTCTCTGAGCTTGTGGGTTGGTTTCGTTACCAGGTTAGGTAACATCTTCAGCAGAGTTTAGGGGATGTCAGTGTCAGTGTTCTTCTGTTTATAAGGGCTTCAAGTGTGGGTGCATCAAGTGAGAGTCTGTGATGGGTCTTGTGATGGGTCAGGTGTGAGTCATCAGTGAGTTTTGTGATGGGGAAGTTACATCAGGTCAGGGTCATTGGGAGGTGGGAAGGAGGCTTGCGTGGGTTGGTTGAAAGTTGGTGCTGTCTCATAGGCTGGTTGTAGGTCAATGTGTCTGTTGATGGAATTGCTTGTGAAGTGCCAGGCTTCGATGAATTCATGAGCGTGGCGGGTGGTAGCGTGGCCAATGAGTTTTGTGTTGCTCCAGTTGAACTGATATTGTTTGGTGTCAGTGTGGGTAGAGATTAAAGATTTGGGATCATAGCATTTGACTGCCAGCCAGTGTTCGTGGATCCTGGTTTTTAACTGATGTGATGTTTGTCCCACGTAGAATTAGTTACAATGGTTACAGTTGATTTTGTAGATTACATTGTTTCTTTCATCCTTCTGTATCTTGTCTTTGGTTCAGGAGAATGTGGCTGTGGGTTTGTGGGCTATTGTTATTCCTAGGGATTGGAGAATTCTGGCTGTCATTTCCAATACCCCTTTTGTGTATGATAAGGGTTAGTTTTTGCATGGTGATTGGCTATGTGGTGTGTTGTGGTTTGGGTGCTGTGTGTCGAATATGAAGTCCTCCCAAGAAAGCAGAACTCTTGAAACAGGCATTGTTTCAAAAGGAACTTTTATTGAGAGTCAGTGATAGCAGAAGAGCAAAGCAAAATCTAATGTTTTCCTGTGCAAAACATTACATTAAAGCATCTCTTTCAAACCCCACCCCAATGGCCAAATCAGGTGCAAAGCTGTTATGGGAACCGAGGTGATAAGCACAGTTCCCAGGCACCGTTCTCAGGGTTTTCTTTCCTCGCATCCTCCTCCCATTGGAGTGGAGATAAGACAGATGGCCAAGGGCTCATTCCTCTCCTGTTCACATCCAGATGCATCAAAGGGGTATAGAACAAAGTGGAGGAAACACTGACAGACCTCCCCCCTCCCAACAGCCTGGCAGAGCAACCTCCCTCTCCCAGCAAAATGGCAGAACCCAAAAGTAAAAAGGAATATAAAAGTTGAGGGTCTGACATGGCGCCCCCCTAAAAGAATGGGAGATCCACCTGCCGGAGAGAGAAAAAATAAAATGGAAGAGGTGATCAACAAAGTTTATCAAGGTAACGTTCATGGAAGCATTTAAGTAGTCTAGGGGCCCTAATATGCTTTTCGTGAACCCATTCATTCTGAGGTAGATCTTTCCAGGCCACCAAATATTGGACAGCCCCACAATGCCTACACGAAGCTAGGAATTTTTTGATCTCAAAGTGTTGTTCACCCTCTACCATAATGGGCTGTGGCTTTTGGTTTTAAAGGCGAGGTTATTTCTGGTTTCAGCAAGCTACAATGAAACATGGGATGAACCTGCCATAGGGTTTTAGGGAGTTCCAATTCCACAGTGACTGGGTTTATAATGCTTAATAGGAAAGGGGCCTACGAACTTGGGCCCTAGTTTTTTAGAAGGTTGCAGTGATTGCAGAAATCTAGGTGATAAGTACACTCTATCCCCAATACGGAAAGGTTTGGTTCTGTTCTTTTCTTATCAACTTGAGCTTTATAGGCGTTCCTGGCTTCATCTAGAGCAGGGGTTGGCAACCTTAAACACTCAAAGAGCCATTTGGACCCCTTTCCCACAGAAAACACCAGGAGCCACAAAACCCTGCTGCTTCCCCCCTGTAGCACTCCACCACTGCTGCTGCTTACCCCTCCTCCTGTGCGGAGCACGCTGCCACTGCTGCTTTCTTCCTCTACCCCCCCACACACAGAGCGCGCCCTGCTGCCGCTTTTCCCTCCTACCTCCCCCACGCGGAGCGCCCTGGTGCTGCTGCTTTTCTCTATCTCCCCCGTGGGGAGTGCGCCCTGCCACTGCTTTTCCCTCCTACCTCCCCTGCATGGAGTGCCCTGCTGCTGCCGCTTTTCCCTCCTACCTCCCCTGTGCAGAGCATGCTCTGCCACCCCTTTTTCCTCCTTCCTCCCCTGCGTGGAGCCACCGCTTTTTCCTCTACCTCACCCACGCAGAGCACCCTGCCACTGTGGCTTTTCCCAGCAACAAAGGTGGAGTTTGGGAGGCAGCAGCAGGGCATAGCCCAGGCATGTGCGCAAAGCTCGTCCTTCCCACTCAAGAGGCCCTCAGCAGCTCCTTGGCTCCATCCGGTTTGAAGAAAGCGGAGGCACAGCAGCGGGATTGCTCTCAAATAAGAGCCGGGTGCGCTGCTCGCTCTTGTGCACCCGCTTTATTGAGAGCAATCCCGCTGCTGCGCCTCTGCTTTCTTCAACTTGGATGGAGCAAAGTGGGGAGGAGAACGAGGAGGAGAAGACCAGTGAGGCTTTGTGCCAGCCGGCCGGCCAGGTGAGGGATAGGTCGGGCAATGGTGGTTGGCTGGCTCGGGGGATCATGGCCACTGGAGGGCATCTGCCAAGCCTCATGGCAGTGGCATTGGCAGCTCCCCCCACCTGGCCCATTTCCCCAGCTCCATACAAGATGCTTGGTAGAACCACCACCACCCCCGCGCCCCCGATCGGACCCATGCGGCACCTTCTTTCCAGCTCCGACATGGTCCTCCGTCATTTCCTCCGCTGCTGTGTGCAGTCTTATGAACAAAAGAAGTTTGTGGGCAGTCCCACAAACTTCTTTTGTTTGTTGGACTGCACACAAACTTCTTTTGTTTGTGGGACTAAAAAAAAGTTCAATCAATCAATTCCAACTTTGCGAGATCTTTTTTTTCCCATGAGAAGTTGGAATTGATTGATTGAACTTTTTTTTTTTAGGTGGCGGAGGACTGGGCAGGTGACTGGGAGCTGCAGCGGAGGGATGAAAGAGCCGCATGTGGATCCGGAGCCATGGGTTGCCGACCCCTGATCTAGAGCCTTCCTGACTACCGGCCAGGTGTTTTGCAACTGAATCATCCATTCCTTAAGGGAAGGGATGGGTGGTTCATTGGTTGCTAGTTCAGGCATTGGTTTGAACACCTGTTCAGTGGCTATTTGAAAGGGGTGGACAGCATTATTATATGCCACTTCAGCAAATGGCAAGAGGTCAGTCCAATTGTCTTGCTGGTAGTTAATGAAGCATCTAAGGTACTGCTCCAGAACTGAGTTCATTCGTTCTGTCCCCCCATTCGTTTAAGGATGATGATTACAACTCAAGCCTTGTTCAGTACCCAAAAAGTCCAAAAAGGCCCTCCAGAACGTAGAGGTAAACTGGACACCCCTATCTGAAATTATGCACTGAGGGACTCCATGCAATCAATATGTGTGTTGGATGAACTTTTTAGCTAGGGTCTTGGCAGTTGGGATCTTCTGGCATGGAATGAAATGGACTTGTTTTGAGAACAGGTCAGTCACGACCCAAATAACTATATTTCCTGCACTCTCCGGCAGATCCATAATAAAGTCCATAGAGATCTCTCTCCAGGGTGCTGAAGGGCTTGCTACCAGCTGCAAAAGGCCCGGCATTTTTCCTTGCCTTCATTTTGCCACAGCACACATAGGGCAGATGGCGACATAGTCTTTTTTCAGCGACGGCCACCAAATCTGCCTTTTTATTAGGTGTAGTGTTTTAACAAATCCAAAATGTCCTACAAGTTTTGAATTGTGGGAGACTTGCATAGTTCTTAACCTTTGCATGGCTGGCACATACAACTTGCCCCCCCCCATGCTAGTCCATCCTGCATCAAACACAGATTTTTGTGCTTTAAAAACCACTCATCTTTCTCTAAGGCTTGTTTGAACACTGTTGAGGTAGCACTGTCCACTAGCATGGGTGTTCTCTTTTGTGATTTCATAACCACTGGGGCTGCCAATTGCTGTGTTGGTAATAAAGGCTTGACTACTTCTGCTTTGGTGCTGTTATACTGCAGCATTCTGGATAGAGCAAATTTCCCCCATTTCGCTATCATGCAGAGACATACTGTGCACAGCCCGCCTCAGTAGGGCAGATGCCTCTCCAAGTGGGGCACTACTACAGACCTTGCTTTATGTAGGGCCTGCCTCAACTAGATCTCCCAAGAAAGCAGAACTCTTGAAACAGGCATTGTCTCAAAAGAAACTTGAACCAAAGACTGTAGTGAGGCAGACATTCAGATTTATCCCGGAGGAGGCACCTCCATCTGGGTAGAGGAAGCTGCTGCCCTAGAAGATGCCTCAAGGCCGAGATGGTTGCTCGGTGTTGGGAGGAGAGAGGACTGGGAGGAAAGGTCCCCAAAAGTAACTCTCACCCGAGGAGGTTGGAAAAAGACTCGCAACAAAAAAAAAAAGATGGAGCTGCTTTCCAATGATGAAGATCTGGACCCACAGTCAGACCCTATGGAGGGGATCCTGAAGCGAGCCATTCATTACATGGTGGAAGCTTTTGAGGACCTAAAAGCCAAATCCTTGAGCTGCCCAGAAAAAGAGGAAGAACTGACTGAGCAGGTTGGAAGTGGAGAAGGAGAGACAGTGATAATGGAGATGGCAGCAGGGATCACGGGTGTGATAGAGACAGTGGAAACTATACCGGCACCGTGGCAGCAAGCAAACCCCCAGAGAGCTCAGACCCCATGACCGCCCAGAGAGAGAACTCCCCAGGAGGAACCAAAGCTGGTTCCGTTTGGAGTCAAATTCGATGGGGATCCTCAGCAGTTGGGCTTTTTCCTGGCTCATGTCCTACATGCAAGTGTATGGGAGGTATCTGCCCAAGATCCAGGTCATCACCCTAGCCCTGGAAGGAACCACTGCCAGGTGAATGGTGACCCTATATAACTGCAATGCTCCTGAGCTTCGGAACGTTAACCACTTAATGACCGCACTGAGACTCCATTTTGAAGACTGCCTGGCAGACCAGAAAACTAGGGATCACATAAAAACCATAAAACAGGGGCACCGTCCAGTAGCCGAGGAGTTTCAAGACTTGGCTTGCTTCCTGAACTGGCCCGAAGAGACCCTGATAAGCTGTTTCTAGGATCTACAGGGCTAAACGATGACCTGTACAATGCCTGTGTGGCTCGTGGAGCACCCGCTCGTCTCTATGAATGGTGTCTTTTGGCTGAAGAGTTGAAAATTGACCAGACCTGGAACGTGTACCATCCTGTGAAATCGGGGAGACGAAGCAAGCCTGAGAGAAGGGGAGAGACCGGCACAACTTCCTCAGCCCAACCACGTTCCACTGCCTGCTTCAACTGTGGCAAGGAAAGGCATCACATTGCGGAGTGCCATAGCAAAACCCCAGTTAGGATGTCGGATCGCACCTCTGGAGGGAAGCCAAGCAAATCCAGCCAGCACTTGAAAGACACAGCCTTGAAGTCCACAGAGGTCATGGAGCTCTCCCAAGCCCCAAAGGCAAGGGGTAGAGCTCCAACCCCAATGGACAACAAGTTGGGGACATCAGAGAGTGATTACAATGACAATCCATTGGTAAGTGGGCTGATTGACCCCATAACCATGCCCATAAGAAAACTCAAGGACCCCATCACTTTTTGCCAGCTTAATGGGTCCATAGCAGGGGGCATCCCAGGGAGTTTTGTCACCGAACCACTGGGATTGACCATGGCAAGCCACTCAGAGACTTTAGCGTTCATCGTGGCTCCCAGCATGGAATGGTCCTTGGGCTAACTTGGTTAAAGAAATGGAACCCGCTAATCAACTGCAGAGGGGGGTGACTAAGGTTCCCAAGGAAGAGAGCGCCTCTCCCAGGGTTGCCTGGAAATAGAATGGAGGGACTGAAGCAGGAACTAGCCTCTGTGCTGAGCGAGCAAGAGCTTCAGAGCATTCTGAAAGACTACTGAGATCTAGCCGAGGTTTTCAGTAGGAAGAGGTCGGATGAGCTTCCCCCTCACCGACCTATGGACTGTGCTATTGAGATCAACCCCGGGGCTAAGTTGCCAAAGCCAAAGCTGTATTCAATGACCCTTAGGGAATTAGATGAGCTCCGCAGGTTCATTGACAAGAATTTAGCCCAGGGGTTCATCCAGCCTGCTAGATCTTGGGTAGCAGCCCCTGTTCTATTCAGAGAGAAGAAGGATGGGTCTCTTCGACTCTGCATGGATTATAGATGCTTAAATGTGGTATCCATGGAAAATGTGTACCCCCTGCCACTCATGAGGGACATGTTAGCCCACCTGGCAAAAGGAAAAATCTTTTCTAAGCTAGACCTGCGAGAAGCATATTATCGCATCAGGATTAAGGAGGGGGATGAAGGGAAGACTGCTTTCAACTGCCCATTAGGTTGCTTCCAGTTCAGGGTGCTCCCTTTTGAGCTACAGGGAGCCCCCACAGTGTTCAAGCAACTGATCAATGAGGTTCTCCATCAACATCTGTATAAGGGGGTCCTGGGGTATTGGATGATATCCTGATTTACACCGAAACTAAACCTGAGCATGCGAAATTAGTCAGGGCGGTCTTAAAGAATCTCCATGCTGCTAAATTGTACGCCAAGCTGTCAAAGTGTGAATTCCATAAGGATAGAATTGACTATCTGGGCTACCGTATTTCTCATGAGGGGGTGCAGATGGACCCAGAGAAGGTGCAGGCTGTCATGAAATGGACACCTCCCTGCACTAGGAAGTAACTGCAGAGCTTTCTGGGGTTTGCCAACTTTTACAGGCACTTTATCCCCTTGTTTGCTCAGATCATGCTCCCTATCACAAACTTACTGAAAACTAAGGGAGGAAGCCAAAGCCTGACCAGCCACTAAAATGGACAGCTGACTGCCAAGCTGCATTTGAGAAACTTAAGAGACTTTTTTCCGCAGAACCGTTGCTGAAACACCCAGACCCGGAAAAGCCATTTGTAATTCAGGCAGATGCTAGTGATGTGTCGGTGGGGGCAGTGTTATTGCAGAAAAACCAGCAGGGCCAGTTACAATGTGCCTACACATCCAAACAATTGTCGGAGGCTGAACAACGGTGGGCTGCTTGGAACAAGGAAGCCTATGCAGTGAGATGGACCCTCTTAACCTGGAGGCATTTCCTAGAAGAGAGTAAAATCCCTTTCCAGGTCTGGACTGATCATTAGAATCTTGAAGCTTTGAAAAGCCCCAGGAGGTTGTCTCTGAAACAGGCACGCTGGGCCCAGCACTTTCATCCTTTTAATTTCTCCATCCACTATCTGCCAGGGGGAAAAAACTTCCTGGGAGATGCTTTGTCACGAATGCCACAATATAACAGTGGGAAGGTAGAAGTGGTTAAATCTCTACTTTCCCCACAGCAATTGGCTGCCCCAGCCACTACAAGGGCACAGACTAAGAAACCCCCACTGTTAGACAATGTGGTGATCAGGGAATTCAAGAAGGCACTGGAGAAGGATGAGTGGTTCAGCGGCCATAAAAATCTCTGCTCAGTGCAAGATGGGTTGACTTGGGTTGGAGGAAAGCTGTATGTGCCTGAAAATCATGCAGGCCTGTCAAGATTCAAAAATGGCAGGACACTTTGGGTTTGTAAAGACTCTTCACCTACTTAAGAGGGTGAGCAACACTTTGAAATTAAAGATATTTTAGATTCTTGCGAACATCATGGGTCCACACAGTATTTAGTGGCCTGGAAAGACTTGCCTGCTTCACAGAATGAATGGGTTTATAAAAAAACATGTCAGGGCCCCTAGATTGCTCAAACGCTTCCATACATGCTATCCAGATAAACCTGATTAATGTGTTTATTTTTGTTTCCTTTCCCCCTTCCTGTTTTGTTTTGCAGGTGGATTTGTCTTTCTATTGGGGGGGAATGTCAGAGCCCCTCAAATGTATTTGCCTTTAATCCTTCCATTTCTCCCTTTCTTGCTTTTGCCTATGTATTTTCGGGCTTGCCATACTGTTGGAGGAGGGTGCTTGTATGGGGATTATTATTTGCTTTGCTCTGCTTTGTACAAGATGCCCTCCCTCTGGGCGAGAGGAATGTGACCTGAAAACATCTGCCTTATCTCCAGACAAAAGAGCCTGGGACCGTTGGGAAACAAAACCGAGAGAGAGACCTTGAGAAGGACACTAAATCTTCAGCTTCTCATAACACGGTGGCACCTGTGAATTGGCTGGATTTCAACCGGATGGTTGGACACTGGGGGGGAGGAGTTTTGAATTGCCTTTTTGATGTAATCCTTTATGCACCAAATCTTTAGACCTTGCTTTGCTCTCTTGCCATCACTAACTCTCAATAAAAAGTTCCTTTTGAGACAATGTCTGTTTCAAGAGTTCTGCTTTCTTGGGAGATCTAGTTGAGGCAGGTCCTTACATTGGGTTTTATACAGGGTCTGAAGTCCATCTATACACTCCCAAAAGCTCGGATGGAGATTTTACAAAACCACGTGAAATCCAGAAGGGAACAAGACAGTGGTGTCCTTTATCCCCTTTATTATTTATTCTAATGTTGGAACTGTTATATAGAAATATTAGACAGGATAACAGAGCAAAAGGACTACAAATTAAAGTGCATAATTACAAATTATTGATTTGCAAAACCCGCTAGAGAACAATGAATATGTTATGAGAAAGATTAAAATGTTTGGAGAAATGATGGGTTTAAGAATAAATAAATAAAGGACAACAATACTAAGAACATAAATGTGGAAGATCAGAAAAAAGTGGAATTTAAAACTGGTTTTAAAGTTGTGAAAAGGGTATAGTGTTTGGGGGTGACTCTTACTGAGGAAAATTCTAAAATTACGGTAAAATATGAAAGGAGATAAAATTGGATTTAAATAGTTGGCAAAATTAGATTTCATTAATGGGAAGAATTTCAATAATTAAAATGAATGAACTACCTAGAACCGTGGTGGTGAACCTATGACACACGTAAAAAAAAAAAAAAGTTTCGACTTCCGGTTTGCCGACGCGGCTGCCATGGATGCTTGGAAGATGAGCTCCATCTTCTTCGTCCAGTTTCGTATCGTTGGGGGCCCCCCAAAGGGTCGAAAAGTTGCCCTGAAGAGGCGACCAGTAAGGAGGGGCTTTCGCTGGATCGTAGGAGAGCAGTAGCTCTCCCATTAGAGCTGGCGTTCCCTCCGAACTGGCAGATGAAAGACCGGCCATAGCAATATGGCCGGTCACTAGGCTGTGGACAGCCAAAGTCACACTTACCATCAGGCAACATTAAAGCAGCGTGGAAGAGACTGGGTGAGATCTACCTCTCTTATATTCTAACTTCTTTTTTTACCTACAGAAGCTGCTAAAGTACTTTCCCCCCTGTGGAGAGGGAAGGGGGATTTTAGCCCTCCCTCCAGAAACAGACTGACTATCCAGGGGAGCTTAAACATTGAAAAAATAATTGGATCCCAATTGGAACTTTATTTCCTAAAATTTGTGGACTAAAAGGTTTTCTATTATCTATTTTTTTTACTTTCTATTTTTATTGAAGATTGGGGTTTTTCCTCATAAAATAGAAGAAAAACTGAAAGGATTAAAATAACTTTGAGATTCAAAGGAAAATTTTAAACAGTGGGGTGACATCTTGTGGTTAAACCTGAAACTTCAACCTGTTATTCTTTAAGAGACTTGGCTGACAGCCCAGAAAATAAGATAAGATTTATGCAACCTTGAACACCAGCTGTCAGAGACTTAGCTGTGCTCTTTATTTACTGGGGGGAAAAACTGTAAAAGCTTCTAATTTAATTCATCATTATGGAAGAAGACCAGAAACAGACTTTTCTTATGGAGGAAAATTTGGCACAAATTCTTGATAGCAACTTATCAAATTCTTCTTACAGCTGGTGATGAAATGAGAGCTTTTAGAGAAAAACGAGAAAGCAGCTCAGATATGCAAACTCAAACTTTGATTATAACTAAAGAATCAACTATACAGAATACTACAGAAAAAGTGGAACAATTAAATATTATGCCAGAAGATTTAACTGCCCAAGAAGTACAGACAATGGAAAATTCAGAAAAAAATCTGACAATATGGATGGAGGAAAAAGCCTGCTACATAAACCAGAAGGAATGTGAGGATCAAGATGAAGAACAGATGGAAGAAAAGATAAATAGTTCAGGACAACTACGTCGAGAGGGGAAAATTAAGAGACGACCTGTTAGACTTGCTAGATTTGCTAGACTGGATGGTTTTTCAACACCACACAATACCTATAATAATACAAGGAGAACTGTTTGACGACTCAGAAGTACGGACATGGAAGACGATCTGGCAAAGAAAGAAAGCTAGAATACGACTGAAGAAGAATGGGGTCTTGACCTACTTACGAGATTTAAAATAGAATATAGAAAATATTCAAGTAGATAAGATGTGTATTTTGAATACAAGATATTGTTATGAAATGAAGAAAAGAAAATTTTTGGCTATTTAAAATTTAGAAATATAAATGTTAATAGTTAAATTTGAATATTGAGTTGTTTACAAAGGTTAGATAAAGGTGATTAAGAGATATATATGCTAAGATTTATTGATGAAATGTGAATAAACATGTTTTGATGTAGTGGTAAGAATGAAATCTAAATGTTGAAATGGAAGAAATTTTGGTTACTGAATTTAAGATATTTGGAAATTATACGAAAATAGGAATATTATATTGAATTATCAATTTGTTGATGTAGAATTGAGATTGATAACATATGTATCCTGAACACCAGATGTTGTGGGGAATTGTGACAAAGAGAATTGGGGTCATTTAAAACTTGGAAATGATAAATATTAAACGTTAAACTTAAATATTAATGGAAAATTAAAACTGGGAAAATTTACTAGGTTATTGATGGTCTAAAAGATGGAATGTTAAAACAATTAAGACATATATAAACTAAAAGTTATTGATAAATGTAAGAAAGTTATTTTGTATCTGATTGATAGAATAAGAAGTATACTAATAAGAGACAGTACATGTTAAGGGAAAAAGAGAGGAAATATTGGCTGAAATAGTTGGAGACTTGTATTAATAATCTCTGTATGTAACTGAATCATTGTAATTCAGTCGCCACATTGTTTTTCAAAGATATTATTGTAATATTAGAAAATAAATAAAAAGTTTAATAAAAACAAAGTTTCAATCAATCAATTTCAACTTCTCGTGGGAAAAAAAAAGATCTCGCAAAGTTGGAATTGCTTGACTGAACTTTATTTTCAGTCCCACACAGCAGCGGAGGAAGTGACGCATCGGAGCTGGAAAAAAGGTGCCGTGGGGGGGGAGGAGCGGTGGGAGCAGGGCACTCCATGCGAGGGGTGGGGCGGGGCCTGTTGCTTCCCTCCCCCTGCCAGACACCTGCCAAAGCAGCGCAGGGTAAGGTTGCCACTCCCGCCCCCGCCCAGATGCCCTCGCCTCCCCCAAGTGTTTTTTTTTACTAACCTGCATTTCAGCTGCATTCTGTTTCTCCATTCACTTCTCAGCCTTCACCACATGTTTGTGGGACAAACAAAAAAAGTTCCATGAGACTTTCTAACTTCTTGCAAGATCTTGTGAGAAGTTAGAAAATCTCATGGAACTTTTTTTTTTTTTACCGATAGTCCCACAAACACGTGGCGAAGGCTGAGAAGCAAACGGAGAAATGGAACGCAGCTGAAAGGCAGGTTAGTAAAAAAAAACGCTTGGGGGAGGCGAGGGCATCTGGGTGGGGGCAGGGGCAGCAACCTTACCCTGCATGGTGGCGGGAGGGTTAACAGCGGGCACGGGGGGCCCAGGAGGAGCTGCGCAAAACAGGCAGAGGGGAGGCCGGGCAGATTGCCAACGCTGGCGCGGAGGCTGATTGCAGGCACGACGGGACAGCCGTGCACGGCAGAGGCACTGCTTGGGGCCAGAGGGGAGGCCGGGCAAATTGCGGGCGCCAACAGCAGTGCCTGTGCAGAGGGCAATCGCACGCACTAGCAGGACAACTGCACACGGCAGAGGCGCTGCTCGGGGGTGGAGGGGAGGCCGGGCAGATTGTGGGCGCTGGTGGTGGTGCCAGCACCCGCAATCTGCCTGGCCTCCCCTCCAGCCCCGAGCAGCGCCTCTGCCGTGCTTGGCTGTCCCGCTCATGCATGCGATCACCCTCCACGCCAGCACCACCACCAGCACCCGTAATCTGTCCAGCCTCCCCTCCAGCCCTGAGCAGTGCCTCTGCCGTGTGCAGCTGTCCCGCTCGTGCGTGTGATCGCCCTCCGCGCCAGCGCTGGTGCCGCTGCAGAAGTCGCACAATGGGGCATGTATCTGGGCAGTTCGGGTGAGAAGAAGGTGGGCTTCGTAGGGCTGGACCCTGGCGCCCCCGAGTCCTCCCGTGACGGGGCCCTGCTGATCGCTGGCTCCAAGGGCGGAGGCGGCAGCAAAAAAAGTCCCATTTGCCGCTTCCTGCCCAATGCCGCTGACATGAGGCCGCGGAACAAGCCGGGCAGAGGTAAGAAACCGGGTCAGGGCGGCGGGAGAAGGGTGCTCTGCGAGGGTTGGGTCCGACGCACGTGGGATTGCTGCCTCACTTTCCATGCCGGGGCTGGACTGGACTGGGCACGGAGTCTCCTCGCCGCTTCTTCCCCTGCGGACATCGGGAGCGCCCACCCCACCTACTGCTCGTCCCGGGGCACCTGCTGCCATCCTGCGCTTGCCAGCCCTTCGCTGGCCAGCCGGGTGCACCGAGCTCAGGCCTCAGCAGATGGCTCCTCCACCTGAGGGTGCATGCGGGGAGAGGCACACCTGGCTTGGTAAGCCGCGGTCCGCCCGTAGGAGCAGAAGGATGGAGGAGGGCTACCCGGGGACGGGCGCAGGGCTGCCCACGGGGGGGAATCTGACCAGCCCCAGCCTGGAGGGGGAGAGAGGCTGAGGGAGCCTGAAGGGAGGCATCCCAGCATGCCCGGCTGGCCAGCAACAGGCTGGAGAGCGCGGGATGGCGGCAGCTGCCCCAGGATGAGCGGTAGGTGGGGTGGGTGCTCCCGATGTCCATGGGGTAAGAAGCCGTGAGGAGGCTCCGCGCCCAGTCCAGTCCTGTCCCAGCATGGCACGGAAAGCGAGGCAGCAGCCATATGTGCGTCCCCGTGCACGAGTGCACCCCCGCCCTGCCAGGCAAGTGGAGCTGCGGCATCTTCGGCAGAAGAGCGCAGGCAGGCAGTGGAAGGCATGAGGAGCCCCAATCCCAGCACAGCCCCTCCTCCCCCCTCGGTAGAGCTGCGGGGCTCAGGAGCCTCCCCCCATACCCCCCCACCCGCTGAGTAATATGCCCTCCTGCCCACTGCCCCACCCACCAGAGCAACATCAAGTTGGCCACGCCCATCCTGGCCGTGCCCACCCAGTCTGCCATTTCCACCACCAATCAATAGAGGAAGTATAAAAGAAGATTAGCTGATAAAATGCTACATAGAACAGAGATGATATTGAAATGTAAATGGATGATATATCGAGACTTATTGATATTTGAGAAAGAGGGATTTAAGATAAAGACAAGAGAACAATTAATAAGTGAAGTATTTGCTTGTGATTGCTTTAATTAGTATATAATTTTGAAAGATTTAAATTTGATAAAAAAAAATTGTTTTCACAGGAATTAAATCTGAACTGGAGGTTAATTTATGTTCTGGAAGTGACCACTTGATTTCTAAAGTATAAAAAATGTCAAGATGAACCTAGAAGATAAATACATTAAAAAGAGTTATGGTAAAATGGGCAAAATAATTTGGGTATAATGCTAGATAAATCAGATGATAAATCAGATGAATGGACTAAAATTTACATTAAATTATATTTTGAAAGAAAAACTTTATAAAATGATGTATCATTGGTACTTGACCCCAGGTAGACTAGCAAAAATATATAAAGGGATTTCTAGTAAGTGCTGGAAATGTAGTCAAAATCCAGGTTCATTTTATCATATGTGGTGGTTTTGCAAATATGTGAAAACATATTGGATAAACATAACAATGACAATGCAAAATATATTTAACATACAAATATTAATGAAACCTGAATTTTTTCTTTAGGTATGATGGACAAGCCAATTGAAAAACAATTTGGGGTGCTATTCGTTCACATGGTGATGAGTGCGAGGATTGTACTTGCAAAACATGGGGAAAAAAGAGATGCTGACTGTTGAAGGATGGCTTTTTAAATTGATTAAATTAGCAGAGATGACAAAGTTAACTTCTTGGAGTAGAGATAGCCAAACACTAAGATGGGAGGAGCTAGAGGCCATATTGTGGAAACCTGCTTGGCATAAAAAGAAAGCTAGAATTAGGTTTAAAAATGAGAGTTAAAACTTTATCTGATGGGTAAAATGGCTTTTAGAGACTTTGACTGAGCTAATATTTTTGAGATTTCTAAGGTCTAAGATTTTGGTCTGAGTTAATATTGATGTAAATTATGGATTTGATTATGGTCTGGAATGGCAATTACGGAAAATTGGAAAAGTTAAAATTAAAGGAGTTGGATTGAGATTGGTGAAATATTACTGATATTTTTACTTACAATGATTGAATGTTGGATTGATTTATAAAAATATTTGATAGAGTACAGGAAATAGAATATAGTTGAGAAATATTTATATATATATATATATATATATATATATATATAATAGTTATACTATATGTCTATTTTAGAAATAATTATTGTTTTATTATTTTAGGCTAAAATGTAAAATGGTTTTAAAATACTTAAAGTTATGTTCATTTATAAAATATGTATGTGAAATAGAATAGAATAAGAGATAGAATTTAATTGAGAAGTATAAATTGAATAATTGGAATAATATGTATATGTTAGAAACAATCTATATTATATGGATACCTGAATTGTATACTATATGTTTATGTAAGGCCAAATTGGAATATGTTAATTGTAAGTTAGTTAAGCCTGAAAACGGGTGGAAATATTATTGATAGTTTTTGTTCTTTGTTTTTGTTTTTTTCTTGAGTGATAAAATAGAGAGGGAAACTTTAAAGAAGTAATTTAAATTGTTCATGTATGATTATATTTTTTACTTTGTTCCATGGAGTGCCCTATCTCCACGATGAGTCTTAAGCACTTGGTTGTAAAACAAAAAGTTCAATAAAACTTGTTATATGAAAAACAATTTGGGGTGCTATTCGTTCACATGGTGATGAGTGCGAGGATTGTACTTGCAAAACACGGGGAAAAAAGAGATGCTGACTGTTGAAGAATGGCTTTTTAAATTGACTAAATTAGCAGAGATGACAAAGTTAACTTCTTGGAGTAGAGATAATGGACTAGACAGCATTTCTGGACTTTCTATGTGCTAAATATAATAACAGATAGTTAACAGAGGGATTTGATGATTAGTGTAATGTTTAGCTCAACCTGTTGATTACCTTTTCTTCTTTCAGTATAGGAGGAAAACAACTTCATATCATGTTTAACTTTATAAAACATGGAACAAAAACACAAAAAATCTAATTTAAATAGCAAAAAATCCCAGAGTGTCCTAAGCTGGAGAAACTAAAATCATAAGACAATCATACATGCATTGCTTAAGCTAAATTATTATGTCTACCTAAACTTGGTAAAAGGATTTCAAGAAAAAAAAACATACCTTGAAAAAACCATGAGCGCTATTCCTTTGTCCCAACCAAAATGTAGTGCCAACTGGTAAATTCATATACGGCTTTTCCACCACTTTCTCATATATTCTATTTTTAAAAAAGAAAGTAGGAGTAAAATACTTTTTAGAAGAAGTCCTGTTCTTTCAATTCATACAAGTTACTGATACAAATTGTAACTTTTAACTTACTTATTGCAGTCTACATGCAAAATCAAATGCGATGCACTGATTGCTAAGGACAACCTGTGCCACTTGTCATCTGCCAAAATGTAAGGAAATATTTCGGTGTGTGAGCGATGGTTTCCTGAACGATAGTGCAATCTAATTTCATTTCTATGGCCGCTGCTTTCTAGTTCCAAGTATCTGCATCAGAAATGGACCAGAAAGTTATGAAGTAATTTAACACCAAAGAAATAGAAATACATGCTTCTTTGCATACAAACTACAATAAAAATGAACAGCTATTCATAAAAAGCAAATACCGCATAGTTAGGCCACTCTTTCGAATACAGCAAAATCCACATTCTGGACAGAGGGGACCGCTGGTTTGAAAGAGGAGTCAAAGAGGTCATCTATGTCAAAATTGAACAGCCCTTTCTCAACAGAGGGGGAGGGATACGACATCAGCTATCTCCAGTCTACAACACAGTCCTTTCAACAGTTCCAAGAAGGCTCCACACCCATTGGCACTACTCAGGTGACCCTGACAACACAGATAAGCCTCCAAGGGCTTCAATGCCTCACTAAAAGAATGTAAATGACCAGCTGTCTGCAAGGAATATAAATCCTGCCATTCCCCACCATCCAGTCAGAGCTGAAGAAGCTTCTTGGATGAGAAGAGAAATGTCTTCAAAGAAAAGCAAGAAAGTCCAGTTGCTTCGTGAAAAAAGCATCTTTGAGACTACATAGTTAGATTTTCTCCTAACTTGGTTTCAGTATGGCAAAGAATAACTCAAATTTGAAATTACATCAAAAATTAAACATATAACTGTCATAAATGTCCCAAAATGATATAAATGCATGTTTCCATAAAATAAGCAGTCTTATGTTTTCTTTCTCTTTCTTTCTTTCTTTCTTTCTTTCTTTCTTTTTCTTTCTTTCTTTCTTTCTTTCTGTAGTTCTTACACAAGGAAATATTTTGGGTTTACTGATTTAAAAAAATAAATAAATGAATGAACATATAAAAAAGTCAATAGTACATAATCTAATATAATAATTCCTTCCATCTCAAAATTTGAAAAGGATAAAATAATTGTTTACAAAAGAGAAAAGGAGTAAACCCAATATTTTAATTTTATTTTTTTTCCTAATCAATTTGTAAAGCCACTGATTGAAGCAAATAAAATTGAATTATTCATAGGAATAGAGATATGCTATTGCAAAATTTTAGCATTAATTAAATCTAACATTCACTTTTTCTATCTATATAAAATGTAGAATAGTGGTTATATTTATATAATCTAGTACTAAGAAGCCTGGTATAAAATACTATATGTTATAAATACATATATTTATCTATTTATCCATCAAAATTAGAAACTACCTATGTAATTCTCTGTGACCCTGGCAGTACACCATAAAAACATAAAAGCTATATAAAAATACTGTTGCTCCATAAAAGATATATTTCTATAGATACTTCTGTAGATAAAGACCCAGAAGCATGTTTTATTGAGTTTCTAAGCTTACTCTTATTTATGCATATTTGACTGTATTCTATTTAAAAAATATTCTAAACAATATGTCATTATTAAGCTTCTGATGTAAAAGAATGTGGCTGATAAAAATTAGTGCATATTATAGATTAGATTAGAAAATTATAAAAGTATACATTTTTGCTATTTTTGATGAATTGGTATATAAGGGAATAAGACAATATTAGACAGTATTAATGCTGTTTACTTAAAAGAAAGTAAAGGATGGAGAGAGTTACCAGCACTGTAAAATAATATCAACATCACTGATTTGTTAATAGCAGCTTTTCCAAACTGAGTACCTAGAGATGTTGAATATCAGGTGTATTAAATCTTTAGCCTATGTATTTAATAATCACATAAGCTGATATATGTAGCAGAGAAATGTCAATATTATCAATAAGACTAGTGTTATAAGAAAGTTATCAGACACAATGTTGAAGCAAAAGCAACAAATGATATTGATTACATTTAGCATAAAGCTTCATAGAATATTATCTATTTTATCATGTGCATGTTCTTCTAAGATGACTAATAGATATATAGAGAATCATTTGGAACTAGAATAATAAGGAAAAATAAAATATAGAACAATTAAGCATGCAAAGTGTCTTCCTAGCCATTCACAACACATATGTTCAAAACACAGATTGTTAGGCTATACTCCTGTTTTTATTTATTTATTTATTAATGCAATTTATATGGCCATCCATCTCATGGGAAATGATTCTGATGATGCACAAAAATCCAATAAAATAAAACAATAATTTCCTAAAAACATTATTTAATAATTATTAGAAAAGCATTAAAAAGTATAAAAGAGAAACTAAAAGGAAAAGGAAATAGTAGATGGAGAGATGTTAATGGATCCCCACATGAGTTCATCCATCCCTGGGTTCCCCAGCCCTGCTGGCATGACCAGGTCTTCAGAGATATTTGAAAGGTCAAGAATAATGAGAGAAGATTACAATGCAGATGCTACAGCAGAAAAGGCCCATTTGCACCTAACAACATTACAACTTTGCTTTGCAGCATTTTTTCCCTTTTTCCCATGGGATGACTTCAACTCATTTTTAATCCATGAGGCATATGTCATTGTTAGCTGAATTATATCAAAATAATATTCCAACACCAGCTAGTGGTAAAATCTCAATTTCCTGCAATGGAATTGGCAATGGGAGGCATATGTGTCAACATCTGTTAAATTGTACATCTTTATCTTGTTTTAAAGTTTACATGCAGGCAGTAAATATCATGATATGCACTGAATGCTAGCAATAATTAATATAAATATTGCATTTATTTATCATTTTAGTCATATTTGTCCTATTTATTTGTAAGATTCCAATAAAATCAGACTGCACATCACCTGCACATGGTTCTGATAGATGAGACCAATTAAAACAGAACTCCGAAGCTTGAGTTTTCCTCTAAGAACATGTTTATTGGTTACAAAGTATTGGCACGATCAAATGTGAAACCAAGACTAAAGTTCCCTCCAAAAGCAACAATATTACAAAGTTAAAATTCCCACTCCAAATCTATGCAATCAACTATGTTTCCCAATAGAATAGTTTGGCGGGCTTTCTGACATTAAGCTCAACACCCCCCAGCTGAGGGAACAGAAATGACCTTGGCTCCCATGGGACAAAGAATTGTTTAGGTTAGCATAGAACCTCCCATACCTCCTCCCCCCAATCTTGTGGCAACCGAAAATGAACAAGATGCCTTCAGTCAGGTTCGTTGCAGGTTTGACACTCTTATTATAAATTCAGTAAATTTCATTAATTAGTTATTGATACTTCTCAAATAACTATTCCTTTTCCCATGTTTAATAGACAGATTAAGAACAAAAATAATTGGCAATACTTTCTGGAAAGAAGTCTCAATAACTACTGTATATTGGCTATTATGCTATGATCTATAGTACATCTATCACTGAAAGATTCACAAAATCAGGAATATCTCATGCAGAAATTACGGGACCACATTCTAAATGATTCCTCATGGCTTTTTTCTTCATGAATAATAATTGAGTCCTATCTCCCTTTGATAGACATTACATGTTTTATTTCACTCCACAATAATGTCTGAAAGTTGTAAAAGACTAACTAAATATGGCACATGAATATGACTTTAAACACAGAAAGTTTTATGCTAGCCAATTCTACAGAGTAAAACTGTTATTTATTCTATAAGTAGCTTTCTAAGGCCTAAACAATTTTTCAATTTTTTTTAAAAAAAATCCTGTTGGCCTCAGATATCCAAAAAGCAGTTTAATAAGCATATTATTAAATGTTAATGCATATTCATTTTAAAACTAGCATCTGAACAATCATACTCCAAACAAAATCCATTGGTAGATGTTTTACAGCCTATGCAGGAAAAAAACACATCCCTTTAATGAAGGAAGGGACAGAGGAAAGGAGGAAAGAAAAGATTACTATGGCTTATACTACTGATTAGACAACAAAGAAAAAATGTTTCAGCAGCTTATCATATGCGATTTATAGCGACAAACTACATTAGATTCTATATCTTTAAGGATCATGTTGATAGTTCTTTGCTAGAAACATATATTGACTGTTTCATCTGCTATAGCAGATACACAAGAACTTTGGTAACAACTCTTTTACCTGTGATAAGACTTGCCTTACTATATGATAAAGAAATCTTTCTCAAATGCCCTCAGTCTTCTTCTTTAGTTTTCTGTTTTTACTGTAGGTAGACTTCTACAACTTTGGGGAACGTTCACTCTTTCAAAATTAAAAGCCCTGTTTTAACTACTCTCACAGTCCTCAATAAATGTATTAGAAATAAATCTAATCTGCTTCAATAAAATTTGCCTGTGATATGCATAGGATCACTGCCCAAGTTAGTGTCTGTCATCTTTTAGATTTATTTTAGGCTTGTTCTAAGTTGGGAAAATTAGACTTCTTGGAGTTGAGCTCAGCTAGGTGCTATCATAGCCAAGCATTCTTTTTGCTTTTGCTTTATTCCAAAAGTATTTTTTCAATGCTTAATCCTGCTTCTTTTTTCCAATGGTCTCCCTTGTTAAGTATAAAGTAGGTTTGACCCTAATTTTTTTTATAAGTCAGTTTAAATATACCATGAATAAATAAATGTCAAGAAATGTATATTTTTATGCATACCTGTGATCTAAATGATGAACAGAAAAAATAACACCTGAGTTTAAGAGTGTTTGTTTGAGAGATACCAACATGGTAAATTCATGTTTATTTCTCAGTTTCTGAAAAAAAAGTTCAGCTTTCTCTGGAGATGCTTTTATATTTCTTGCAGTTCCTGAAATAAAGCAAAACAAAAACAAATTATTCTAATTCAAAAGCAAACTAGGCACAGAAACATCTTTACAATTCATTATAATGAAAAAATAATTGATTAGTCAAATGCAAAAAAAAACTTTCAGACCTATTTCATTATGTATTTCAGTGTAGAATCAAAGTCAAGTATTCATCCTCATTACTGAAATGCTATTTTTTAAAATTATGTTTTAAACATTTAAAGTTTTGTTTTACATATAAACATGTTGTTTTCAGTTCTGAGCACGAAAATGATTCCATTTATTAGAACCATGTTTTACCAATCATAAACTAAAATTATAAAGTATTACACATTTGTATTCAGTAAAATGTACACCAAAGTCTGAAAATATAAACAGTTTGTTTACCAAAGTTGGCAAGGGACAAAGGAAAAATACTCAGGAAAACATGTATCTTACCCGAAAGCTAAAACACACTGCAGCTCTTTACAAAACACTGTGGCATTTACTCTTTGCAAGAAACAGACAATAAAATTCACAATTCTAGGAGACCTGCGGTTGTGGGATCGTGGACATCCGCACCCCGCGGCTAGTTTCGGCCTGCCATGGAACCTTAAATGGGTCTAAGTCGCCCCAGAGAGGCGGCGAAGAAAAGAAGGGTGCCCTGACGATTCTGGAATGACGGTGGTCGTTTCACTCGATTCGGGGAAAGCCTTCTAACCCAACAGGAGAAAGTCTGGTTACACTTTGTTGACCAGCCAAGCTACTTGCAGCCGAAGTCCAAAGGCACTAACCAGCACAACGTGACCAGCGTGCTTGAAACTGGGTGAGGAATTTGATCTTCTCTCTCCTATTTTATATCTGATTTCCTGGAAAAGTTCCTCAAGAAGCAAAAAGCCTCCCAAAGTGAGAAGGGGGGATTACCTCACCCTTCTATAGACGGAAACAGCGAATTAAACCCTTATGGGGAATAAAAATATAAAATACTACAGTTTGGATAAATTTGAAAGCTAAGAAAATTGTTAAAACTCTATACCTGAAAAAGCATTGATGAAATTATATATATATATCAAAAGAAGAACAAAAATAACTCTTTGTTCTAAAAAGTTGAAAAATGAACAGTGACATCTAGTGGAGGATTAGAGAAAACCATAGCAGCATTGACCCAGAATTTGGGAAGACGCCTAGAAATAGCAAAAAACAGCTGGGAAGAAAGCATTGAGCTATCTACTACTGAGTGAAATTACGTATGTTTAGAAACTGCTGACCTTCTGGGATTATAAACACACTGAGCTGCACTCTTCAACCTAAGAACTGTTTGCAGAGATAGAAAAATCTTGACCTCTGGCTAATCTTCTAAAGGAGAAATTCCTGGAAAACTTTTAGATGGTCAAATACTTGGACTGAATCCCAACTGGTTGATAATTACAAGATTCCTGAAAAGAAGAACTGTCACAAAATATTATTTCCAGTGGTGCCTTGACAATTGGAAACATATTGGATTATAAAACCATTATATAAAGATAAGAACTACGTAAGATTTGGCTGTTTGGATTTTAAGATGGATTGGCTTGATAAAGCTAATTAAAAAGACACCGATGAAAAACTACTTAGAGGAGAGAGATAAAACAGATATTATATACCTATCTAAAAATGATAGAAAACCATACCCAATACCTTCTCCTGAAGACCCCAGTTTGGAGCTTCAAAGATCTGCAGGAACAATGACTGAAGACAAAACAAATACATGCCAGGAGAAAATATACACAATGCTGTGAAAGATTCAAACAATAATTGTTTCAAATCATGATGAGATTAGAAATAAGTTTGACAATATAAATGAACATATCTCTAACAAACCTACAACTAAATGACACTCAAAAAATGACAACAAAGAATGAATAAACAAACAAATCAGACAACAGAATATAAATGAAATGAAAGTGACTTAAATAGAAAAGCTACAAATGAAGAAAACTACAACTTAATACAAACAAACAAAAATCTGCAAACCTTATTATAATAAAGAAGACAAAAAAGATGCTTTATCCTCCAGGACTTCAAAACAAATTTGAGGATAAAAAAGAACTAATAAAATGGATTAAAGAACTGTCAGAACAATCATTAAAACGTGGGAGACAAAAAGCAGATACTTTACTTGATTTGTCTTTTTTGTCCCCAACAACACTTACAAAAATACAACCTGGCAAGCCAAAGTTACTGATTTGGAAAGCGATCTGGCAAAAGAAGAAGATTCAAGTTGAAGTCAGGAGACGTGAGTCAACCTATCAGATGGAATATTATATGACTAAACACTTGTTTGAATACAATATTTAATAACAATATTTAATCCTATAATACACCATCTAATAATCTTTCTCTAGGGCCCCTTTATATCCAAACTTTTGGATATAAAGCGGCCCTAGAGAAAGATTATTAGATGGTGTATTATAGGATTAAATATGTTGGAATATGGCCAAAAGAATAGATAAAGCTTGTAAAGGGGCCCAATAGTAAGAGGAATAAGATATATAAGTAGTATAATATTTTTAGAATATTATACCCCCCAAAAAAAGGAAAAAAAATGATAAAGTACAGGTAGTCCTCGACTTACAACAATTCGCTTAGTGACTGTTTGAAGTTACAATGGCACTGAAAAAGTGACTTATGACCATTTTTCACACTTATGACTGTTGCAGCATCCCCAGGGTCATGTGATTTACATTCGGATGCTTGGCAACTGATTCATACTTATGACATTCACAGTGTCCCAGGGTCATGTGATCACCTTTTGCAACTTTTTGACAAACAAAGTCAATGGCGGGCGGGGCAGCTCATCACTCAGGTTGCAGGATGCCTGTGTGTGGGGAATCCATGGGTCTATGGTGGAGGGGGGATGGGACTGGGGTGGGTGCCCTCCTTCCCTCCCTCTCTCCCATTGTCCTTTCCTTCCTTCTTTCCTTCCTTTCTTCCCTTTGTCCCTTCCTCCTTCCCTCTCTCCCTTCCATTGTCCATCCCTCCCTCCCTCAGGTTTCAGGGTGCCTGTGGGGGGGGGGGGAATCCATAGGTCTCTGGTGGAGGGGGATGGGACTGGAGTGGGTGCCTTCCTTCCCTCTCTCTCTCCCATTGTCCATTTCTTCCTTCTTTCCTTCCTTCCTTCCTTCCCTTCCTCTTTGTCCCTTCCATTGTCCATCCCTCCCTCCCTCAGGTTGCAGGGTGCCTGTGGGGGGGAATCCATGGGTCTCTGGTGGAGGGGGGTGGGACTGGGATGGGTGCCTTCCTTCCCTCCCTCTCTCCCATTGTCCATTCCTTCCTTCTTTCCTTCCTTCCTTCCTTCCTTCCCTCCCTCTTTGTCCCTTCCTCCTTCCATTGTCCATCCCTCCCTCCCTCAGGTTGCAGGGTGCCTGTGGGGGGGGGAATCCATGGGTCTCTGGTGGAGGGGGTGGGACTGGGGTGGGTGCCTTCCTTCCCTCCCTCTCTCTCATTGTCCCTTCCTTCCTTCCTTCCTTCCTTCCTTCTTTGTCCCTTCCTCCTTCCCTCCCTCCCTTCCATTGTCCCTCTCTCCCTCTCATTGTCCTTCCCTCCCTCCCTCCATCACTCAGTTTTAATTACTTCGATGCTGGTTCCTTTGCTGATTCACTTTCCTTTTGTGCTCGCACTCGGTGCAGCCGGGAGCCCAGCACAGCCGCCGTTCTTCCACAGGGGGAGGAGAGCGCAGGCAGCGGAGGAGCGCACGGGGGCGGGGAAAGGGCCGCGGCTGCCAGACTCCCTCTGGTGCGTTGCGCACAGCCGCAGCAGGAGAAAAGCAGCGAGAGGGGAAGCGCTCATTCATTGCTGCAGCCAGCCCTGAGGAAGAGCCGGCACAACCCCCAGGCGAATCCCGCCTGGCTACATTCTTTGCCGCCGAAAGAAGGGCTTTGATCCTGCTTCCCCTTCGCTCCGGCCAGGTCCATGAATGCCAGATCTAACCCCAGGGCAGTTGGAAAGGCCAGCAAGCTGGCTGGGGGTTTTGGGGTGGAGACATGTGAGCCTTCCTCTGTCTTCTTGAATCTGGCTTTGATCCCGCTTCCCCTTCGCTCCGGTGAATGCCAGATTCAAGAAGACGGAGGAAGGCTCACATGTCTCCACCCCAAAAACCCCAGCCAGCCTGCTGGCCTTTCGAACCGCCCTGGGGTTAGATCTGGCATTCCCCTTCGCTTCCCCTTTGCTTTGGCGGGTCCGTGAATGCCAGAAGAAGCAAAGAAGTGCTGATCAGCTGGAAAGCAGGCTGATCCTGGCGCTTTCACTGAGCCCCCCCCCCAGCCCTGGAGAAGCGCCAATCAGCTGGAAAGCAGGCTGATCCTGGTGCTTTCCCTGAGGCCCGCCCCACAGCCCCGGAGAAGTGCCGATCAGCTGGAAAGCGGGCTGATCCTGGCGCTTTCCCTGAGCCCCCCCCCACAGCCCCGGAGAAGCGCTGATCAGCTGGAAAGCGGGCTGATCCTGGCCCTTCCCCTGAGCACCCCCCCACAGCCCCAGAGAAGCACCGATCAGCTGGAAAGTGGGCTGATCCTGGCGCTTCCCCTGAGCCCCCCCACCGCCCCGGAGAAGTGCCGATCAGCTGGAAAGCAGGCTGATCCTGGCCCTTCCCCTGAGCCCCCCCACAGCCCCAGAGAAGTGCCGATCCGCTGGAAAGTGAGGCTGATCCTGGCGCTTCCCCTGCGCCCCCATAGCCCCCAAGCATTTTTTTACTCACCTGCTTTCAGCTGCACTCCCTTTCTCCTTTTGCTTCTCTGCCTTTGTTTGCTTCTCTGCCTTCGCCACGTGTTTGGGGTAAAAAAGAAAAAAAAGTTCCATGAGACTTTCTAAGTTCTCTTGTGAGAAGTTAGAAAGTCTCATGGAACTTTTTTTTTTTGTCTCACAAACACATGGCGAAGGCCGAGAAGGACAGGAGAAAGGGAATGCTGCTGAAAGCAGGTGAGTAAAAAAAAAACCGCCTGGGGGAGGTGAGGGCATCGGGGCGGGGGCGGGGGGGCAGGCAATGCGTTGCGCAGCTCCAGCGGAATCTTCCCTGAAGACTGTGTGAGGCTGCCTGCCATCCCCAAGGCCGCCGCCAATCAGCTGGAGCTGCGCGCTTTGATCCTGGGCTCTCAGTAGGAGCCAGGCAACGTGCAGTTCCAGCTGACTTTGCCACAAGCCCTGTGCAGCGCTGCTGCGCTTCACCTCATCCACTTTTACACTTTTGTTTACATTTTTTTTGTTTAACAAATTTTTTACATTTTTTTTTACTTTTTTTTTTACATTTTTTTCAACCCGTCCTACGCGTACCACCAGCCAGGTGCTCGCGTACCACTGGTGGTACACGTACCACGGGTTGAAAAGCCATGGCTTAGTGATTGAGTTGCTGGTTCCAATTACCATCATTAATGGTGGAGGGCTACCTGTGCTTGTTATATTTAGCCTATACAGATTTATTCATTAAGTAAATCTAGTTTAGCTCTGTGCTAGATCTAGCAAGCAGGATAAAGATTGCGAGTTCAGATTCACTATTTATTGATTAAAATATAAACTATTATGGCTCACTGTAGTGTAAAAATATAACAATACAGTACAGCAAGAGCTGTAGACAAACAATTGGTTTATTTTCTTCTTTTGTTTTCTGCATGGTAAGATTTGTAGCATAAGGACCTTTTAAGGACCTTCCTGGACTACTAAGTCTTTCTACTATGTTGCTGGGCCAATATTACGGGCATGGGAGAAGTGGAACCCTATCACACATTCCTGGCACTGTGACTTTTATCCGTTTGGCAGTGGTGTTCATTATTTAAAATTAGAAATGCTGAGGCTCAAACGCACTGAGAAAATATTTCTGATTGGTAGTTCAATTCCAGGAAGAGCCCTGAGAGGGTGGGAACTGGTAAGGTAAAGTTGGCAGGGAAAATAGAGACAAATGCAAGATGTACTTTTTATTTCTTTTCACTGCTACTTGTGCTCCTGTTCTCTGTTCTTTTATATCTTTGTTTACCCAGATTAATGATTGCTAGTTTTAGCATGCAGATCTCAGCCTTATATAACTAAACAGCTAATTTTTACTTTGATATTGGGTGTTACCCTTAGCATTACAAACTGCAAAAATGCTTAGGCTTAGAAATTCTGGTTAAAAGGGGAAAGTGGAGCCATTTATTTAAAATCTCATTCCCAGGAAACAGTAATTTTCTGTTCTCATCACCCAGATTCCAACATCCATTCAAGAATAAGTGGAATTCTGTAATGGGTTTTGAAAATAGCCTTGAGAGACAGGAGGAAATGACACAAATAATAACTATAATGTGAGTTCAAAAGACAAATGGGGAAGGAATTAGCGTTTCAGACAAAGTAAAGGCAGGGAAGGGTGGCTAAAGATATACATGGTTTTGTCTTCCCTTTGGACTGTCTTATAGGGTTGACATTCCCCCACCTGGAGGTATGCTTTTACCCAAGGTTGAAAGTCCTAGGCTTGTGTAATTATTTATTAAAATATTCCCTTCTATTCCCTACTATATGTATAAATCTAAAGTTAAATGGTAATATAGTAATATGTGTGTAACAGAACAGCCCCCATAATGAAGCTGTACATACCTATTAAAAATGAAATGCAGAACTGTAGGAGGAATTGACTTCTAAATGTTGGTCATGACTGAATAAATGGGCAAGTAAATTCTGAAGTGCAGCGGGTTATTGAAGGTGTATGCTTATTATATATAGCAGGTGTCCCCAATAGAATAAATCCCTATTTATTAACCTTTAATATATATAGTCAATTAAAATGCAACTTTTAGGACTTCCGGTCTTGCATCGTAGAGACACGGCTGAGGGATTGCAGGGCTGGTTTCGCCCTGCCAGAGGACCCTAAATGGGTCTAAAGTCACCCCGGAGAGGTGACGAAGAAGGAGGGGGGCCCTGCTGATCACGGAATGATGGCGATTGATCTGCTCGATCTGGGGGAAGCCCTCCAACCAGACAGGAGAAAGGCTAGCCACACCTCGGTAACTAGCCCAAGCTACCGGCAGCCGAAGTCCAAAAGCACTAACCAGAACAATGGTGAACAGCATGTTTGGAACTGGTTGAGATCCTCTCTCTCCTATCTTGTAACTGATTTCCTGGAAAAGATCCCCAAGAAGCAAAAAATCCTCTGAAAGGGAGAAGGGAGGGGACTACACTCCCACTCTTCCATAGACGGAAGCAGCGAATTAATGTTTATGGGGGACAGAAATATATTGAAATGAAGTTAATAATACTACAGACTGGATAAATCTGAAAATTATGAAAACTGTTAAGATTTTACATCTGAAAGAGTATTGATCAAACTATAAGAAAATAATTCTTTGTTTTAAAAGTTGGAAAATGAATAGATACTGACATCTAGTGGAGGATTAGAGCATAACTATAGCTGCATTGACTCAGAAATTGGCAAGATGCCCAGAAATAGAAAAAACTTGTTGCTTTGAACCTCAGTGATTTTTACCAAAATAAAGAACAGCTGAGAACAGAGGAAAGAAAATACAACAGGGCCATCTACTATAGAGTGAGAACTACATTTGTTTTAAAAACTGCTGACCTTCTGGGACTATAAATACTCACTGAACTGTGATTTCTAAGCCCAAGAATTGTTTGCAGAGAAAGAAAAACCTTGACTTTGGCTAATCTTCTAGGGGGGAATTTACTGGAAAGCTTTTAGGTGGCTAAACATTCTGGACTGCAATTCTGGCTGGTTGATAATTCTAAGACCCCTGAACAGAAGAACTGTTATAAAACACTGCTTTCAATTATGCTTTGACAAGTGGAAACGCATTGGATTACAAAAACCATATATAAAGATAAGAACTATATAAGATTTGGTTGTTTGGATTTTAAGATTGGCTGGTTTGATAAGGCTAATCACAGAGACTATGGCACTGGTGAAAGACTATCTGGAGTGGGGAGACAAAATGGATGTTTCATACCTATCTAAAAGTGACATGAAACCACATCTAATATTCCCTTCTGAAGGCCCTAGCCTGGAACATTAGAGATCTGCAGGAGCAATACTTCAAGATAAGGCAAATACTTTCCAGGAGGAAATGTATGCAATGCTGTGACAGATTCAAATGACAATGATTTCAAACCACTATGAGATTAAAAACAACTTTGATGACATAAATGAGCACATCTTCAACCTAAACTTACAATTAAAAAACTCTCAGAAAACGACAATAAAGAATGAACAAACAAATCAGATAACAGAACACAAACTAGAAGAAAGTGACTTAAATAGGGAAGCTACAAATGAAGAGAACCACAACTTAACACAAACAGAAGAAAATCTACAAGATTTTGCCACAACAATGAAAATGGAAAAGATATTTTATCTTTCAGGATTTCAAAACAAATTTGAGGATAAGAAAGAAGATTTAACGAAATGGATTATAGAGCTGCCAGGAGAATCATCAGAGTCTGGGAGACAAAAAGCATACATCCTACTTAACTTGTCTTTCTTACTCCCAACAACACTTACAAAAATACAGGAATCCCCTGGCAAGCGGAACATACTGACTTGGAAAGCTACTTGGCAAAAGAAGAAGGTTAGAGTCAAGAGACTTGACTCGACTTACCAGATGGAGTATTATATGATTAAACACTTGTTTGAATATGGTTAAAAAAATAGATAAATTTTGGATATAAAGGGGCCCTACAGTAAGAGGATATATAAGATATATAAGTAGTATAGTATTTTTTATAATATATGAAATGTAAAAATATTATATATGTGAATAAAAAGTTTGGACATTTAAAGGTAATTAATTTTGAGAAAATTGTGACTGATAAGAATGATTTGAATACTGAGGAGAAATCAAGCCTAAATAAGAATCTTGAAAACAGGACATATAGTGACCTAATAAGATGACCTTTACAAATACAATTGAAACATAAGCCAACTAGAAAAGATGTTATATGTGGATGTTATAAGATATACAAGTAGTATAATACTTTTTATAATATATGAAATGTGAAAATATTGGGATGGTAAATGAAAAGTTTGGATATTTAAAGGTAATCAATTCTGAGAAAATTATGACTGATAAGAATCATTTGAATACTGAGGGGAAATTAAGCTTAAATAAGAATTTTGAAAACAGGACACATAGTGACCTAATAAGATGACCTTTACAAATACAATTTAAACATAAGCCAACCAGAAAAGATGTTATATATGGATGTTATTTTTATTTGTACAAACACAAGAAAAATGTTTATATCCAACCTTATATGCATTGAAAATATTAAGAATTACATTTGTTTAATGTTGACAAAGGAGAATACTATCGTAAGAAGAGAAGATCAAAAATATACTATTAATTAATATATTGATTATGGAATTATAGAAATTATTATTAATTGTTCTTAAATATATGAACTCAAGACAACACGCTGTTTACTAAGCATTAAAGACTGTTATCGTAAAAAATCAATAAAATATATTAAAAATAAAATAAAATGTAACTTTTAGGTTTTAATTAAACATTCAAACTATACTGCAACAAAATGTTTATATTTAAACTGCTACTCTGAAGTAGGAATCCCATCAAAAAAAGAAATTTCCTGCTCTTGATTACTTTCCTTGAATTTGTTTAGGCTATTCTGTGATAAATAATTAACACTGAAATCCTCATTTAGAACTTTACTTTCTATGATATCCCAATAGATAATGCCATGACTCTTTGTCTAAAAAACTTTCAGGACCATGCTTTCTAAATATTCATTGCTGAGAAAGGTAAATATCAAAACAGAATCAATCACTCTCTAAAACCTGTACAGTCCAATTAGCTAGTAAGATGCTTAAATAGTCCATGAAAAATTCAGTTTAACAAACAAACAAGTTTAAGAAAAGACTAGCATCAAATGCAGATAAGAGCATACATTCAAAACTCCAAAGTCTCCAAAAACTAGAGATTTTGAGACACAAACAGATGTGCAAGAATCGTAGCATAATGGCAGTGAATTAATGATACTGCACTGCACTGTTGCAATCACTAACTGTAAAATTCCTCACAACTTCTAAAAACAAGAATACATAACTGAAAAAAATTATCTTTCATTATCATCAATGTGATTTTTTCTGCCTTAATTAATTGTCAGCAAATTAAATATAGGAGCAAGCCAGTCAGAATTAAGAAATGTATGTATGCTCCCCAGTGTGCCTCTTCTCTGACAATGAGTATGATGAAGACCAAAAATAAACTCTAATGAAGCACTTCTCTTCCAAGCATCTTATGCGGTGCTCTTATGATTCTCTTTTGCACCAAGCCAGATCTATTTTTAAGTATAGATTTTCATTTGTATCAGTACAAGAGACATCAAACAGAAAAAAAGAGGTATATGAGTTTTCCCCACTCACAATTTAAATTAGCACCAAAATGCTCTGGTAACCACAATGTTCTACCTTGAACATATAACCTAGCTTTATGTTATACCCAGGCTATATTTTAACAGTGCTTTGTGATGTCATGCTAATCAGATGACTGTGGAAATGTCTTCGGACTGCATGGCTCAATGGCCTTGAAACGGATATGAGCACCGCCCTGTGTAGTTGGCAACGACTAGCGAAGTAAAATCTACAGGGACTCTCTCCAATATTTTAAACAATCTTATATTAATCCTACAGAAGCAAATACACACTTTGTCATGTGTAAGCCATTATAGAGCCAAAATGTGTAAACTATTCTGCTTCCTCACTATATGTTCCTCCTTTTGCAAAAAATCCAACCCATTTTTAACTTCATTGATAGACACATCAGGAAAGTACCTATACAACAGAGTTTACTCACACTGCCCAAGACTAGACTAGACTAGACTGACATTTCTGGAAGGCAGGACTGATGACTTTTATTGTGTGTTTTTCTACTCTACTTCTAATATATAATTTCCCATGATATATCACCTCATGTCATGTTCATATCTGTTTGGACTTGAGTAGTACAGTTTGTTGCAGGCTAACCCAAGGAGTTCACTGCCTTCATCCTGGAGGCAGAAATGCTCCTTCAACAAACTCAGTGATTATAAATGGCCTCAGGTATCTCTGAAAGATTGTTTCCTATGAATGCTCATTCATTCATTCATTCATTCATTCATTCATTCATTCATTCACCCAGCACTTTTCAACATCTCCTATCTCACCTAAATGATTCTGGGCAGCTTACAATAAAAACATATCATAGTTTAAAAGCATAAATAAAAACAAAGTTAAAAACAACATTTGAAAGGTAAGGTACAGTATTAAAAGTTAAAAAGTTAACAAAGTGACAAAAACACTCTTATGACACCAATTATCCCAGAAGCACATATCCCTCTTCAATACCTGGGTTAATAAGGCAGAGACAGGTCTTAACACTCTTTCTGGAGACCCAAAGAGTGGGGGTGGGGGGCTGCTTCACTTCTGGGGCTAAACTGTTATAGAGGCCCGAGGCAATGGTAACAAAGGCTCTGTTCCTGGATCTAAATAGAATAGTTGCTGTTTGAAACCATGCTGACTTTTAATTACTATTTTTCTCCCACCCATTGAATTTTCTAGTTTTCTAATTTTTAAAAAAAATGTCCAGCAGTGCAGCCTTTCAGCAATTTCTCCAGGCACCAGAGATAGAAGGGTTTAACTCTTATCTCCTTCCCAGTTGCATTGATCCAATTTCTTTTATTCAACAAATTCCATGCCTCTTGGATAGAAGCAATTTTTTGAAAATGTTCATTCAATGAAACTAGTTAATTACATCAACTCAATAATTTCCTATTTCAACAAAAAAAATTATTCTGAGCCAAATATAATAGTATGCCTTTATTACTATTATGCTGGTGATTTAATAAAATTCCTGCAGTTAGATAAACTTGCTTCGGTTATGATGGTTTAATTGAATCTATTTTCCATATACTGTTACACTACTCTTTCTAGAATGATACCCAAACTAGTGATTTTACCTCTGTTGTTATATGATCTAGGCCAATCTGAAAAATCTCATGTTAAGAATCTTCCAACAAGGATAGATTTATTACACATAATATAGAAATGTTTTGTATAGAAGCTATGAAAGTGCACAAGCAACTGATGGATAGACTACATGATTAATATCTTTGTAAGAAAGAAAGAAAATAGATACATTAGAATTAAAGATTCAAATATAGTTACTAAGAGTATCAGGATCTGCAAGAAGACTCAGTCAGCCAATCCTGTACGAACTGACTATTCTCTTGAAGTAATATTGAACAAGCAGAAACTCACATATTTTGGATACGTGATCCAGGTGAATAATGGACTTGGAAAAATTATTAGGCAAGATTGAATAAAATAGGAAATGACAATGGATAATATCGAATCATAGAATTTATTGGAATGTCCCTTCAGATACTATGGTTACTGCTAAGAACAGGTGGAGTATTTGTTCACTTAATTTTCCTAAATTCAGATCAACTCAATGGAATCAATGGAATGGAATTATTATTTTGTAACCCTTCCAAAGTCAGGTGACTATAACATCGGTGACATATAAATTTAATAAATAAATAAAAATAAACTTAACTAATTAAAATAAATGACTTGTCTGTTGCTGCATTTATATCCCACCTTCTCTCTGGGAAAACAGGGCAGAATATATGGCAATCTCCTCTCATTTTAATCCAACATTTTAACAAAATATTTTCAGCTGAGAAAGAGTGAGTAAGCCATGTTTTGAAAGAAAAATATATTTCAGTTTAGAATGATACATCATTTAGAAATGAGGTGATTGGACTGATTTATTATACCAATCCTATATCACTATTAGTGATAAAAGTCAAATATTTGACCAATATTTAGTATTAGAAACCTATGATTATAATTACTGTGAAAATTATAAGCTACACTATTCTAAAAAAAATATGCATAATTTTCCATTTGGAAGACTTCAATAGGATTACATCTTAAACTAAATTATGTGTGTTATAGGCAAATATATAAGGTGTTTATAAAGGTAATGACTAAATTCTTTACAATATTTGAATAAAATATAGAACGTAAAACTGCATTTATGTTCCATGGCTTTATCATTCTAAATTATAACTGTGACCCAAAATATTTAATTCTTAATTTTTTGTCTAACTTGATATGATGAAACTGTAAAGGACTACCTGTATGTTACCGTTTGCCTTGCTGTCTTGGGCTGTTACAAATTTTAATTCAGTTTTATTCCTAATCTTGTTTAGTATTTTATTTCAACTTGAATAGGAATCTAGGAATGAACTGAGATTGAAGGAGAGGATTCAACATTTATTCAAGTTTTCATTACCCAAAGTAAGCCTTGCAATGTATTTTCTGCTCTTTATGCAAGGGCATCAATGTCTTTTAGGACCAAACATATGATCTTTGAAAGGTATGCATAAGGTTAGAACAAAAACTAAATCTGATTGAATTGAAGTGGCATATTAATATGGTTCAGTTGACTATACAGTAATTGAATAGGATGGCAAACTGGAAGGATTTCAAGGGCTTGTATTCAAAACATTTATGGGCTTCATGCAAATCCAGAGCCTCTACCTATGCCCACTAGTTATCTGGTTCTGCTCTGGGTTCCAATTGGCATATTCTCAGTCAAGATGCTATGAATTGTGAAGAGGTTCTAAAAGACCAAATCTGTTTCTTACTACCACTTTTCCCATTTATATTTTTCCCCACTGACCCACAACATTCCATGATACTTGGAGGTCAAGAGGAATTGTTAATCCTTGCTGAGTTTTTTTAAATGTGTACATGTTGCTTATCAGGGATTTGATGAAGTCTAATCTAGTTGCACTGTTAATTTTTTTGCAACATTTGGTACTTCTGTAAAACTGAACACAATACTCTTTGCTGACACTCATTCACCTCAGTCTGTTAATTAATTTGTTTAATATTGCGAGTAAATAGTTTTATAATTGATTCTTTTCAGCATCATAATTGTTTCTAAAATAAAATACAGGGACAAATAGAACATTATTATGCAAAATAGTCACTACCTGTAATAGTCATAATGAGAGCTATTCTGTTGTTCAAGTCAGTCTATTTCAGCTTTATTTTATGGCAACAGCTTATACCAGAAATAACTATTTATTTAAGAAACCATTTAGTCTAAATTTCCTCTATGTATCAATCTGACATGTTAAATCTGTTCTTTGATATTATGCATTTTCACTTTTTTACTCAGTATAACCTTAAATGTTAGCCACAAATAATGAAGCAAAAGCTTATTTTCTGAATGACAGTATATTCATAACAGTTCTTTCAGCATCTCAATGTTATTTACACTACCAGATATGTAATATTGTCCTCAGTGTGTCAAAAACTATGAAATAGATGGTAGCAGTGGTGGGATTCAGCCAGTTCGCACCAATTCAGCAGAACCGGTAGCTAATTTTTTGTTGCCCAGGCTCAGAATGGACTTCCAGAAGCGGCATCCACACAGAGAACTGGTTGTTCACATATATGAATCCCACCACTGGATGATAGGTAACAATTCATTAATTGAATAAAACATGACATTTTGTAAAAATTCTGCATTATGTATGCATGATTTTATTTAGTAGCTGCATTTATAACTGTTGAATAAAATCATGTATACATAATGCAAATTTAAGTTTCTAATTAAATAAATAAAGATATTTCAAATCTAGGACTAATGTTTGGATTTTATTCGCTCCCTTTATTTGCACTGACTTGTTTTTTACCATAACAAGTTTTATTAGTTTTTGTTTGTTTTACAGCCAAGTGCTTATAACACATCGTGGAGATAGGGCACTCCATAGAACACAACAAAAAATACAGTCATACATATACAATTTAAACTACTACTTTAAAAGTTCCCTCTTATGGTATACAATTCGAGCATTCCTAAAATATAAATTGTTTCTCACCTCTATCTATTATTCCATTTCAATTTATGCTTCTCAATCAAATTATATCTCTTATTCTATTTCACATACATATTATGTAAATAAACATGAATTTATATATTTTAAAACTATTGCATTAGACATAGTAATATAATAACATTATAATAATAATAATAGGACAATAATTATTTCTATCATAAACAAGTAATATAACTATTATATCTTAATATTTCTCAACTATATTCTATTTCATATATTCTATCCAATATTTTCATAGATCAGTCCACGTCCCTAAAAGATTCCTCAATTGTTTCAATTTAATCCATTTAATACCCCACTAATTACCATTCAATTCTTATAAATAAAAATATCAATAATATTTCACCAGTCTCAATCTCAATCTAACTCCTTTAATTATAAATTTTCCAATTTTTCTTATTGCCATTCCAAATCATAATCAAATCCATAATTTAAATCTAGTGTTGACTCATACCAAAGTAACCTTAAAAATCTCAAAAATATTAGTTCAATCAACGTCCAGAAGCCCTTTTTACCCATCAAATAAAATTTTAACTCTTATTTTTAAATCTAATTCTAGCTTTCTTTTTGTGCCAGGTAGGTTTCCACAACAGGGCCTCTAAATCCTCCCATCTTAGTAACTGGCTGGCCTTTTCCCACCATTGAGTCCAATCATATTCTTTTTCTCTTTTATCCAGTGTTGTCTGTACTGTCATGTTGTCAACGTTTTTGGTGCCTAGTATTTGGAAGTCCAATCCTGTTGCTTTTAAAGTTGTAAATGTTTTAGTTGAGTTCTGCCTTTGATCATCAAAGATATCCATCATGTAGGATGTGTCCTCTTCCTCTTCAATAAATTCAGTAGATTCAATAGATTGTAAATGTATTCCATCCATCTCATTAAGTTGTAGATCTGATTGTGTATCATAGTCAATCAAAGGTTGAGCTTCAATTTTTAATTCTGAGTCCTCCTTGAAACTAAGCGATCTAATATGTTCTTTAAGTTCCAGTCTCATTTCCAAGATTTTTTCTAATATAAGTCCATAATTAATCTGTGAGTAGGATTCCATCTTCTTTTTTTTAAAAAAAGAAATTCAGCTTAAAGAATAGATTGCAGCGTTATAAAATATAAAATGCAGACAGAGATATATTTCCAAAGAAAGATAGAGAAAAAAAAAACCAATAGTCAAGTCCAGCACAGAGATAAAAAATAGCAGTCAGTTGTTATGTTGTAATCCAGTCTGGGCATCACGCCAAAATCAGGGAGTGGGAGTTCAAATGGAGAAAGTTACATTGTATCAGTCATAGTTTCTGGGCTTCATGCCAAGTCCCAGGATGCATTGTGTCCAAAAGAATCTACCTAAGTCCGCCCAGAGAGCAAAAAGTTTTTTAGGCAGTACTGTTCAGGAGGGGGGGAGAAAAAAAGAACATTCCACCCCCTCCCTAAGGATTTTCACCTAAACTGAAGATAAACAAGCCAAAAGAGAAAGTCACAATAAGAGGGTTTTTTTTTTCCCCCGGATGCCCGAGTTCCAACTGCTTATGTAGACAAAATAAAATAATAAAAAAAAACAATAATTATTTTTCCAAAGCCCGTTTTCCCCAGTAATCAAACGCTGCTTTCTCGAAATAGGGAAATAGTTCTTAAAGCTGTTAGCAGGGAAAAAGGTAAATTAACAAGAGGGAAGGAAAGGTCTCACCCGGATCTTCCACGGTGGTTCTTTTCGCTTAGATGTTGCTGTGACTTTCGGCTGGAGCAGCTGAGTGATCGGCCATGTTACTGGCCGATCTTTTCCCCGTCGGCCCAAAGGTGGTTTTCTCGGACCGCAGAGGGAGCTGCCGCTCCCTCCGTGATCGACGAGTGCCCTCCTCTACGGTGGTCGCCCCTCCAGGGCGACTTTCGACCCTGTCCAGGGTCTACCGGCGGGGGGAAACCGGACGGCCAAGAGAACGAGTTCTCTGCACGTCCGCGGGCGCTGCGACCGGAACCGGAAGTCTGCACTGACTTGTTTTTCATGCAGGAATGGGAGGGAGCCAAAATGGTGGACAGGCAGCAAATGCTGTAAGGAGCTCCTCCAAAAGCAAAAGCTTTTTTAAATTTTCTTTTATTTTTATTTTAACTTTTTAACACCTTTTAACACTGCATTTTTAATCTACCCACTTTTAACCTATTTTAACCTATTTTAACCTATTGTAACCCTTTTTAACCTATTTTTAAACCTGTTTTAACCCTTGTTTGACTTTTATAATAGTCAAAGACTTTTTACAAGGGATATATACTGGAGAGCCCACCATTGTTTTACCTACATTTTAACAACTACAAGCCAGGATTACCAAGAATGGGGGAAAGGAGGAGACAGCACTCTGCAGCAGAGAGTTCATCCAAGCCACTGAAGCAGCAGAAAATGGAAGATTACACTGCAAACAGACAGTCTGTTCCAGTAAGTAATTCATCTGCAGTCGTCTTATCAGATAAATTTAATTTATGTGACTCATTGGAATGGGACTTACAAACCGAACTGGAAAGCAAACAGCATGTAGAATTGTCCTCCTTCTCGGAGAATGGCTCCCCTTCTTGGAACTCAGCAGCAGTCTTCTTTGCACAGCAGGGAGATGTAATAAATTTAAAGGGGGAAAATGTGACAGATTTCCTCTCTAGACAATGTTTGCTTACGGCTCAAACTGTTAACTCAATATATGAACTCTTATTAACTATCATAAATAAGGTTGACTCCTTGAAAGAATCTTTTGAAAAGTTTGTTAGGAGCCACCCAAATACTGCGGAAGGACGTGGGAGGACAACCACGGATAGACATGGGATGGCTAATTCAGAAAATGAAACTAGAGAAGGGCCTTGTCTTCCTTCCAAAAATCTGAACACTCATAGAGAAAACATCCAATCAGGTAAAGGCCTAAGAGATGACCAATATAACTACAGCCTACAGACTAACCGGGTTACCTTACAAATTTATGACAAGAGAACGAATAGAGGGTGTTGGGGTAATAGAGAAGATGTTAAGCTGTCCCTGAGCCAGCTGCTTCGCTGTGAACTCACTCTGATAGATCTACTACATGCAGAGTGGCTGCCAGCAAGAAGGCAATATATGAGAATTCTCCTATCGTTTAAGCAGCCCACAATTCCCTCCATGCTCTTTAAAATGAAGCCCTTTCTGAGTATCTTTTCAATATTCCCAATAAGGGTTTTTCGCTCAGACAAAGTGTGCTCACTCCTGAAACAGCATCACCAAGAGGGAACTGCTGCTTTAAATCCAGGCTGCAACAGCCCTTACACTGCTAAGCCTGAGGCTGCTGCAACTGAATTGACCCTGAGAAGACAAAGGAGCGATACACAAACGGCATTACCCACAGCTGCAAGAACTGTTGAAGATGTGCCAGAAGAAATGCTGATTGACCTATTCAGTGAGCAAGTTAATATCATTCAAAGATTGGATGACCTAAAAGAGGCACTTACAACAACTCAATTTACAGCAAAGCCTCTATTCAATTTGACTCCACTAATCCCGCAACCTTGTGACAATATATTTAATCAACAATCTGCCTTTACCTCAATAGTAAAAAAAGGTAGTGTCACACAGGCGGACAGTGGGGTAACTGCACTGACTGACCCTGTCTCTGAGAAACAACTGAAAGACAAAGGGCTTCATCACACAGCGCCTCCTAAGCTGACAAACACTAAGGATATAATCCAGCTTCCATCCTCATTTGACTTAGAAGTTCCCACAACATCTTCCTACAAGATGAATTCTCAGCTACGCCCCTCCAAAAATGGACATAAATCTACATTTATAGATTTAAGCCGGAGTACCTGCCTATTTGAAAAAAAAATATTCTTGGAGCAAGGGCAGAGGCACACTGGCAATCGAGATATAGAGGAGCAACAACAAGCTCTGCAACCCACGAGAAGAAATACCGAACTTCACAACAACTGTGTTTATATGGGAAGCATAGATGATATTGACCCGGCTCCAACGTCAAGTTGACATCTGGCATTTTTACCACCTAGCCAATCAACCAAGCCAGACCACTTTGCCTCCGAGAAGCCCATACAGATGATGACCTGGAACGTAGCTGGCTGGAAAGGGATGGTTGATAGTGAACTAATGAGCTTTCTCCCTAGATTTGATGTAATAGCTTTTCAAGAAACCTGGTTAACCGAAGTGGACGAACCAGTACAACTGCCAGATTTTCAGGAATGGGCCTCCCCAGCCCAAAAAACAAAGAACAAAGGGAGACCCTCTGGTGGGCTATGCATTCTTATAAAGCAAGAGTTGCAATGGCAGGGGGAGAAATTATATAATGAAGATAAGTATTCGCACTTTCTAGCTGTTAAATTTGAATATGAAAAGTTTGAGTTAATACTGGTAAATGTGTATATCCCTCCAATCACATCCCGGTATTATAACTCTGAATGTTGGATGGGCTTGGAAGTTATTCTAGAAGATATATCTGTATTGTACCCTCAGTCCATAGTGGTATTACTAGGAGATTTGAATGCTCGGCTGGGTCCCTCTTTGTATGAGCTTGCCCAGAAGAAGGGAGTCCCAGGGGAATTTTTTGATAACCATCCTCAGTGGCTCTCGAGAGACTGCAAAAGTAATGCTGCTGGCCTGCTCCTAGTCTCCTTAATTTTTAAGGGTAATCTCCAAATTCTGGGAGGTAAGGATAAGAATTACACATATCCTTATACATACCACTCGGCCAATTCAAGCAGTGTACTGGATCTCTTTTGTGTATCTAGAGATAAAGTTGACCTCTTTTCGGAGGTCACAGTACACCTTAGCGACAATAGCGACCATCAGCCTGTAAGCGTGACACTGCGAGGCCGCTCAGATTTAAGACCATGTAATATGGCTGATAGATGGCTCACCAAAAAGGTAGAGGTGACCCAAAATAAAAGGTTAATTTGGGCCAAAGTTGATACTAAGGCAATATTAGAATGCCTTAAAACAGAGAATGCTATTAAGTGGGCTAGAACAATCCAGTGATCTACTACTGACTGGATATCAGCCTTCAATGCATTCTCCAATCTCTGTAATATTCTGAAGAAACACCTAACAGCTAAACCTGCTACAAAAAGAGCCCGAGTGGGTAGACCCCGCTGGTTTGATCCTGAATGCCAGCGACTGAAAAAGAATTTGAAGGCAGCCATGAGACTTGCCCAGAGGAAACTTACTGCTCATATACAAGCTAAGATGTTGCACACAAGAACGGAATATAAAAAAACTATAACATTAAAGAAAAAAAGTTTTGCCATTTCAATCTGGTCAGAACTCAAGTTGCTGCCAGAAGTCATAACTCAGTAATATTTTGGCACTCTGTAGCAGGTGTCCTGAAGGAGCGGAGATTTGCGTTTGACATACCAATCTCTGCTGAGGATTGGGAGAATTATCAGTGTTTGTTTGCTTCCACGGAAACGGTAGAGAAACTGTCTTTAAGCAGTGATTTAGTAAACCCTAGAACTTCCCCCTCTTGGCTACCAGTCTCAGAAAAGGAGATACAATCCATCATCAAAAGCTTAAAGAGCAATAAAGCCCCAGGTGAGGATTTTTTACCAGCAGAATTATTCAAGAAATTTCCCAATTGGTGGGGTCCTATATTGGCAGGTCTTTTTACACACATAAATAATACCTGCCATATACCAGATGGGTGGAAGATGGCAATAGTTGTCCCCATATATAAAAAAGGGAATAATAAGGACCCTAGTAATTATAGGCCCATTAGCCTGATTGATATTGCAGCAAAAATATATGCTAGCTACCTTTTGAACAGAATTGAAATCTGGGTAGAGGAAAACAATATCCTCACAGAAGAACAAGCAGGTTTTAGACAAAGCCGATCTACTATTGATAACTGCTTTGTCTTGAACCATCTAATTGCCAAATATGCCTATAAGAGGAGACCCCTGTTTGCTGCTTTCATAGACCTTACAGCAGCATTTGATATGGTAAACAGAGAAGTACTATGGAGTAAATTGACATCTCTTAAAATAGAACCTAGACTCCTGGCTTTGATTAAAGCCCTTTACACAAGTACCTGTTTGAGGGTGCAGTATGGGGTTAATGGGGCTCTGACTAACAGGATTCACACAAATAAAGGGATAAGGCAAGGGTGTATCCTGGCCCCATTATTATTTAGTTTATATATCAATGACTTGCCAGGGTTAATGAAGGATCCCATGGTACATATGCCGATGATCCTAAATACTTACTGTAACAGCTTGCTTTATGCCGATGATATGATTTTACTATTATATTCACAAGTAGGATTATTCACAAGTAGGACTATTAAGAAGATTCACCTCTTACTGTCAGGAAAACTCCCTAATTATTAGTAAAACTAAATAAAAAATAATGGTGTTTGGAAGACACCATCAGAGACATAAGTGGCAATTAGATGGTGAACCAATTGAACAGGTTAACACCTTTGTATATCTGGGCGTAACTTTTTCCAAGACTGGATCTTGGGCTTGCCATCATCAACGAAGTACATTTAGAGCAAAAGCCCGTCTGAATCTACTGCTTAAACTAAAGAACCATAGTTACCCAGGGTCCCTAACCCCATTAATTAAGGTATATAAAGCTAAGGTTACCACTATGCTCTTGTATGAAGCAGAAGTTTGGGGTCTTTATTCAACCACAGTCTTAGAACAAACACAGTCCCAGCATTTCCCAGTATTTTGGGTGTAAATCCAACAACATCTGCTGCAGCAGTTAGAGCTGAATTGGGAATTCATACAATTCATGCTCTATCCAAAATTAGAGCTTATAACTACTGGTGCAAAGTCAATGAAATGGAGATTGATAGACTCCCCAAGTTATGTCTACTAGAGCAAATAAAATTACAATCACAAATCTCCTGGATCACCAAACTAACAAATTTTGTAAGAAGCTGTGGTCTTCCTGTCTCTTGTGCAACAGGAGAACAATTCAAAAAAAGAGCTGCCCAAAGAATTAAGAAGCACAAAATGATATAGCGATCCTTAGTAAGGTGGGTAATTTGAAATGGCTGAGTAAATACAAACGTACTTTTCAAGTAGACAGCTATTTGAAGTTACAACTGCCAAAACATCTTAGGGAGATATTTATGCGAGCGAGATTCGAACAGCTTGACACAATGGTCAGATATGGGAGATTCCATTCTATACCTTACAATGAGCGTCTCTGCATTTGCAGAGCGGCAGAGGTAGAAGACCTGGCTCACATACTATTTGATTGTTGCCTGTACAAGAGGGTGAGAGACAGGTACTGTAAGGGCCCACCTCAATTTACATCTTAAGTAGACAGAATTCTTGGAACGTTTCTTCCAACAGTAATCTTTATTAAGAAAAACTGACTGAAGGCATGCTAGACAGGATCTGAGGGACCCCCCTGATCATTCAATGTTTTAAAGTGTTCCCAGGCAGCCCCACTCCACACTCCTTCCGGTCAATTCAAATTGGCAGATGGGTGGGTGTTAAATCCATCAGATCCCAAACGTTGCAATCTTCCCCCCCTTTTTCCTTGCTGCCGGTAAAAGGAGGCTTCATAGGGAGTGAGATCAAAGGCTGATGGCCGCATTGTTATGGTTAGTACTCTCAAAGGGAATCCACAAAGGATGTTACTTTGTAGTTGATAGGACGAATGCGTCATAAACATCCATGTTTACTCCCCTCCCCTTTGTAGTATGACAGAATCCAAAAGAGAATAAAAATTGGGTTTTCTCAGAGTAGATAGCTAGAAATAAAATATAATTGGATTCTGACAGGTACCTTGGTCTATATACCAAACAAATGACTCATTGGGATCCCCATATCAAAACAACTTACCTTATGTGCGGCCAGAACTTGAAAATAACATTTAACGCAGCACAGTACTTAAACAAAATGGTTCGGTTGAGATCTGCATATGTGGGACTGATTGGGGTAGATTGCAAGGGTGACTCCAAGATATACTTTTATCATATTTTATCTATATTTTAAATTACTGTACTCTATTTTAATTTCATTTTAGACTGTATTTTATTCCAATTTCATTTTTAAGTCGTATTCTACTCTAATTCCATTTTAAACTGTATTTTATCAAATTTCATTCTAAATTGCTTTTATCAAACTTTAGTAATAATTTGTTGCTGGAACTTTGCACTTTGATATGGCCCAAGGGCTAATCAATAAAGATTTATTATTATGCAGGAATGCAAAGAAGAATACAAAAATATTAGTTAGGATATTTATTTATCCCTTATTCTCTAGTTTTTTTATTCCATTTAATAAAATGACCAAAAATATCTCACACTACAAAATTATTATGTGAAAAATCTTTTCATTTAGGCATTTCTGTCATGTGTGTTTTACAGGTATAGATTAATACTTAAACTAAACTAAATAACAGTGAGGGGACAGTGAGTTAATTGATATAGAACATTTCTGCCCCCAACAATGTAAAACTAATAGGGTTATCAGTGCATGTAATATAGATGTTTGTGCAGGTAAGAATATCAACCTTGCTGTCAAGCAAAATCAAGCTTTTAATAGTGAGTACCATACCAAGTGCACTAATCAAATAAGATGGTAAGGCAGTAAGGGAACTCAGGCACCACACAGGTTATGTAGAAAGTAAACACAAGGTCAGTCAAAAAGGACTCAAATGTCTATACACTAATGCGCAGAGTATGAGCAATAAACAGGGTGAATTAGAAATTCAAGTAAATGCGGGCAGATATGATATTGTTGCTATTACAGAAACTTGGTGGGATGAAACCCACAAATGGAACATGCAGCTAGAGGGGTTTAAATTGTTTAAAAGAAACAGACCAAATAAAAGAAAGGTGGAGTTGCACTATATATAAGAAATAACTACATCTTTACAGAAATAAAGCGCAACAATGATGAAAATTGTTTTGAATGCATTTGGGTCAATATAAAAGGGGAAAAAATGATTTGCCATAGGTGTATACTATAGGCCACCCAACCAAATAGGAAATAGATGAACTTTTTTCTAGACAGTTAACTAAGGTATATAGGAAGCAAATCACAATAGTAATGGGGGACTTTAATTACCCTGACATCAACTGGGAGACAAACTCTGCACCAAGTGGAAGATCAAACAGGTTCCTGACCAACCTAGCAGACAGCTTTGTCTCCCAAAAAGTAGAGAAGGGAACTAGGGGATCAGCCATATTGGACTTAATTCTCACTAATAGAGATGAAATTATAGAAGTTGTTGAAGCTACAGGAACCTTGGGCAGGGGGGAGTGTTCATGCAATATTGGAATTCAACATTATGCAAGCACAAGCAATAGAACATAGTCAAACTAGAAACTTGGACTTTAAGAGAGCTAATTTCAATAAACTTAGAGCTTGGGAAGGATTCCATGGATGAGAATCCTAAAGGGAAAAACAACTCAAGAAGCTTGGAAAATTTTGAAAAGTGAGATTATTAAAAGCCCAGTCTAGCACAATACCAATGAAGAAAAAGAATAACAGCTCTCAAAAAAACCCAGCATGGCTGCATAAAGAACTCTCTGATAAATTGAAAGACAAAAAAGACAAGTTTAAAAAGTGGAAAGAGGGGCACATAACTAAGACAGAATATCAGCAAATAGCCCGAGCCTGCAAAGATGAAGTGAGGAAAGCTAAGCCTCAAAATGAACTAAGGCTTGCAACAAAAGTCAAAAATAACAAAAAAAAGCTTCTTTCAACATGTAAAAAACAAGAAAAAAGTCAAGGAAATGATTGGTCCATTAGTGGGAGAAAGTGACAAGAAGGTGACAAGCAACAGGGAGAAAGCAGAACTACTTAACTCATTTTTGCATCTGTCTTTACACAAAAGGAAAAAAACAGTCCAACCTATCAAAAACAGTACCGTAAAAAACAGATTAGGAATACAAGTTAAAATAGGCAAGAAAATAGTAAGTGAGCACCTGTCCACCCTAGATGAGTTCAAATCATCAGGACCAGATGGATTACACCCCAAGACTCTGAAAAAACTGGCAGACGTTATCTCAGAACCACTGAACTATATCTTTCAAAGATCTTGGGGCAACGGGGAACTACCAGAGGACTGGAAAAGAGCTGATGTGGTTCCCATCTTAAAAAAAGGGGGAAAAATGGATCCAGGAAACTACAGACCTATCAGCCTGACCTCAATACCTGGGAAGATTCTGGAAAAGATAATCAAACAATGAATCAGTGAACACCTAGATGCTAACAAAGTCATAACCAAAAGTCAACATGGGTTTGTCAAAAACAGATCATGCCAGACAAATCCTACTACATTCTTTAACAAAGTAACAATATTAGTAAACCAGAGGAATGCTGTAGATATAATTTATTTGGACTTCAGTAAGGCATTTGACAAAGTAGAAGACAACCTACTACTTAATAAGATAGAAAAATTTGGGTTAGACAGCATTACCACCAGATGGATTCGTAACTGGCTGACCAACCGCACTCACTATGTAGTCTTCAATGGAACGGCATCTACATGGAGGGAAGCATGCAGTGGGGTATCCCAAGGCTCTGTTTTAGGTCCACTACTCTTCAACATCTTAATCAATGATTTCGATGAGGGGATAGATGGGGAACTCATCAAATTTGCAGATGACATCAAGCTGACAGGAATAGCCAACACTCCAGAAGTTAGGCTTAAGATACAGAAGGATCTTGACAAACTTGAACATTGGGTGCTATCTAACAAAATGAAATTCAATGGTGAAAAAAGTAAGGTTCTTCATTTAGGCAAAAAAAACCAAATGCACAGGTACAGTATAGGTGGTACCTCAATCAATAGAGGGATTAGAGGGATCTTGGAGTCCTAGTGGACAATCACTTAAATGTGAGCCTGCAGTGTGCTACAGCTGCCAAAAAGCCAACACAGTTCTAGGCTGTATTAACAGAGGGGTAGAATCAAGATCACGTGAAGTGTTAATACCACTTTATAATACCTTGGTAAGGCCACACTTGGAATACTGCATCCAGTTTTGGTCACCACGATGTAAAAAAAGATGTTGTGTCTCTTGAAAGAGCACAGAGAAGAGCAACAAAGATGATCAGAGGACTGAGGCTAAAACATAAAGAACGGTTGCTGGAATTGGGTATGTGTAAGGAACCACTTCAATCCACATCTTAAGAAAGCATAACTCTTGGAAACAATCTCTTCCAACAGGAACTTTTATTAAGAGAAATTGATAATAGGTATAATAGACAGGATCTGGGGAATTCCCTTATACATCGATGTTTTAAAGTGTCCCTAAGCAAACTCCTCCCCACATTCCTGCCGGCCGATTCAGGCCGGCAATTCTCTAGGTGTTAAACCTAGGAAAGATAACATCAATCCGGCTCCACGATCATTCACCAGCTCTTCAGAGTTTATTTTGACGACGGAGAAATAAACCAGATTCCGGAGGTCTGTGTCTTTTTTTCACCCCCACCTCTTTTCTAGTTGTCCGGTAAGGAAAAGAAGTTCAGAGGGACATAGGATAAGAGTCAAATGATTCCATTGTAATGGTTAGTAGAGGTGAATAAACAAAAGGTTACTTTGTAGTGAATGGAGGAAGTGAAAGTAATAAAACCCCTCTGTATATCCCCCTCCCCCTTGGAAGTATGGCAGGATCCAGGAAAGAATAATAATTGGTTTTAGATTAGAGGAGATAGATAGAAAGGAAATACAACTGGATTCTGACATCCTGCCCCCCTTAAAAATAAGAGAGATCCACCTGTAGAAAAAACAAAACAGGTATAAAAGTTAGTCTGGCTTGTTAGGATACTCTGTATGAAACTTTTTAACAGTTTCGGGGCTCTGACATGACGTTTATGAACCCACTTGTTTTGTGAGGAGAGGAGGTGTTTCCATGCTACTAGGTATTGAGTTGTCCCGTGATATTTCCTAGAGTCCAGGATTTCCTTTATTTCAAAGTGTTGTTCTCCTTCCACCATGATTGGAGGTGGGGGGGGATTTTTGGCCATAAGGGTGACTGTTGTTCTCTTTTTAGTAAGCTGCAGTGAAATATTGGGTGTATTTGCCTGAGATTTTTGGGTAATTCTAATTCTACTGTTACTGGGTTTATGATTCTTTTAATTGGAAAAGGTCCTATATATTTTGGTCCAAGTTTTTTACAAGGTTGTAGGGATTTTAAATATTTTGTAGACAAACATACCATTACTCCTACAATGAATGGTGTGGGTTCAACCCTTTTTTTATCTGCTTGTATTTTGTATGCTTGCCTAGCTTCGTCTATGGCTTTTCTAACTATTGGCCAGGTGTTTTGTAATTGTTCTATCCACTCTTTCAGTGATGGGATTGCTGGTTTGTTTGGGATTAATTCTGGCATGGGATTGAACCTTTGACCGTTGGCTATTTGAAAAGGAGTGTAACCTGTGCTGGAGTGGACTGCGTTATTGTAAGAGACTTCTGCGAAAGGGAGTAGGTCCGTCCAATTCGACTGCTGGAAAATAAGAAAGCATCTTAAATATTGCTCAAGTACTGAGTTAGATTTCTCTGCTTGACCGTTCCCTTGAGGAGGATGACTAGATGTGAGTCCCTGAGTGGTCCCTAAAAGGGACAAAAATTCCTTCCAAAATGCAGACATAAATTGCATTCCCCTATCAGATATGATGCGTTGGGGTGCCCCATGCAATCTGTAAATATGCTGCACGAAAAGTTTCGCTAAAGCTTTTGCGGTGGGAATCTTTTGGCAAGGGATAAAGTGTACCTGTTTGGAAAACAAGTCCGTGACCGTCCAGATGACAGTATTCCAATTGCTTTCTGGTAATTCCACTATAAAATCCATGGCTATTTCCCTCCAGGGGGCTGAGGGAGCCGCCACTGGTTGTAACAGTCTGGGCGATTTCCCTTGCAACCTCTTAGCAGTCGCGCACGTTGGGCAGCTGGCCACGTAATTTTCTATGTCCTTTTTCATGGATGGCCACCAAAATTGCCTTTTAATTAAATGTAATGTTTTTACAAATCCAAAATGCCCTGCTGATTTTGTGTCATGGCACAGCTGCATGAATATGCCTCTCTGGGTGGTTGGTATATATAATTTTTCCCCCACCCAAGGCAGTCCGTCCTTGATTGTGCACACGTGTCTATTTTTCTGGAACCATTCATCTGTTTCCAAAGTTTTCCGGAATTCGATTCCAGTTTGGCTACCCAGCTGCGGTTTTAATTTAGCTTGGGCTCTGGTGGTTACTGGCACTGCCAGTTGTGGTTCCGCCATAAGCGGTTTAGAATCGGTGGCTCGCGTGCTGTTATATTGGGGCATGCGAGACAGTGCATCTGCCAAGAAGTTCTTTCCCCCCGGCAAGTGCTTGAGCGTAAAGTGGAATTGGTGAAAATGCTGGGACCAGCGGGCTTGCTTGGGGTTGAGCTTCCTGGGTATTTTTAAGGCTTCCAGGTTTTTGTGGTCTGTCCACACCTGAAAAGGAATTTTGTTCCTTCCAGGAACTGGCACCACGTAAGTAATGACCAACGTATCCCGTATGCCTCTTTCTCCCACACGGGCCAGCGCTGTTCCGTTTCGGTGAGTTTCTTGGATGTATACACACAGGGTTGCAATACCCCTTCATCGTTTTCTTGTAATAGTACAGCCCCCACTGCCACATCACTGGCATCCGCCTGTATGATGAAAGGCTTATCCATGTCTGGATGCCTCAGTACAGGTTCGACAGAAAAAAGTCTCTTTAATCTGTCAAACGCCGCTTGGCATTCCATTGTCCATTTTAATGGTTGGCTAGGTTTCACTGAGGATTCTCCCTTCGTTTTTAGTAATTTTGTGAGGGGCAGGGCTATTGGGGCAAATGAGGGAATGAATTGGCAGTAAAGGTTTGTGAAACCCAGGAAACTTTGCAGCTGCTTCCTTGTGCGAGGTGTTGCCCTTTCTAATACTGCTCTGACTTTCTCTGGGTCCATTTCAATGCCCTGTGGGTATATGCGATAGCCCAGGTAGTCTATTCTTTCCTGGTGGAATTCACACTTTGATAATTTGGCATATAGGTGGGCAGCTCGCAGTTTCTTTAAAACCGCTCTGACTAGGTTGACGTGTTCCTCTTTAGATTCGGTGAAGATAAGGATGTCGTCTATAAACCAGGATCCCCTTAAATAGGTGCTCCCTTAGTACCTCATTGATTAATTGCATAAATACTGCGGGGGGCCCTTCTAATCCAAATGGCAAAACTTTGAATTGGTAGCACCCCATTGGGCAATTAAATGCGGTTTTCCATTCATCCCCTTCCTTAATTCTAACGTGGTAATATGCTTCTCTTAGATCTAGTTTAGTGAAAATTCTTCCTTTTGAGAGGTGGGATAACATGTCCTTCATGAGGGGTAGGGGGTATAGGTTGCTTTCACTGATTGCATTCAATAGGTGATAATCTACGCATAAGCGTAGAGTGCCGTCCTTTTTTTCTCTAAAAAGGACTGGGGCGGCCACCTTAGGCTTGGCAGGTTCGATGAACCCCCTTTCTAGGTTTTTATTTATGAATCTTTCCATTTCCTCCTTCTCCTTAGGGCTCATGGAGTATAGTCTGGGCTTCGGAAGTTTTGCCCCAGGCTTAAATTCTATGGCGCAGTCCGTGGGTCGGTGAGGGGGATGCTCATCCGCCCTCTCCTCACTGAAAACTTCAGCAAGGTCTCGGTATTCTTCTGGGATCTCGGGTAGCCCCTTTTCTTCTCCCATTGACACTTTTTCTGTTCTTAACTTTGGTAGGACTCCTTGGGGTTTTAAGTCCGTAGGGTCCTCTTTCAGGAATTTGATTTCTGCCGTCCTCCAATTTACCCAGGGGTTCCATTTCTTTAACCATTCCAGCCCTAGAATCACTGGGCATTCCATGCTTGGGGTCATAAGAAAGGTTATTTCTTCCTCATGATTTCCCAGGGATAGGCGGACTGGTAACATGGCTAGCGTAGCTGGCACCCCCCCCCCCTGCTATGGACCCATCTAACTGGCCAAATGAGATTGGTTGTTCCAGCCTCCTCACCGGAATGCCCAAATTTCCCACTAGCGTCGGGCTAATGAGGCAGCGGGTGCAGCCAGTCTATTAAGACTTTCACTTTGACAGCTTCGGGCATGGAGCGGGCTAATATAGTAACTGTCTTGAGAATGGGTGGGATGGATCCACTTACCAGGGGTTCGCCCTCCGAACTGTCGCCTGAGGTGTCCACCTGCCCAGCGGTGTAGGCTGGAGTTCCCTCCCCACGTTGGGCAGAGGTTGGGGACTCCACAGCCTCTATTGCTCTTATGGCGGGTTCTTTTGGTTTGGCTGGGGACTTCCCGGACTTCCTTGCCGGTGATCGGTCTGGGTTGTGTTGAGGGGCTTTCAAGCGGCATTCTACAGCCCAATGCCCCTCTCTCCCGCATTTGAAACAGCCCGTTGGCTTCTTGGCCATAGCCGGTGGTTTCGCTGGCTCGCTCGCTGGTTTTCCTCAGTGGTGCCTCTTCAGTAAGTCGATCTCTGATTCCTCTGCCAGGACGTACCATTCGTCGAGTTGATGTGGGTCCCCCCGGGGCAGGCAAGCATCATATAGGTCGTAATTTAGGCCGTCTTTGAAATGGCTAAGGAGGATGTCTTCAGGCCAGTTCAGCTTGCTGCAATGGCCCGGAATTCTTGCGTATATTCGGATACTGGGCGTCTGCCCTGCCTCACCATTTTGATTCTTTTGCGGGCTTTGTGATCAGCCAGGGGGTCCTCAAACTGCCTTCTCAGCTAGGACATGAAACGGTTGAAGTCATTGAGCTCTGGGGCGTTGGAATCATGTAAGTTCACCACCCAATCTGCGGCCAGTCCATCCAGAGTGGATTGCACAATCCGGATACGGGCTTTGTCGCTGGGGATGTGCCGCCCGTATTCTTTCATGTAGCTGAGGACTTGGGTTAAGAAAAACCCCAAGCATGTCGGCTCCCCCTTGAATTTCGCGTCCAGTGGCAGGAATCTTTGGATGGATCGGTGTCTTCGCCGTTGGTGGTATTGTCTTCCATCCTGGTCACCATCTGCGGGTCGGTAGGGGGTGGGGGCTGCTGAACTGGTAGCTGCTGGTTCAGCAGACGTCCCCGGGACTACAGGTTCCAATTCCCCCTCAGTGTCTCTCCAGCTATAGCTCCAGATGGTGGTGCGGTCGCGGGGCTCAGATTTCTCCTCCCCTAGAGAGCCGAGGGTTCTTTTCATCAGGTCAAGGGCTTTCTCTAGGATTCAGTTCGAGTGTTGTGCACTGCTTCCTTCATCTTCGCTAACATGCAGGGATTTCTCCATCTCCTGCTTCCATTCTGGTTGGTGGCTGCCCCGTCTCAGGGTCACCTTTCTCGATCTCTTTTCCCGGTTGCCTTTTTTTCTGACTCCCATTGACCACCGAGGTTTGTGGTTATGCGTCTCCACCACCTCTTCTCCAGAGGAGTCTGACGTTTCGGATCCCGACAGCCGGCAGGTTCTCGGTCGGGGGGAAGGCTCCCTCTCCGTGAGGTTTTCTCACTTCCCTGCCTCGTCGTCTGACATTGTATTTTTTGCAAAGTCCCCCCGCAAGGTTCTTCCTTCCAAGTTGACTATTACTGCAGATCCTGTCTAATGTAAAGAACCACTTCAATCCACATCTTAAGAAAGCAGAACCCTTGGAAACAATCTCTTCCAACAGGAACTTTTATTAAGAGAAATTGATAATAGGTATAATAGACAGAATCTGGGGAATTCCCTTATACATCGATGTTTTAAAGTGTCCCTAAGCAAACTCCTCCTCACATTCCTTCCAGCCGATTCAGGCCGGCAATTCTCTAGGTGTTAAACTCAGGAAAGATAACATCAGTCCGGCTCCACGATCATTCACCAGCTCTTCAGAGTTTATTTTGACGACGGAGAAATAAACCAGATTCCGGAGGTCTGTGTCTTTTTCACCCCCACCCCTTTTCTAATTGCCCGGTAAGGAAAAGAAGTTCAGAGGGACATAGGATAAGAGTCAAATGGTTCCATTCTAATGGTTAGTAGAGGTGAATAAACAAAATGAGTGGAGGAAGTGAAAGTAATAAAACCCCTCTGCGTATCCCCCCTCCCCCTTGGAAGTGTGGCAGGATCCAGGAGAGAATAATAATTGGTTTTAGATTACAGGAGATAGATAGAAAGGAAATATAACTGGATTCTGACAGTATGTCTATTTTAATGAAGAAAAGGACTATGGGTAACATGATAGCAGTGTTCCAATATCTCAGGGCTTGCCACAAAAAAGAGGGAATCAAACTATTCTCCAAAGCACCTGAAGACAGACAAGAAGCCATGTTTGAAAACTAATCAAGGAGACAAGCAACCTAGAACAAAGAAGAAATTTCCTGACAGTTAGAACAATTAATCAGTGGAACAACTTACCTCCCAAATTGTGAATGCTCCAACACTGGAAGTTTTAAAGAAGAGATTGGACAACTGTTTGTCTGAAATGGTATAGGCCCTAGGGCAGGGGTATCAAACTGCCGGCCTGCGGGCCGGACGCATCATCCAGAAGCCGCACCCACCCCATTGCCGGCAATGGCAATGGCCCGATACGTTGCACGACATCACGTGACTTCACGAGTTTGACATGTCTGCCCTAGGGTATCCTGCCTGAGCAGGGGGTTGGCCTAGAACAGGGCTTTTCAACCTTTTTACCGATTGTACCACTTTTAGGATATGGCAATATTCGAGTACCACCTAGCAAGGTGTCAAAAACTTGGTGACAAAAAAAAAACCTGTTCAAAGTTGCAATTGCACTGAAATGACTTATGACCATTTTTCACACTTATGACTATTGCAGCAACAGGGTCATGTGATTTATATTTGGATGCTTGGCAACTGATTCATATTTAGATGGTCACAGTGTCCCAGGGTCATGTGATCCCCTTTGACAAGCAAAGTCAATGGCAGAGCTGCTGGTGGCCAAGTGCTAAGGCGGGACTTCCTTCCCTCCCTCTCTTCCCTGCCTCCCTTTTTCTCATTCCCATCTCCTTCTGAAGGAAGAATTTGAACCCCCCCCCCATATTTTCCCTCTTCCATATATTGATCAAACAAGGAAAGGCCTCCAGAGACAGAAAAGACAAGTGCTGAGTGAACTAGCTTAAAAAGGCACTTCCCCTTTAAGAATTAGCTACTGGCTAGAAAGGAAAGTAAGGACCCCAGCCGGCACTTAAGGAAGAAAAAAAAATGTAAATACTGGCTGCCGGCTAAGGCAGCCTCCCCAAATGGCTTCATTCATAAGTAAAATCCATTCAGGAGAAAAATACTTCAAAATCCCTTGCAGCAAAACTTACAGCTAACAACAGCAGAGCAATAGAAGCTAAAACCAGCCATCAGCCAAATAGAAATTGTCAAACACTCCTTAAGAACACAAAGCCCACATTGCACAAATCCCAGAACTTCAGTCACAAAAGCACATAAGAATCCTTCCACTCTCCATCTCCCTCCCTCGTGCCTCACCTCCAGCCATTGCTGCTTTTCATTCCTCTTGGAGGGCGACCCCTCCCCCACTGCATTTCTTGCCTGTTTGCTGCTGCCAGCACAGGTGGCTGCCACAGCAGTTGTAGATTGGCTCATGGCCGGCCGGACTGCTTGATCTCCTCTCCCCCCACCCTCCTCCTCCTCCTTCTTCTTCCCCTTCGGTGCAGCTAGAGCTGATTCTGCCTCCTCCCAAGGCTGCTGCTTTTTCTCTCTCTCCCTCTCCCTCCCAAACTGCCTCCTTTTATAGTCTCCGCCCCCCTCCTCCTTTCTCATGGGGGAGGGTGAGCCAGAAGTGAGCCTGGGGCCTTTGCAGCTCCAGAGGACTCTCTCACTGTAAGTCCTTGCCTGCGCTGGCTCTTTCCCTTCCCCACTACACTTGGCTAGGCAGGGCTGCGTACTACCTGCCACTCGTTAATGTACCACAAGTGGTACGCGTACCACAGGTTGAAAAGCCCTGGCCTAGAAGACCTCCAAGGTCTCTTCCAACTCTGTTATTCTATTCTATTCTACTTCTAAATATGAATTATGAAGATATGTTTCAAGTAAAAGACTATTTCTTTTTTTATAGAGTTCAACCGTACTAACATTTTTTTCAAAGCTTCATGGCACCTGTGATTCTTTATTCAATGGTTTCTTAATAGATCTACCAAAATATTAAGGGCATCCAGGTGCATTTTGGATTCCTTTATGACTAGAGAGGTTACCCACAAACTGTTTCAGGGTAGAATTGATACATGGTCTTTCAATCAGGGAAGCTGCAAATGTAGTGATATCTTTTCTGCAAAATAACAACATTTTGAAAAATTATGCTTATTTCATAGGCAGACTGAAGGCTGTTTTTAATTATCCAATGCAAAAATAAAAGCACAACACTACAAGAATAGAAAGAATATAAAATATAGCAAATATTTTTATAGATTCTTCTTGAGTTGTTTGCCATTTTTCTATAGAGACTCCATCAATTCCTGTAACCTTCCAACTTGGTAATGGCAAGAGTCTAACTTCATCTTTTACTTGTTGAGACTCTTTTAAGAATGGAATATCAGCTATGTATCTTGGAGGATTGCACCTTTACTATATAGAATTTGAGGTTGGAACATCCTTCTGAGTTGGAGGATTATTTGGAAGACATTTCTTGTTTTTCCATGTCCGTTTCTATCTTCAGTGTCTTTAAAGATTTCCTTGTAATACTACCCCTTGTTTCTTCTAACAGGTCTCTTAAAATCTTTGTTACGTTCCTTCCTGAGATCTCTGTCTTTCATGGTTTTTTTCCCTTTCTGGAAATTTCCACCAAAATTCTGACATGCAGTTTTCTAGCTTATGTTTCTTAGTTTTTGGCAGTCCCTTTTCACATTCATCCTTAACAACCTATTTCATTTCAATCCACAGTTCCTCTGGTTCCATATTAAGTAGTTTAAAACCATTCTGATGTTGCCTTTGAAAATGACAGGTAGATAGTCAAGATCTTGTCATTGAAACTGGTTGATTTTATCTTCTACTTTAGCTTAATGTAGAATTTATATATGGGCAGTTCATAATCTCTTCCACATTCCCAAGGACATTCAATCATGGGCGTGTCTTTATTGTTAGAACTGAGCTCTTTCACTTCCTTATACTAGTGATAATATAATAAATGTGTTTGTTGTGGACTCATCTATCTGGTGGTAGGAAAACTGTGTCATCAATGAAGCAATTATTGGACTGGCAGAGACTGGCAATTCTCCTGCTTCATTTTAGTTTCCTAGACTAAACCATCCAACCACATTTTCCTCCTTAAAATGTATAACTTTGGCATTCTAGTCTCCAATGACAAGCAATGCATCTAGCTTTCATATTCTATCAATGTGTGGTCAATTGAACTTGACCATAAGATAAATCAACTTTCTTTTCTTCAGCATTAATGGTTGAAGCATAAACTTGGATAACCATTATATTTTCAATAAAGACTAATTGATATAATTTGGTTATTGATTCCTTTTAGCCGAGTGCTGTTCTCCTATCCTTACTGATTATTATGTGAGGGTTTTGAGAAAGAAGCTGCATGAACACTACTCTCCATAAACCCTGTGGCAGTATTATAAACTTGATTTCAGGAGCTTACATCCTTACTAAATGTCCATAACATGTCATCAGCAGAATTAACCTGTTCAAAGGAGTTTGGTGATGATTATGTGCAGAAAAAGTTTGTCCAAAATTCTACATCTGCATTCAGGTTTTTTTGGCATTGGACTTTGATTTCAAGTTTGGAATCATTATTATCTTTTTTTTCATTTCTGAAGCACAAACATGTGCTTCTACCGAGCTGGATCTTGGATGGTTTAGAACCTGATTTTCATAAAGAGACACAATTATTTAAGTATATTTGATATGTAGTTTGGAAAGTTTGAATTTTTAAATGATTTTTAATGATTTTTGAATTTTACTTGGTACTGTATTTAGTTGACTTATTATTTAATTCTAAAGACCCAACTACTCACATTAAATCCTGCCCCAATGCTTGAATTGTGTTTGTGTTTCACCATCACAATTTGTATGCTAAGCTTAAAACATATCCTTCAGTCTGCCTGTCTTGAGTTATTTAGGGTACAATATCTCTTCTGTGGAAATCCAAATAGATCCTATAATATTATCTTTGCACCATCCAAGAAATGTTAAGGAAATACAGAACTTTGGGGAACTATATAACTTTCATCAACAATTCAGCAATTCATACTTAATTTTGCAGCTTGCAGAACAGTTTCAACTCAGCTTGCTAAGGTAGGGAACATTTAAATTAGATTCCAATAACATTTGGTTTGTGCTTTTTATTTTAGAGAGTTATTTTCTGCTAAAATAAATGATGACCATTTTAGCAAGAAATTCTTGGGATTAATGATGTGTTTAAACACTGCCACCACTTCTTGGAAATATCCTTATTCCGTCAAAAACTGTACAGAAGATCCTGGTACATCTACAAACTTTGCAAAAGCCAACAGAACATAAAATTGGATGAATACAATTTCCCCCTATTTTAACTTTCATGTCAACTTTATTCCTGGTTCATAAAATAAGCAAGTGGAGCTGTTTTGTACATGTGAATTATTTGCTTCTTTGACCTATGCACTTCTTCATTCAATTAAATCTTGGTAGCTTGTACGTATATCACACATAAATAAATATTCATTATAAAATAATAAAAATGACAATAAAACTACAAGCAAATAAAATAATGAAAATGGCACAATGCATTAAATCAAGAATATGACCCCTCAGAATAGTTGTTTTAGACATTTCCTAAAAGTCAGTTGGGACAGAACAAATCTGATCTTTAAGGGGAAACCATTCTAGAATAGCAAAATCAACTACAGAGAAGCAGCACAATCTCATTTCAGTAAGACTTACCTCCTAGAAATTTGGGACCACCAGCAGCCCTTCCCTACAAAATCTAATAAGTCAAGCTGGTTCTGGTTGGGAAAAGTAGCTCTGTGATACCCAGGTACCTGCTGTGAGGGATTAAAGGCACTTTAAACTGCACTCAGAACTAACAGGCAACCATTGCAGGACCTGCAGAATCAGTACTATATAGGCCCAACACTGGAACTAGTAAGTATGTAGGCCTTCACATTCTGGACCAATGGCAGTTTCCAATGGTTTTTAAAGTAACCTCAGGTAAACTGCATCAAGCCAAGTGATGATAAAGGTGTGAATCACTGTAGCCAGATCCACAAAAGTCCCTATAGCCATGGCCTCTACCTATGTTGTAACAGGAGCTGTGAATCCAGAAGAACACCCAAATCTTGTACCTGCTCTTTCAGTGGTAGTGTCTGCTTATCCAGAGGCAACATTGACATTAATAGACACCCCAATGTATAAGTACTAACTCTGTCTTACCTGAATTCAGCTTCAGTCTGTTTACCTGTCCCATCCAGACCCTTATAGCCTCCCATCACCAGGATGGGATGTCAACAGAATCTTCCCTATGGCCTGGGGTTAAATTGAGTAAAAGATGAGGTACAGCACAATCAAATTGGTAAACCATACCAAGAAATGAACTCCAGAGGAAGACTAAAACCACTTTTATTAATTTGTTAATAAAATGTTGCAAGTCAGTTTCCTTATATTTCAGTGCATTAAAGCAGGGCTTTTCAACCTGTGGTACATTAATGAGTGGCAGGTGGTACGCAGCCCTGCCTAGCCAAGTGTAGTGGGGAAGGGAAAGAGCCAGCACAGGCAAAGACATACAGTGAGAGAGTCCTCTGGAGCTGCAGATTTTACTTATGAATGGAGCCATTTGGGAAGGCTGCCTTAGCCCGCAGCCAGTACTTACATTTTTTCTTCTTCTTTAAGAGCCAGCTGGGCTCCTTACTTTCCTTTCTAGCCAGTAGCTAATTCTTAAAGGGGAAGTGCCTTTTTAAGCTAGTTCACTCAGCAGCTTGTCTTTTCTGTCTCTGGAGGCCTTTCCTTGTTTGATCAATATATGGAAGAGGGAAAATATGGGAGGGGGGTTCAAATTCTTCCTTCAGAAGGAGATGGGAATGAGAAAAAGGGAGGCAGGGAAGGGAGGGAGGGAAGGAAGTCCCGCCTTAGCAGTTGGCCAACAGCAGCTCTGCCATTGACTTTGCTTGTCAAAAGGTTGCAGAAGGGGATCACATGACCCTGGGACACTGTGACCATCATAAATATGAATCAGTTGCCAAGCATCCAAACATAAATCACATGACCCTGTTGCTGCAATGGTCATAAGTGTGAAAAATGGTCATAAGTCATTTCAGTGCAATTGCAACTTTGAACAGGTTTTTTTTTTTGTCACCAAGTTTTTGACACCTTGCTAGGTGGTACTCGAATATTGCCATATCCTAAAAGTGGTACCATCGGTAAAAAGGTTGAAAAGCCCTGCATTAAAGAGTCATCTCTCTGAGCCACTTTCAAATCTTATCATTCTTCGGCCATCTTTCAGCCCTTTTCGCTAGGTAATGGTTTCTGTATATTTCATCAAGGTCATCTTCCTTATTCTGTACACTCCAGGCTCCACGTCTGATGCTTTATTTCCCAGAGAAACTTGGAAAACAAAGGCACCAACTGGGATCAACCATCAAGATAAAGTCTCTCAGGACAATGCTGTCGAGTGCCCAGTGCATTTCTTGCTGCCAGTTACATATCAGAGTGGACAGAATTGAGTGCTAAAGTGCTGGGAAATTCCCCTACAGTATTGTGTTGAGTCCATTTGACATTTGGGGCAGACCACACGAGTGGGTTCAACCACTTTAAGGAAATCACAGGTGATTTTGTATTATAATCAGATCAGGGAATTCATCTGGGATGTTCTGTTCATATCAATGGGGTGATTAAAACTCCTTCCTCTCTCTGCATCATCCATTAGCTGCTCTAATATAAAGACAAAAACCAAGTTATGCTCACCAAGATGGTTGGATTTGAGTTTACTAGATATAAGTCCATGGTCTCCATAGAGCACATGAGCTTCCAAACTTTAATGAAGCTGGCCAGAGAGTTGGCAGATTGAATTCCTCAACTACCAAAGAGAGGAGATTTTCCATCATCAGCCTTTAGCCATGAAACCTTTAGCCAAATCAGCCTGTGGTCCCACAGAAACCATGGGACATTGTTTCCTTGGATTTTATTACTGATCTATCACTTTTCAAGAGTTTAGCTGCTATACTAGTTAACCTTTTAACAAAGGTGGATCATTTTGTTTCCTGCAACAGCCTTGTCTGTGCAGTACAGAATGCTTGTTTACTCATCTGCTATATTTTTGGTACTAAGATGTCCCCAATCACCTTATCTCAAATAGCATTCAACTCATGGATTGTTTTGGAAGTATATTCCCTCCCCCAATATTTAGATGTTAAGCTCTATTTTTCTTGGATACATCAACCACAAGCTCATGGTAATACTTAAAGGACCTATTTAGTCCTGGAATAACACTTTCACTGTGAATTACCAGCAAGACAAATGGCCTGAACTATTGCCTATGGCTGAATTCTCATATGACAGCTTCATATTCTACATTTGTTCCCTATGCCATTCATCTGGTAAACTTGCAAGATTCATTTTTCTCGCTATGCATATACATATACAGTATACATAACCCAAACTAGACTGTTGTTTCTCTGTGTCATATTATATATGTGGGTATATGCATAATTTTGTATTTATTTATTTATTTATTTTTGTCATATTTATGTAGTGTATATCAGAGGTGGTGACCCTTTGAGAACTGTATGCAACTAAATTTCATTTTAATGTATGCCAATTAGTATTCAAAGTGACAATAAAGTTATTATTATTCTACATGCATGCCACATTTTCAAACAACTTATAGTTTCCCAATATCAACTGCTTAACTCTACACTCCAGTGCCCCACATCCTCTACAGCATACTAGCTCCTCAAGGAACATATTAATCCTGCCAAAGCTTCCTATAAATGTACTGCTGACTATCATCACCAGTAAGGCCTGGTGGTGATAGTCTACTGGGGATTGCACATTGCTCACTATTTACTACTTTTCATGTATCCCTGAAACTAGAAAATCCACAATGCCAAATTTATTGGTCCTTTCAATATACCAGCTAAGATTAATCCAGTTACTTTTTTATCTGCAACATCCAACTATAATAAAAGTACATCCACTTCCCAGTGTTCTGTTTTGGTCCTTGAATGTCTTATATTCCTTATATTCCAATCTCAGTTGGGTGAGGAATTCAAAATGGAATATATTTTGGGCTCTCAATGAAAAGGAGCAAATTGGAATATATGATTTGGCAGAAATGAATATAGAACCTGGGAAGCAGCAGAGAATGTCCATGAATTCTGTATTCTTTACCAATTCCATTTGTTATATCCACATATGTCCAAGCCTCCTAACTGGCCCTACAGTCCTCCTATAACATTTGCTAGCAACTCAAACCCTGAAGGAAAAGGTACTTGGTCTCGTAGATGTTATGTTAACTGCCAACCAGAAACCTTCTGCAGGACAAACTTCTGGATGGGGATGGGAGAGTAGGAGAATAATAAGTGAATACATTTCTCAAATGAATATTCTTTCCTTGCCTGCCTCTAATCCCCAAATTACAATAGGCAGTTTCCTGTCTCCCACCCAGCTTCACTAGATCCTTGAGGGATGAGTTTTGATCTGGGAACTGCATCTGATCAAGCTATTGTATCAGAAACTGCCCACTTGTAGTTATCTCTCTGGGGGATATAAAGATAGATTTCCTTCTTCTCTCCCTCTGAAAAATGACATTTTAGGATGGGAGAAGGGAAGCGATAGTCCTTTTCATCCAAGTTCTCCTGGAGGGGAGAGAAGGGAGGAGAGGTGTTCAACATCAATAGATGCAGAGAATCTGCAGAAAAAATACAGAACCTTGCTGAGTTGGCTATGTGGTAAAGAGGGAGGAAAGAAGCACCAACCTTCCTTATCTAAAGTGGATAGGAAGAAATGCTTTTGAAGTGGGAGGTGATGTGAAAGCTTACATGGTCAAAAACAAACAGCCTGATACCAGATCTGTTTGTTACTAAAGACAGATGCCACATTATACAGGCAAGAGAAAAAATGAAAGAATTTAAGCTTAATTTCACTATAAATAAAAAGCTTATATTTGATACCAGAGTCACTGAGATTCATTTACAATAGCTGTACTGCTTTTGTACAATTTATCTGAAACTTTGCATAAATAAACTTTATTTATGCCTATTTATCTAAAACTTTGCTGCCTTGGAATCTATTCTTCAAAGAGTTTATTTGATTATTTGTTTGTTTTGTTGCTTTGCCAGGGAAAGGGAAGGGAAGCCTGACAGATTTTTCCCAGTGACAAAAGAAGTAGTCACCTCCCTCCCTCTCTCCCACCCTCTCTCTCTCTCTTTGTTTCTCTGTGTGTGTTTCTCTCTCTCTCTCTCTCACACACACAAACACACACACACACACAGAGGGAGGGAGGGAGAGAGAGAGAGAGAGAGAGAGAGAGAGAGAGAGAGAGAGAGGAGTGGAATAATTAATGGCAAAAATAATCCCAATAGAGGCAATGAAAACCAGAAATACCATCTATATGGCCAGGTCTACACAACCTGATCAGCACAAGCTAATGGGTTTCATGAGAATGCATCACAAGGAAACATCTGACTGGCTTCTTAGTGATATTACTCCAGGAATAGCAGGACAAAGCAAATTTGCATGGCAAAACAATTTTATATGGCCCCAGTGTTATATCTTTATATTTTCCTCAATTCCTTTCATCAGTCTTAATTTGATCAGATAACAATCTTGAGTAGTTAGAGGTGATCCAATTCCTGTTTTGTCTTTCATTCCAGATTTTTCTCTTTTATGGTGGGGTAGGGCCACAGAGAAAGAGACATTTCCTTAATGGTAGGCAATTTTTATGTAGCATTTCACTATTGGCTCACGGAGCCATCACTCTTCTCTCTATATGATGCAGTAAGATCTCCAGGCATCTACCCAGATTTTGGAATCAATTTACAATTAGCTATAAAGCACTAATATGTTAAGCAAAATGCCTAGCTTAAGTAAGGAATACTCTTGAATACCTCCAGATCTCTATTTGCCAAATATATCAAAATATATTGTCATGATTTGGACAAGAAGTTATACAGATTTTCAGAACTCTGAGAATGGGGAAATGGCAGCAATAAGAATCAAAATAAGGTAGGGCAGATGCCTATCTATATTCATTTATTTTTCATCCAAGATGAAAAAATTATATCACTTCCTATGATGCACCACAGATTAATGGTATATGGGAATGGATAGGAAGTAAAAATGAACGCTTCTACTGAATGACTTGATAAGGGAGAGAATAAAAGGGAAAGTAGAAGCAAAACAAAAATAAATGTTAAAACTTTTAAAATGTCAAAAAAATTCCATTAATTTTTTTTCTTTAAACAAAAAACAAGAATAAATCTATCCCTTACAACAATGAGCACCATTCTAAAGTGTTCATGTTACTAGTCTTAAAGCTGACTTTTGGGATTTTCATTCTGTTGAGTGACCGTTAATGTAGATCTTGGGGCAATGAGGCTTCCTCTATATAAAAATAGCATGTACCAATCTTTCTATTTAAATGCCCAGAATATACTATGATAATGGTTACAGTGACACACTCTGGTTGATCTCTAGAAGAACAGTGTCTACAGAACCTCCAGTGATTATGTGGGCAGCTATGGACTTGCTTTTCCCAACCTGGTGACCTCTAAAAATGTCTGGAATTGTTCATTATCAAAATCTGAAATTGGTTCGGTTTTTGGATTCTACCCCAATCTGAAAAAGGCTGTAATTTTTATTGACAGGTAAAAACACTTGTTTTACATTTGTTTTATAAAGTTATACTTATCTTACATTTGACACCAGGGGGAAAAAAAACTTTTCTCATTACTGGAATACCTAATAATATATTATTACTAGTTCACTCTCTAAACAATTTGACTACATTAAAATAATTATCAACATTAAAGAAATTATGTATTAATTATTATTTTTTTAAAGGCAATCAGCTCTACAGCTTAGTTTCACAAGACATTAATTTATGTAATTTGGCCAAAGTAAGTCAGAATGGAAACAACAAATGCACTTTCAACAGAAAATATTTTATCTTTATAAAATCATTAAGTATCAATCTCATGGAAGGTGTTGCTGTTTGCAAACTAAGGAATAAAGGAACCATAAGGGAAAAAATAGCTTAATTAGAAACTGCTAAAGTTATTGTATACAGAAATAATGGGGTTTCTTCTATTTTGTTCTTTGGGGGAGTTTTAATCAAAGGGAAAGGCAAATATTTTTGAGTGACTGACATTATTCATGCAACATTTGCAATGCCAGATACAGGCTGTAATGTACTTATTGCCAGCATTCTCTTCTAAGCAACAACTTAGAAAACTCAAAAGCTTAGTCTGTCCTAGCAAATAAACCAATTTCAGCCTGTCTAAACCAATCTGTATTTATTATGCAGGGCTTTCTATGGCTAGCAAAATAAGCCATCTGTCACCAGATTTCCTGCTGACCCTTAATGAAAGGCCTATCAGTCAAAGAAGAACTAGAAAGATGAAGGGAGGTGGGGGAGCGGGGGGGGGGGGAGAGTAGGAAATAGGTGATGCTTTAAAAGCACTGGGAGAATCCTTGCTGAGCAAATCTTGCCTGGTGAGCCCAATGGAATAGCACCTGCCTTCAAAACTAATGGAAAAGGTTCAATCAAATGCCTGAATCTGCAAGCTCTGGAATTGTTCAGGTGGACTCAGCGACCCTTCCCGGAGAATCAGGTCTCGGCCATCACTGCAACCCAGAAAGGGTGGGCATCCCTACCTTGGAAGAAGAAAGCTTTGCTGCTGTTGTGCAGTCCCTGAACTTGCCGCACTCCAGCCACAGAGTCCCCCAACTGCAACTCGCTCAGCACATCAATCTGCACCGAAGGGTCCACGCCAATGCCGAACACTGGATCCAGAAAAATAAAATAAGATTACCACGGAATAGGGGCAACTTTTCTCCCTCCCACGTTTTCTTCACCCGACCCCGGTTTTCTCCTCTCTAACGACCCAGGACCCGAGATCCCCTTGGATCAGCCGCATCTGCCAGTCAGGCTGCGAGACCTAGTGTCCTGCGGTCCATTGACAAAGTTCTGGGAGTCGGATGTTGGCTCCCAACAATCCTCCCGACTCTTCCCTGGCGGAGACAGATTCCGATTCTCCCCATGAGAAACAAAGAGCCGGTCGGATCAAAGGCACCTCGCGGGGGTTCGGGGAGAAGCGGAATTGGTGAGGAACCCATGGCTCCTTGCCCTTACCGGAGCTCAGGCAGAAGAGCAGGCACAAAGTGCTCGCGGATACCGGCCGGGGCTCCATAGGGCTGGAGAGGGAGCGGTGATCAGTCCATAGTCCTCCTCAGAAAGAGGATCGTGGCGAAAAAAGCAATGCTCGAAGCCTCCCAAGCTTTCCCTCTCGGAGGCTCTTTTCCCTCAGGACAAACTGAAGATCCCGCAGGCGAAGGTCAACAAGGTCAGAGCCAGCCCCAAAGCTCGCAGCATCCTCCCGGGTGTGTCAAGCCGAGAGCAGCATCCTCCCGGCGTCTCGAAATCCGAAGCCTCCCCTGTCAACAGTGGCAAAAAAGAGCCAGGGAACTCCCGGCACTGCCCCACGCGAGTAGCGCGGGGAAGAGGCACCTAAGGCGCGCCTAGATCGCTCTCTCCCTTCGGGCTTCCTCGCTAAGCCTCGCGGCCGTTACCAATGGCAGCAGCAGGAGCCGCCACCGCCGCTCTGTCCACCGGCGCCAGCGAGGCTTCAGGCTCCTCCTCGCAGCAGCATCAAAAGGGGCCGAGGCGGCGACAGGTTGGAAGAAGAGGAGGCGGGCTGGGGCCGATGATGACAGGCGGGTGGGCGGCGAAAGGGAGCCGCCCTCCGCGCGCGTCCCTAGACGCGCGCCTCGGTTGCTACCGCAAGTGCCTTTGGCTGGAACGCGCCTAGAACCGGGAAATCCTGTTGGACCTCTTCGCGGGCTTCGTTTCCGGGTTCATCTTTCTTCCAAAGAGACGCAAAGCCATCTACCTTCGTCCCCATTCGGTCCTCCCACAGCGCGCAACCCTCTCTTGATCTAAAGCTGGAAATTCCTACAGTGAGAGTTGAACCGTCTAGAGTAGTTGGAGAACGGCCCATCTTCATCCTTTACCATATAGAGCCTCGGTGCGCATCTCCATTCATGGCTAAAGTAACACATTCGGGCAGGACCCAGAATTCTCATGTGACCTGGAAACTGTGTAGAAATTATAGGGGGGAGAGGGGGGCTCAGAAGAAACTGCTTGTACTCCCTGGATAACTAAGGTCTATCTAAGCTCAGGTTTATATTATATCTTCCATTTGTTGAGTTACACATGAAGATAAGGAAAGATCTAGTCCAGCTTTTATAGATGGTATGAGGTTGGAGATGACTAATCTACAATAACTGGCAGTGGCTTCTCCAGATTGGGGCAGTTCTACCAGGACTCGGAGCCCAGACCTTCTGCATGTGGTTTCTCACTGAATTATGGCAATTCCTAGGGCTGTCCTCCAGTATTTCTTCCTCTGGCTTTGCTGCCCTCTAGCTGAGCTCTGTAGCACAAATCAACGGGTCCCACTTCAGTATTCTGTCCTCTTAAATATCCATTCCTAACCAAGTTAATGCCTAATGACAAAACACAATCTGTTGCACTCAAGTGCATAAAGGTGGGGTTGCCTCAGATTTTGCAACCCATATTTAGGCATTATGTTAAACTGAGTTTTTCAGGCAGTTTTTGTTATACAGTAACTCATAACTCATATGGGCAACAGCCAAGTTAAAAATGTCTGAATTAAGTACTGTATGCAGGGGAAAAAACTGTATAGGAGCAAGGCCAGCTACCAACTAGCAAGTAAGCTAAATGAAATCAGTTTGGGAAGGAAGTCCTTGAAGCTCCCAGGTTCAGATAAATAGTGCAAATAAGCAAGAAAAGCCATGCTCCATATCCCTAACTCTGAAATGCAATGAAGAAAAGAAGGCCTGCGACAATTACAGTTAAGGTCCCCATTGACCCCATTTCAGAGGTTCTGTTAAAATGTAATTGTATGAATGCGCCTCTATTTCTTCCCCAAATAAAACAACAGCTTCCTCTTCCACTCAATGCTTGGTTGAGAATTTGTTTCCAAAAATAGGGAGCTGAGGGTCTGTGTGTGTGTCTATACCTACAACTGTATAAATATGATTAACATAATTTATATTGATTTATACTATATAAATACAAATATGATGAAAGATTTCTTTTTAATTTTTACACTCTGTAGTCCCTTAATTTGGAGTAGAGTGGGGAATAAACTAACTCTTTAAAAAATTACAAATTTTATCATCTTGAAGTGGTTTTGAAAACTGCTTTTATTCCAAAATATATACAGAATTGGTTTACAGCATCAGCCAGCCATTGTTGAGCTGAGGATCATCTCAGTGCTAACTATAAGGGGCAAAAGAGGGCTGGGGACTCAAGAAGGACAGCCTACTGCAAATAAGAGGGAAGACTGAGATTTCCTAGGCTGGATGTTGCTGGGGTCAGACGCAAGTGAGAAAAAAACCATCTCTTTTTCCTCCCACTGCCAAGTCAGATTCAAACCTGTAAATCACGGGTGTCAAACTCACCACGTCACATGATGTGTCGTGACGTATCGCGACTCTTTTTGCATTGCCGGCAATGGGGTAGGTACGGCTTTGGTATGATGAAACAGGCCTGCGGGCCGGCAGTTTGAATCGTAAATGAATCCCTGAAAAGATCCTATGGCCCTTCTGGATCTATGAATGAAATAAGTGTACACACTTTGTCCCTTGATCTGCAACATAAACTGAATACTGCTGTGTCAGCTTTCTCTCATTTACATACTCACAGGCAAGTGCATGCACATATACACACACAAATGGCAGAGTTATCTCAAAATACCAGTGGAATCCATCATTCAACACACAATATAGTGGGCTAAAGAATTGTCTTTATTTTACACATTTAAAAGTTAATAAAAATGTATTCTATAAAATTGTACAAAAATTGCATGGCTTTTGTTTTATAATACTCTTGACATCCAAAATTTGTCAGGCTTTCATACAAATAAAATATGCTTTATTTTACCCTTGAGGCATTCACCCCCCCCCCTTTCTTTGCTCCAGCACAAGCCAACAAATCTGAGAGAGAGAAAAAGCAACGTCAAGGAGTGTGATCCCCATACTGGGCTAATTATTGTTACAACCACAAGTAAGGTAATAAATCAACCCATCAGTTATGGGGAATCCTATTGTACTACTTGAGCTACCGGTATTACACTGGGATATTGTAGCTTGCAGCTGTGACATTCTTGCTGCAGATAGGAGTTGAATGCCCAGTTCTTCTGATCCTAAACCTCTATAGATCAGAAGAGACTAGCCACCGACACTCCTGGGACCAAGGACCTAATAGCAAGATACATTGTCAGGCAATCCAATGTTCCCTGTGTCCAATACAATACTGTATTCTTATTCCAATTGGTAAAGCTCACTTATGCGTGACGACCTCTGTCTGCATTCGTAGGAACTCCTGAGTTGCAAAGATCTGCGGAGGCGGGCGGGGGAGATTATGGGTGGGGATGGCAAGAGGAAAACCCAGTTACTGCAAAAAGCCTCCAAAAAAAACAACACCAAGTTCTTTTCTCTGGGCACCGAGCAGTGGATAAAGGCTCCTTCCTTCAGTCTCCCTTCCCGGAGCACAATGCCGCCGGTGGAAGCGGGGCAGAGGTAGTCTGCCCATTTGGCAGTGCCTGTTAAAGGAAAGCCCTTTTTTAAAAAATGAGTATCTCCTTTCCTTAATAGATTGCCCAGTTGACATTTTTATTTTATTTTATTTATTTTTACTTTATATGTTACCCCAATCACTTAAGCTCACTTAAGCAAAGCAAGCGCAAAACTGTAAAACAGCATTATTAGTGAATCAAAGATAATAAGTAAAAGCCACAAAAACCTTCTCCTGCTGTTATTATAATCCCAAAGTTCAGAGAAATGGGATCTTTTTTTTTTACTTTTCTGCTAAAGGTTAACAATGGGAAGGCCATAGCAAGTCTCCCCTCCTGATCATTTCACTTCAAGAGGCAAGGACATGCTCTGCTGCAAATTCCTATAGGTCAACAGGACACAAGACATGAAGAGTTATAAATTGTAAATATTGTAAAGTGTTCACAGGAACCAGTTGTACTCATCCATGAGGGAAGTAGTCAAGTCAAAATAGCAGGTGGAATTGCATAATGGAACCTGTTTTTATATTGTGGGAAGTCAGCCCCCCAGAAAAGTAAATATTAAAAGGGCAGGAAAATATATTTTCTCAAAGGATCTTAAAGAGGCAGAAAAGCATGCCCAGTTTTTCTTAATAGCCTCCAGTTGTCCCTCCCCCAAGCAGAATCCAGCTCTATAGAAATGCAGATGTAAACCATCCAGGAAGGTTGGAAGCCCCCAGCTAGAAGCTTAGGAAGACAAAGACTCCTAAAATCTACATAACCCACCCAAACTCTAAGACAGGACATAATAGGATTAACATACAGATACCAAAGGGCACACTCAGACTCAGGTCAAAGTTCATGCCACAGGAACAACTCTGCAAACAAAAAGCTCCAGAGGGTATAAAAACCCACTCCCTACATGTACTCTCTCTTTTTCTGCCATCTTTCTGTCTGGCTCTCCTCTTCAATAAACTGCAACCTTCTTTCTAAATCAGTCACCATGTTTATTCTCAGCTTGGACTGAACCACGATGAAGACTTTTCTTTCAACAATTTGGTGACCCAGATGGGACTCCAAGCTAACCTCTCCAATGGACTGAGACTGGTAAGCCCCATCTTGCCGGCAGCAGATCCCTTGTGTCTGTGGATGGGTTTCCCAGGCCCTGCCCATGTAGAGCCAGGGTAGTAAAGGGAGTTTTGGGTTTGAGCTCAAGGGCTGCTTTGGAAAGAAGGTGAAGATGAGTACCTCTAAATACCTCTAAATACCTCTAAATTTTAACTTTAAAGCCTAGGGGAACAAAGGAAATGTGTGTATGTCTCTGTATGTGAGTGAGAAGACCCTTTTTCCCAATCACAGTTGGATTTTGCTCCCTCTGGCTTTTCCTAACTGCAGAAAGGTTCTGTTCAAGTGGCAGATCCTGGAAAGCATGGGGGTTTGGCTAGAGTGAAGGACCTTTTGTTAGGGAAAAAGGAGAGGCTGTGTGAAAATGGAATGGAATGAGTGAATGAGAGAATTGGATTTGGGCAACCAACTGGTAAGGCCCTGGAAGCAAAGCCTAGTTCAGAAGGTGCCAGTATTCACTGCATAGGGGGAAGAAAAGGAGGGGTCAGTACTCATCGCTTTCCAAAAGACGCAGGTCCTCCCAGACCCACGAGGGGTCTGAAAACTGTGACAGAAAAAGGAGGGGTCAGTACTCATCACTTTCCAAAAGGCGCAGGTCCTCCCAGACCCACGAGGGGTCGGAAAACTGTGACAGAAAAGGAGAGGTCAGTACTCATCGCTTTTCAAAAAAGCGCAGGTCCTCCCGGACTCACAAGGAGTCTCAAAAAACGGGGCAGATAGTTCCCAGGGAAGGAGGTTCTCGTACTTCGTCAGGGAACCGAAGTCCTCCGGGATGCTTTTTCATCCGAAAAACTGAATTTTTTTTTTCCTTTTGTACCTGACTGAGCCAAAATGAGTCCCACATCTGAGAGGGAACATGGGAAGTGGCAGTTCAAAGGTGACAGTTAGGACTCCCCAAGGAGATTTGCTCAAAATGAAGAGCAAGAGAAATATATAAGAAATGGGCTTTGCTCAGGGCTTTGCTGGGAAACCAATTTGGATAAATAAAGGTACTTAAAGGGGAAATAAGAAATAGTGATTCTCTCTCTCTCTCTCTCTCTCTCTCTCTCTCTCTCTTTTCTCTCTATGCAACCACGTGGTATGTTTAAGATTTGAGCCTTCCCTAATTTGAGTTAACTGAGATGGTGAGAATGACTAGGATGTGACTTCCGGTTCCGGGTCACGGCGCTGGCAGTCGTGCGAAGAGTCTTCTCTCTTTGCCGGCCGGTTTCCCTCCGCCGGTAGACCCTGGACAGGGTCGAAAGTCGCCCTGGAGGGGCGACTACCGCTGGAGAGGACTCTCGTTGACTGCGGCGGGCGCGGTAGCACCTTCCGCGGTCCGAGACAGCTCTTCTGGGCCGATGGGGAAAAGATCGGCCATTAACATGGCCGATCATCTAGCTGCACCAACCGCAAGTCAAACAACATCTAAGCGTCAAAGAACCACCGTGGAAGATCCGGGTGAGACTTTTCCTTTCCTCTCTCTACCCTAATTATTCTCCTGTGAAAGCCTCTGAACTATTTCCCCAATTTTATGAAGCAGCGTTTGTGCATGTGGGACTATAAGCCTTGAAACTATAACTAATCTATTTTGATTATTTTTTATATTTACTTTTGGGTACTCTGGTTCCCAAAAAAATTCTCTTATTGAACTTTTTTTTATCTACTTATTAAACTGAACAATATTTTTTTATTATTGCTCTTGTTCTCTTAATTGGAAAAAAATACTATCTGGAAAAATACTTTACAGCCTACTGGGGACATCTTGTGGTGAAAAGTGACATTACAACTGTACTATTTTTTGATTATGACTATAACTTGGCCTTCAAATTATCACAAAAAAGCAGCTGTGTGGAGGTGGACTGCTGATTGTTATTAAACACAGCCTGCACTAAAATACTAAAAGACTACTTGATCATGGAAATGGAGGATTTTTTCCCACAGCTTGACTACAACCTTATATTGGAAAAAATCTTGGAATTTACTGAGAATATATACTTCAGGAGGGAAACTAAAGATGACTCCCCAGAACTACAAACGGAGGAACAGATCAACACCATAGAGGTTTGTGTTCAACCCTATGTACAACATGAGACTGAGGAATTTTATTTACAACTTAACTACGAAAAAACCTTTGCCTCAAAATCACAAATTGACACCCAGACTTCAGCTGATTTCTTCATAAACCAAAAATCAACAGAACAAGAACTTATCACTATCAAAGAGGATTACAGACAATTCTATCTACAATCCATCGAATATCAGATCTATGACATCCTGGATAACCAACTAATAACTATAACACCAGATAAAATTGACTACGTCACCCAGATGACAATGGAAGAAGGACAACAGACACAAGACCAGATTGAATTGAGGATGAATATCGTAAATAAAACAACAAGATCCATTGACATAGTGGCCCTTTTATGGAAACCGGCCTGGCTCAAAAAGAAACCTAGAGTCAGATTTAAAAATGGGATTTAAATCTATACTTGATGGCTAAAAAAGGTTTTTTTTAGAGATATGGTCTGAATTAATAGTAACTGAGATGAAAAATAAAACTGGGACTAATCTAGCTTAGGATTTAGATTTATAACTGTGAGGGAATTATTGGTTAGATTATAATTTGGAATTTTGAAATGAAAAATGTTTTAAATGTATTCCTATCTTGATTATATATGGTTGAAATAGAGTAAGAAGGTATATATTTTCTCTTTTATTTTATTTCTATTTTTTATCCCTTCTTTTTTATGGAGATAATATGTTTACCATAGGTATATCTATTTTGTAATGGAATGAAAATAACAGAATGGATGTTGGGATTGATTTAATATTTAGGATTCAGATTTATAATTGAGAATATAGTTTGGAATGGTGAAATGAAAAATGTTTTAAATGTGTACCTATTAAGATTATACATGGTAGAAATAGTCTAAAGATATACATTTTCTTTTCTACCTTATTTTTATTTTTTATTCTTTTTTTGGAAGATAAGAGGTTTATGTTAGATATGATATTTATCTTCTAATGAATGGAAACAATAGAATGAGAAGGTAATTGTTGGAATATTATTGTAGACATGATAATGGTTATGTTATGTAATTAGGGAAATTAGGGATGCCTGAAATATAAATAGTATGTTTAATTAATGTTAAATTGGAATGTGGTAATTGGAATGTAGTTAAATTTAAAAACAGGACTTGGAATTTTTATAGGTAAAATGTGATTGAAAATTTTTTATGGACGGATTGAAATTTACCTAGAAATGTATTAACCTGAATATGTTATATTAATGGAGGGAAAGAGAGAGGGAACCTCCAAGGAGTTAACCTGACTAGTAAATGTGTTTTTGATTATAGACAATTGCTGATTTGTGAATGTATGTCTTTGATTTAAGATGATTGATTACCCTATCCCCACGTTGTTTCCTAAATATTTTGTTCAAAAAAAATGGAAAAATTAATAAAACTTGTTCCCTTCCCTGGGAACTATCTGCCCTGTTTTTTGAGACTCCATTTATAACACATACAATAAATACAAGAGTGAAACTTTTCCAGCAGATGAACTTAAACATTCCCTCCTGGTAACTTTGGGCTGTTCTTAAGAGTACAGAGAGAGAAAGGGGAAAAGAAAGAAAGAAAAAAAACAAACACATTTTTCTTCACTCTGTTTGTTGGCCAGACAAACAGAGTGAGAATATTTTACTTTTGGTGGCTTAATTTAAGCAGAATTTTAAAATTCTTTTCTCTTTGGATTAGAAACAATAGTCACATTTACCTCACACACAAAGACTTTGACACACATATACACACAAAGACAAGAGAACAGAAAAGGAAACAGAACTTTCAGTTCTACACATCCTAGTCATTCCCACCATAAATCTCAGTTAACTCAAATTAGAGAAGGCACAAATCTTAAACATACCACGTGGTTGCATAGAAAGAAGAGAGAGAGAGAGAGAGAGAGAGAGAGAGAGAGAGAGAGAATCACTTTCAGGCAAGACTCTGACCCATTTACCCACAGTGAGTCTTTTTCTTTACTCTCCTGCATCCCCAGAGTGACTCTTTCCTGGAGTTCCCTGTTCCGGCAAGGCAATCTTTCAGCCCTTGCCCCTTGGCAAGGTGACTTTTGAAGCTGCCCTAGCCCCTTGGCAAGGTGACTTTTGAAGCCACCCTAGCCCCTTGGCAAGGTGACCTTTGAAGCCGACCTAGCCCCTTGTCCCAGTTTCAGACCACAAAGGGATCTGGGAAGTCTCTGACTTCCTTTTCACAGAGTATGAGGGTCCCTCCTAAAAGAGTGGAACTTTGCCCAGTGGTTTCAGCCAGTTGCCCAGGTTGACACTCTAATTCACTCATTCCATTCCATTTTCACACAGCCTGTCAGAATCCAGTTATATTTCTTTTCTATCTATCTCCTCTAATCTAAGACCAATTATTATTCTTTCCTGGATCCTGCCATACTTCCAAGGGGGAGGGGGATATGCAGAGGGGTTTTATTACTTTCACTTCCTCCATTCACTACAAAGTAACCTTTTGTTTATTGACCTCTACTAACCATTACAATGGAACCATTTGACTCTTATCCTATGTCCCTCTGAACTTCTCTTCCGTATCGGGAAACTAGAAAAGGGGTGGGGGTGAAAAAACACAGACCTCCGGAATCTGGCTTATTTCTCCGTCATCAAAATAAACTCTGAAGAGCTGGTAAATGATCGTGGAGCCGGAGTGATGTTATCTCTCCGGGGTTTAACACCTAGAGAATTGCCAGCCTGAATCGACCAGAAGGAATGTGGGGAGGAGTTTGCTTAGGGACACTTTAAAACATCGATGTATAAGGGAATCCCCCCAGATCCTGTCTATCATGCCTGCTATCAATTTCTTGTAATAAAAGTTCCTGTTGGAAGAGACCGTTTCCAAGAGTTCTGCTTTCTTACGATGTGGATTGAAGTGGTACCTTACATTAGACAGGATCTGCAGTAATAGTCAACCTGGAAGGGAGAACCTTGCCGGGGGACTTTGCAAAAAATACAATGTCAGACGATGAGACAGGGAAGGGAGAAAACCCCATGGAGAGGGAGCCTTCCCCCCGACCGAAAACCTACCAGCTGTCGGGTTCTGAAATGTCATACTCCTCAGGAGAAGAGGTGGTGGAGATGCATAACCACAAACCTCTGTAGTCAATGGGCATTGGAAAGAAAGGCGAGTGGGAAGAGAGATCAAGAAAGGTGAACCTGAGACGGGGCAGCCACCCACCAGAATGGAAGCAGGAGATGGAGAAATCCCTGCACGTTAGCGAAGAAGAAGGAGGTTGGACACAACACTCGAAATGGATCCTAGAGACAGCTATTGGCCTGATGAAAAGAACCCTCGGCTCTCTAGGGGAGGAGAATCCTGAGCCCCGCGGTCGCACCAGCACCTGGAGCTGCACCTGGAGAGACACTGAGGGGGAATTGGAACCTGTAGCCCCGGGGACGTCCGCTGATCGAGTAGCGACCATTTCAGCAAACCCCACTCCCCGCCGACCCGCATATGGCGATCCGGATGGAAGACAATACCACCGACAGCGAAGGCACCAATCCATTCAAAGACTCCTGCCACTGGACATGAAATTCAAGGGTGAACCGACACACTTGGGGTTTTTCCTAACCCAAGTCCTCAGCTACATGGAGGAATATGGGCGGCACATCCCTAGCGACAAAGCCTGCATCCGTATCGTGCAATCTGCTCTGGATGGACCGGCCGCAGATTGGGTGGTGAATTTACACGATTCCGATGCCCCAGAGCTCAACGATTTCAACTGTTTCATGTCCTCACTGAGAAGGCAGTTTGAGGACCCCCTGGCTGATTGCAAAGCCCATGAAAGAATCAAAACGGTGAGGCAGGGCAGACTCCTAGTAGCCGAATATACGCAAGAATTCCGGGCCATTGCCAGCAAGCTGAACTGGCCAGAAGACATCCTCCTTAGCCATTTCAAAGACGGCCTAAATTACGACCTGTATGACGCATGCCTGCCTTGGGGGGACCCCCACCAACTCGATGAATGGTACGTCCTGGCAGAGGAATCAGAGATCGACCTACTGAAGAGGCACCGCCGAGGAAAACCATGGGGCTGCTAGCTGCCTGAGCCGACGTGCGAGCCAGTGAAGCCATCAGCTATGGCCAGGAAGCCAACGGGGAGCTTCAAATGCGGGAGAGAGGGGCATCGGGCCGTAGAATGCCGCTCAAAAGCCCCTCAGCACAACCCAGACCAATCACCGACCAGGAAGTCCGGGAAGTCCCCAGCCAAGCCAAAAGAACCTGCCATGAGAGCAATAGAGGCTGTGGAGTCCCCAAGCTCTGCCCAACGTGGGGAGGGAACTCCAGCCTACACCGTTGGGCAGGTGGACACCTCAGGCGACAGTTCAGAGGGTGAACCCGTGGTAAGTAGATCCATCCCACCCATCCTCAAGACAGTGACTATATTAGCCTCCTCCATGCCTGAAGCTGTCAAAGTGAAAGCCTTAATAGATTCTGGCTGCACCCGCTGCCTCATTAGCCCCAGGCTAGTGGGAAATTTGGGGATTCCGTTGAGGAGGCTAGAACAACCAATCTCATTTGGCCAGTTAGATGGGTCCATAGCAGGGGGGTGCCAGCTACCCTAGCCACATTACCAGTCCACCTATCCCTGGGAAATCATGAGGAAGACATAAGGTTTGTAGTGACCCCAGGCATGGAATGCCCGATGATCCTAGGGCTAGAATGGTTAACAAAATGGAGCCCCTGGGAAAATTGGAGGACGAAAGAAATCAATTTCCTGAAAGAGGACCCTACAGACTTAAAACCCCAAGGGGATCTACCAAAATTAAAAACGGAAATAGCATCCATGGGAGAAGAAAAGGGGCTACCAGAAATACCAGAGGAATACAGAGATCTGGCTGAGGTTTTCAGCAAGGAGAGGATGGATGAGCTTCCCCCCCACTGACCCATGGACTGTGCCATAGAATTCAAGGCCGGGACAAAACTCCCTAAAGCCCAGATTATACTCCATGAGCCCAAAGGAGAAGGAGGAAATGGAGAGATTTATAAAGAAAAACCTAGAAAGGGGGTTCATTGAACCAGCCAAGCCTAAGGTGGCCGCTCCGGTCCTCTTTAGAGAGAAGAAGGATGGCTCTCTACGTTTATACATAGACTACCGGCTTTTGAATGCAATCAGTGAAAGCCCCCTATACCCCCTACCCCTCATGAAAGACATGTTATCACACCTCTCGAAAGGAAATTTTTTTACTAAACTAGATCTAAGGGAAGCGTATTACCATGTGAGAATTAGGGAAGGAGATGAATGGAAAACCGCATTTAACTGCCCAATGGGGTGCTACCAATTCAAAGTTTTGCCATTTGGATTACAAGGGGGGCCCGCAGTATTTATGCAATTAATCAATGAGGTACTAAGGGAGCACCTATTTAAAGGGGTCCTGGTTTATTTAGATGACATCCTTATCTTCACCGAATCAAAAGAGGAACATGTCAACCTAGTCAGAGCGGTTTTAAAGAAACTGTGAGCCGCCCACCTATATGCCAAATTATCAAAATGCGAATTGAACCAGGAAAGAATAGACTACCTAGGTTACCGCATATCAACAGGGCATTGAAATGGACCCAGAAAAGGTCAGGGCACCACCTTGCACAAGAAAGCAATTGCAGAGTTTCCTGGGTTTCGCAAACTTTTACCGCCAATTCATCCCCTCATTTGCCCAGATAGCCCTGCCCATCACAAAGTTACTAAAAATGAAGGGAGAATCCTCAGTGAAACCTAGCCAGCCACTAAAATGGACAATGGAATGCCAAGCGGCATTTGAGAGATTAAAGAGGCTTTTTTCTGCCGAACCAGTACTGAGGCACCCAGACATGGACAAACCCTTTGTAATACAGACGGATGCAAGTGATGTGGCAGTGGGGGCTGTACTATTACAAGAAAATGATGAAGGAATATTGCAACCCTGCATGTATATGTCCAGGAAATTCACTGAAACGGAACAGCACTGGCCCGTGTGGGAGAAAGAGGCATATGGGATACGTTGGTCATTACTTACATGGCGCCAAGTCCTTGAAGGCAATAAAATCCCTTTCCAGGTGTGGACAGACCACAAAAATTTGGAAGCCTTGAAAACACCCAGAAAGCTCAACCCCAAGCAAGCCCGCTGGTCCCAGCATTTTCACCAATTCAATTTTAAGCTCAAGCATTTGCCGGGGGGAAAGAACATTTTGGCAGATGCATTATCTCGCATGCCCCAATATAACAGCATGCGAGCCACTGACTCTAAACCGATCATGGGAGAATCACAACTGGCAGTGCCAGTGACTACCAGAGCCCAAGTTAAATTAAAACCACAGCTGGATAGCCAGACCGGAATTGAATTCCGGAAAAGTTTGGAAACAGATGATGGTTCCAGAAAAATAAGCACATGTGCACAATGAAAGATGGACTGCCTTGGGTGGGGGAGAAGTTATATATACCGACCACCCAAAGGATCACATTCATGCAACTTTGCCACGACACAAAATCGGCAGGGCATTTTGGATTTGTAAAAACATTGCACTTAATTAAACGGCAATTTTGGTGGCCATCCATGAAAAAAGACATAGAAAGTTACGTGGCCAGCTGTCCAAAGTGTGCAACTGCAAAAAGGTTGCAAGGGAAATCGCCAGGACTGTTACAAACAGTGGCAAATCCCTCAGCCCCCTGGAAGGAAATAGCCATGGATTTTATAGTGGAATTATCAGAAAGCGATGGGAATACTGTCATTTGGAGGGTCACGGACCTATTTTCCAAACAGGTTCACTTTATTCCTTGCCAAAAGATCCCCACCGCAAAAGCTTTAGCGAAACCTTTTGTGCAACATATTTACAGATTGCATGGGGCACCCCAACGCATCATATCTGATAGGGGAGTGCAATTTACATCTGCATTTTGGAAGGAATTTCTATCCCTTTTAGGGACCATCCAGGGACTGACGTCTAGCCATCATCCTCAGGGAAATGGTCAATTGGAAAAATGTAACACAGTACTTGATCAATATTTAAGATGTTTTCTTTATTTCCAGCAGTCAGATTGGACGGACCTGTTGCTTTTTGCAGAGGTTGCCTACAATAATGCAGTCCACTCCAGCACAGGTTACACTCCTTTTCAAATAGCTACCGGTCAAAGTTTCAACCCCATGCCAGAACTAACCCCAAACGAACCGGCAATCCCATCACTGAAAGAATGGATGGAACAATTATAAAACACCTGGCCAATAGTTAGAAAAGTTCTACAGGAAGCTAGGCAAGCATACAAAGCACAAGCAGATAAGAAAAGGGTGGAGCCCACACCATTCATTATAGGAGAAATGGTGTACTTGTCTACAAAATATTTAAAATCCATACAACCCTGTAAAAAACTTGGACCAAAATATATAGGGCCTTTTCCAATTAAAAGAATCATAAACCCAGTAACAGTAGAATTAGAATTACCCAAGAATCTTAGGCAAATACACCCAATTTTCCACTGCAGTTTGCTGAAAAGAGAACAACAGTCTCCCTTACGGCCAAAATCCCCCCCCCCACCATCAACACCAATCATGGTAGAAGGGGAGCAACACTTCGAAATAGGGGAAATCCTGGACTCTAGAAAATATTGTGGGGAAACTCAATACCTAGTAGCATGGATGCACCTCCCCGCCTCTCAAAATGAGTGGGTCCATAAATGTCATGTCAAAGCCCCGAAGCTTTTAAAGAGGTTTCATAACAAGCCAGACTAACTTTTATACCTGTTTTGTTTTCTCTACAGGTGGACCTCTCTTATTTTTAAGGGGAGCCGGATGTCAGAATCCAATTATATCTTATTTCTAGCTATCTACTCTGAGAAAACCCAATTCTTACTCTCTTTTGGATTCTGTCATACTACAAAGGGGGGGGAGTAAACATGGGTGTTTATGACTGGCATTCCTCCTATCAACAACAAAGGAACATCCTCTGTGGATTCCCTCTGTGGAGTACTAACAATAACAATGCGGCCATCAGCCTTTGATCTCACTCCCTATGAAGCCTCCTTTTACCGGCAGCAAGGAAAAAGGGGGGAAAGATTGCAACGTTTGGGAATCCGATGGATTTAACACCCAGCCATCTGCCAATTTGAATTGACCGGAAGGAATGTGGAGTGGGGCTGCCTGGGAACACTTTAAAACATTGAATGGTCAATGGGGTTCCTCAGATCCTGTCTAGCATGCCTTCAGTCAGTTTTTCTTAATAAAGATTCCTGTTGGAAGAACCGTTCCAAGAGTTCTGTCTTCTTAAGATGTAAATTGAGGTGGGTCCTTACAGGAACCTTGCTCCCTTCTAGACAGTGTCTCCAGTTTAATAGAGCCCATCTGATTGTGAAAGCCTCCTTTTCCCAGATCGCCCACCTCCTTCACTCTCAGTAAATTTTTTCGAGGTGTAGGCGCAGGGTTGCAAGGCTCCACTTTGGTTCTTTTGCAGCAATACAGCTCCAACGGCCACGTCGCTGGCATCAGCTTGAATTACAAAGGGCTCCCCTGGGCAGCGGTGCTTCAGGATTGGCTCAACAGAAAATAGTCTTTTTAGATTCTCAAAAGCGGTTTGACAGCCCATAATCCATGCTAGTGGTTGGCCCGGTCACGGTTTCCCTCCTCCTTTGCCTGTTTTGAGTAGTTCTTTAAGGGGTAGGGCAATCTCAGCAAAGAAGGGGATGAATTGACAGTAGAAGTTGGCAAAACCTAGGAAGCTCTGGAGCTGTTTGCAGGTCTTTGGGGCTGCCATTCAGTTACAGCTTTCACTTTGGCTGGGTTCATTTCAATGCCCTCGTTGGAAATTCTATAGCCAAGATAATCTAATCGGGTCTGGTGAAATTCACATTTTGACAGTTTGACATAAAGCTTGGCATTCAATAGTTTCTTTAACACTTCTCTCACCAGCTTTATATGATCAGTCATATTCGTGCTGTATATCAGGATGTCATCAAGATACACCAGAACCCCTTTGTATAAATGATCATGTAGGACCTCATTGATCAACTGCATGAATACGGCTGGGGCCCCCTGTAGTCCAAATGGCATGATTTTGAACTGATAGCTCCCCATGGGGCAGTTGAAGGCAGTTTTCCACTCGTCTCCCTCCTTTATTCTCACCTGGTAATATGCCTCTCTCAGGTCTAATTCAGTGAAGACACTCCCCTTAGCCAGGTGGGTTAGTAAGTCCTTCAGGAGGGGGAGGGGGTATTTATTTTCCACACTCACAGTGTTGAGACCCCTATATGCAGAGATGAAGAGACCCATCTTTTTTTTTCTTTAAACAACACAGGGGCTCCCACAGCAGACTTGGCCCATTCAATGAACCCCCTCTCTAGGTTTTTGTGCATGTATTGCTTCATCTCCTCCATTTCGAGGGGGGACATGGCGTACATTCTCGGTCGTTGGAGTTTGGCTCCCGGCAACAGTTCAATGGAACAATCATTGGGTCGGTGGGGAGGCAGTGTGTCGCATTCCTTCTCACCAAATGCCTTCGCCAGGTCCCAGTACTCGCTGGGGATGAGTGGCTCGCCTGGTGTAGATGAGGCAGCCACGTGCACTCGCTCGTTGGGTGAGCTAAAGTTTCCTCTAACTTTGAATCAATAGGGGGCTTGGGCCCTAAAGGTAGCCTTACAGTTCTCATTCCCTTCTTTCACAAGATAAACGGCTTCCATTTGTCCAACCAGGCTAATCCTAGGATCACAGTCTCAGTCATTTTTGGAGCCACCAGAAAGCGAATGAACTCCCAGTGCTCACCTATTTCTAAGCATAGGGGCTCAGTTAATTGCGTGACTAAAGTCCCTCCCATCAGGGAGCCATCGGCTTGCTCTAACCTCACAGGTTTGGAGAGCAGCTTTGCTAGTATGCCCATTTTCATGGCAAATGGCAAGCTAATGACGCATCGGGAGCATCTGGAATCGACTAGCACTTTTAGGTTTGCCTGTGCTCCTGACTTAGGGATTATGAGTTTGGCTGGCAGTGAGAAAGATGGGACGTGTCGACTCACCATCGGGTCATTCTCTCCTTCGTCGTCGCTGTCGAAAGAGGGTAGAGCGGGGATGGATGCAGCCTTAGTCCCAGCATCTTCCTGCGTGGGGGATGTGACTTGGGCAACCGGTTCCTGTGTGATCCAGTTGGATTTCTCTCTCATTGGCTGCTGGGCAGGTTTCTTTCTCGCTGCTGGTCCCGGTCTACTCTGCTGTTGGGGGTAGGGGACTGGGCAATTCGCTGCTCGATGTAATTCTTACAATTTACAATTCTATGTTTTCAGTTTCTAATGGTGTGACTTCTATCTCAGTTATTGGTTTTATTTGTAACAAACCACTTTTACTTCTCCCATGATCATCACCAACACCTTTGTTCTTTGTCTGGGGTCACCTGGAATTCTAATAGAGATGTTTAAAACAGGTAGGGGTTTTGGTCCACTATCCATTCAAGTCCTTTTAAATGTGGCTTTCAGTCCTTGTCCTGGAATGACCGTCCAGCTTCTTTCAGGTCCAGACACCACATTTGCTCATGTGTAGTGTATCCAACCCTTCTCAGCCCTATGGACAGCAGATTCAATGTAAGGAACTTCCCTTCTTTGATTGTAGAAGTTCCTCCTTCCATTTACAAATCAGCGCCCACTGTCCTGGCTGGATCTTATGGACTGGAAATTCCAAAGGAGCTGTTTGTGCCACCAAGTCTTCCTATCAAAGAGAAGACAGAGACCCCAGTACTTGTTCCACATATAGGTCTCCTTCCTTTGGGAGCCTTAACCCTTTATTAACCCTTTTTATATATCAAACATCCCTCTGTAGCCCTTTGAGCTATCCCATACATTCCAAGGGTAGCATAGAATTTCAAATACATTTCTACCTATGCTTTAATTCCGGAATGACTCCCCTCCTATAGTTTTTGGATCACCATTCTTGCAGTATCTTGTGATAACCACAGAATTCCCTTAATGCCATTTTTATTGTTTGATAATTATAAATCTACTATAGCCTCAATCCTTTTACTATCTATTTTCCTTTCCCCTTCAACTATAATATATCCTAGATATTTTACCTCCTTTCATACCAATTGGGCTTTATTTGCTAGACACCCTCAATCCTTTCTTCTGCCAAAACGTTGCTTTCCCATTTCTTGATAATTCCCAGAATAAGATCTTACAAAACTGGCAAGCTACATAAGAATGTATTTGCTTCCACAGCTAAAAGTGGAGGAAAGAAAAAAAAAGAAAAAAATCATTTGTCCTGTGTCAGTTAGACTATACTTGTCTATGGAAGCTCTATCAAAAATTTTCATTTTTTTCTTTCTCCTCCCCCTTTCACCATGATTAGATACCATGTTACAAAAAATATAACTCAATAAACTTATTGTAAATAACACATTCAGGATTTTAAAAGGTAAAGTGTCAACGCTGCTAACATCAGATGTTCTTGCTCTGACAACATATGGAGATGCATCCATTTTCCTTTACTTTAAGTTTTACTTTTAGAGTTAGAATTAGATGATACAGGGGGGAGGAGGAGGAATGTGCATGGGAGATTAGTTAGACAAAACAATACTGTATAATGGTGAGAACCAAGGCTGTTTGTAATAAGAGATGATAAGACATGGCGGGATGAAGAACTGGGTGGAAAGCCAGCATTTCAAACTAATTGGAGAATGTGATTTATGACTGTTAGTCAGAGGAGGGAATTGTGCTTTGATACTATGTGCTGAGGGGAGGGGAAGCCAGATTTTGGCTTGGACTATGTACATGCCGATGCGTTGTTACTCGAATAAAGATTCTTTAAGGTAAACAATGCCTCGAAGTTCTTTGAAGAGTTTCATATGTCGGAACCATAACATTAAGCCAAAATCTCCAACTTTCCTAACTATCTAGGGGTCCCGAGCCCCAGTCGCTGTCCATAGCATTGAGGGGATAAGCTGAAAAAGACTCAGGAAAGATTTCGTCATAGAGATGGAGAAATTGCCTGGAGTCAGCACCCCAGCAGCAGCTGCTACCCCAGGGGTGGGAACGACAGCCAGCGTGCCGGTAGAGAAAGAGCTTTTGCAGGCCTCCCAACTGGGGGTGAAACCCAAGCAGCTAGGACAGCTAATCTGGTCGTCAGATTGGGTCCAGCCCAGCAGAGACTCCAGACGCTTCGAGCCGGTCTTGCCACCCTTAAAGGCCTCAAAGGCGGATGAGACTGGACTACCACGAAAGAATTCCCACATATCGCACTCCCCAGACTGGGGGAGAGCTACCAGATTGTTTGCCACTGAGGACTCGGGTGAGTGGAAATATCTGTCTGCAGCTCGCAGTCAGTCAGTGGAGAAATTGGTAGAGAAGTTTGAAGGGCTAGAAATGAGAAGTTTGGAGCAACCTTCCCATTCCCCTTACGCCAGCGATCAGGACATTCAACTCCTACCAAAAGAAGCCACCAGCCCCTCCTTCACAGAGCAGGCAGCTTTCCTGCTCCTGAAGCCCCCTGCCAGAGCCTCCAGTCCCACTGGAAGAGACAGCCCCAGTCACCACCCCTCCAGAAGCCCCAATCAACGCCGACGAGATGAGGGCCTGGGCCGCCACTGGGACAGCAAATCCCCAGACTGATGTGCATATCGATTACCCAGTATGGGTCCCCTGCAGCAATGGGGAGTATGGCAGCCCCCGCAGGTGGGAGATAAAAAATCTCTGAGTTTGGACTTCTGGATCCAGCTGCAGCGCCAGCGGACGTGCAAAGAACTTGCTCTCTTTGCCGTCTGGTTTTCCCCCGCCGGTACACCCTGGACAGGGTCAAAAGTCGCCCTGTAGGGGCGACCACCGTAGAGGAGGGCACTCGTCGATCGCGGAGGGAGCGGCAGCTCCCTCCGCGGTCCGAGAAATCACCTTTGGGCTGACGGGGAAAAGATCAGCCAGTAACATGGCCGATCACTTAGCTGCTCCAGCCGAAAGTCACAGCAACATCTAAGCATAAAGAACCACCGTGGAAGATCCGGGTGAGACCTTTCCTTCCCTCTTGTTATTTTCTTTACTTCCCTATGAAAAGCTTCTAGAAACTATTCCCTCCCTTGAAAAAGCAGCGTTTGAATACTTGGGAAAAAAGTAACTAATCTTTATTGTGTATTTGAACTGCTGGAATTCAGGGGATCCTGGGAAAAAAACAAAAAGAAAAAAGCCTTACTGTGACTCTTTCTCGCTGTTTGCTTGTTTTCAATTTAAGTGGAAATTTTTAGGGAGGGGGGTGGAGTGTTTTTCTTTCCTCCCCCCCTTCTGAATATTTTTATCCACTTTAAAAAGGGGGAAAAAAAACTACCTTGGCGACTGGGTGGAGTTATGTGGATTGGAGGGTTACAATGTATCCCGGAAATTGGCATGAAGCCCAGAAAGCCTTATCATAACATTGTAACCATGGTAGCGGAACTGTTGAACTTGGCGCTACACCCAGACATTGCTGTACTTTTATTATAGAAAAAAAAAGAGAGAGAAGAAGAATGGAAGCCTATCCACAGCTTAATTATGGACTCATACTAGCAAAAATCTTGGAAGTGAGAGAAGAATTAAGAGAACATTTCAGGACACTTAGGAATGAGGATGGTTCAGAGTTAAAAACTGAATTTCAAACTCCAACTGATCATGATACACAATTGGATTTACAACTTAATGAGATGGAGGATTTATATCTACAATTTACTGAAGAGGAAGATATTACACCTTATATACAAAGGACGGAGATTTCTGAGGACCAAAGGCAGAATTCAATTGAAACATCTATAGATTTAAAAACAACAGAAAGACTCTCTAATACGAGACATTAAAAATGCTGACAATACATACAAACAATGAATAATCACCATACTGACTAAGACTGATTACATAGTGCAGACAATATTGGGAAAAAGAGAAGACTATGATCAGACGCAACTGTGGGAAAATGTGTATAATCAAATATTAAGATGGGAGGGGCTAAAGGCCCTATTGTGGAAACCTGCTTGGCATAAAAAGAAAGCTAGAATTAGGTTTAAAAATGAGTGTTAAAATTTTATTTGACGGGTAAAATGGTTTTTAGAGACTTTAAGTGAACTAATATTTTTGAGATTTTTAAGGTTTAAGATTTTAGTCTGATTAATATTGATCTGAATTATGGATTTGATGGAATGGCAACTATGGAAAACTGGAAAAGTTAAAACTAAAGGAGTTGTATTGAGATTGGTGAAATATTAATGACATTTTTACTTGCAATGATTGAAGAATGGATTGACTTATAAAAATGTTTGATAGAGTATAGGAAATAGAATATAGTGGAGAAATTTTAAAATATACATATATATAATAGCTATATGTTTAGCTTAGAAATAAGTAGAAATAACTTAAGCTAATGTAAAATGGTTTAAAAACGTAAAGTTATATTCATTTATAAAATATGTATGTGAAATAGAATAAGAGATAGAACTTAATTGAGAAATATAAAGTGAATATTTGGAGTAATATGGTCTGTATTATATGGATACCCGAATTGTATACTATATGTTTATGTAATGCCAATTGGAATATGTTAATAGTTAATTAAGCTCGAAATGGGTGGAAATATTATTGATAGTTTTTTTTGTTTTTTTGTTTTTTTGATTGATAAAATAGGGAGGGAAATTTTAAAGAAGTAACCTAAATTGTTTATGTATGATTATATGTTTTATTTTGTTTTATGGAGTGCCCTATCTCCACGATGAGTCCTAAGCACTTGGCTGTAAAATTAAAAAAAATTCAATAAAACTTGTTATATAAATAAATAAATAAATAAAAATCTCTGAGTTTGCAGCAGATAATAGAGGCCCTGCAACAACTTGGGGTGGTGCCAAGGCCAGAAGACCAGCAACCGATGGGGGGACGACTACAGCAAGGGGATTGGTCACTGCCCCCGAACGTACAGGCAGGGGGGATGGCAACAGCCCCCACCCAGGCAGCAACCTTTTGGAGACCTATGGCAACTTGGAATGCCCCAACCGCAGGCACTGCTAGCACAGCAGGGGGGGTGGCCACAGCCCCTGAACATGCAACCCCTGAGAATGCAGCAGCAGCCAGGGTGGGGTAGGCAGCTACTGGGGGTGCAACAGCCACAGTGGGGAGCCCAACAACCATTGTACCAGCAGCCAAGGTGGGGCCAGCAGCAACCGGGGGTGCAACAACCACAGTGGGGAGCCCAGCAGCCAATGATTGCTCCACCTTTTAGAGCAACCTTCGTTGGGGACCCAGAAAATCTGATTTTCTTCCTCAACCAAGTACACTCTCATTTGAACCGCTGTGGCCATCTCTACCCGGACCCAGCCGCTACGGTTGATTTAATTGCATCCAGCTTAGAGGGAGAGGCATCTGAGTGGCTGAATAATTTATATAATGAGCAAGCCCCCAAATTGGAAGACCCCCACCTCTTCCTCCTAGAACTGAGAGCAAGATTTGAGGACCCATCCATTGCCCTCAAAGCAGAAGGCCAAATCCATAAGATAAAACAAGCCGGCAGACCAGCCCTGGAGTACGTATGAGAGTTTCGCAAATTAGCCGGTCGAATAGAGAGGTGGCCTCAGCAATCCATAGTCCATCATTTCAGGGAAGGACTAGACGATCACCTCTATCACGCCTGCATCTATCGAGCAGTACCTGATCAGCTACAAGAATGGTACCAGGCAGCAGTAAGAATAGACGTTCAGCTCGCCCGCTACAAGAAGCCTCCCCCACCTGAAGCCGAACCGAAGCCAGAGCAACTCAAACAGCAACCACCACCCCTAAAACTTCCATTAACTGCAACTGCTGAATGACCCCGGCCACCTGCAGGCCCGCCAATCAAAGGCTTCCAATGTGGACAACAGGGACACCGAGCAGCGAACTGCCCAGTCCCCTACCCCCAACAGCAGAACAGACTGGGACCAGCAGCAAGAAAGAAAATGCCCAGCAGTCGACACGTCCCACCTTTCTCTCTACCTGCCAAACTCATAATCCCTAAATCAGGGGCACAGACAGATTTAAAAGTACTAGTCGATTCCGGATGTTCCTGATGCATCATTAGCTTGTCGTTTGCCAGGAAAACAGGCATATGAGCAAAGCTGCTCTCCAAACCTGTAAGGTTTGAGCAAGCCTATGGCTCCCTGATGGGAAGGACTTTAGTCATGCAATTAACTGAACCCCTATGCTTAGAAATAGGTGAGCACTGGGAGTTCATTTGCTTCCTGGTGGCTCCAAAAATGACTGAGACTGTGATCCTGTGATTAGCCTGGTTGGACATTTTAGAGATGATTCCTAAGCTATGGGGAAAGATAGAACAGTATGGAGAAATGGCGGGATTAAAAATAAATAAAGAAAAAACTAAGGTAATAGTTAAGAATCTCACAGATAAACAGAAAAAGCAAATGCTAGAGAAAACAGAGGTACAGATAGTAAAAAAAGTTAAATATTTAGGTATATATCTTTCGGCCAAATGTTCATCAATAAAAGAAGATAACTATACAAAATTATTGAAACAAATAAAGCTGGACTTGGAAAGATGGAAGAATCTGCAATTGTCAATATTAGGAAGAATTGCTACAGTAAAAATGAATGTACTGCCGAAGATTTTATTTTTATTTCAAACAATTCTGATAAAACTTGAGATTTTTTTTTTCAAGATTTAAACTCATTAATTTTGAACTTTGTTTGGCAGGGAAAGAAAGCTAGAATTAAGATGAAAACATTACAAGATGCTAAGGAAAATGGAGGATTTGGGTTGCCGGAATGGGCGTTGTATTATCAAGCATCTGTTTTAACATAGGTGAAAGAATGGATAATGCTTAGAAATAAAAGGTTGTTATATTTAGAGGGGCATGATTTACAATTGGGATGGCATGCTTTCCTATGGTATGGAAAAAACAGAGCTCATAAGTATTTCCAAAATCACTATATAAGAAATGCCTTGTTAATAGTATGGGAAAAAATTAAAGCTAAAATATATTTTAAAATTCCAAGGTGGCTATCAACGATGGAGGCATTTGTACATCCGAACTTGGTAGATTTTGAAAAAATATGGGCATATAGAGATATTCTAAATATTGATGGGAATTTAAAATCTAAGCAAGAACTGGAAAATCAGGGGATCAACCTGTTGTGGTGGGCACATTTACAGATGCAAAATAGATATGAAAAAGACGTGAAAATGTATGGGTTCTATAAAGATCAAACTGTATTTGATAAGATGTTGTTAACCTCAGATGAGAAATTAATTAAGAAAATGTATAATTTTTTGTTAATTTTGGAAATGGAAAGTGAACAAGTTAAAGAAACAATGATAAGATGGGCAAAAAACTTTGGCTACAATATAGAACTAGAAAAGTGGCAAAAGCTATGGGAGAGAAATTATAAATTAACAATGTCAACTTCATATAAAGAAAACTTATATAAAATGTTTTATAGATGGCACTTGCCACCAGAAAGATTAGCAAAAATGTTTAAAAATATGTCACATAGATGCTGGAAATGTAAGCACAACTCAGGCACGTACTATCTCTGGTGGACATGTGGTAAAGCAAAGGCTTATTGGAAAAGGATACATGCGTGGTTAGAAAAAATATTAGGTGAACACGTTGATTTTAAACCTGAACTTTTCTTATTAGGTATAATGCCTGAAAAGATTAATAAGCGGGCTTCCGGTTCCAGATCGTGGCAGATGCAGTCGCGCGAAGAGCCTCGTCTCTCCACCGGCTGTTTTTCCCTCCGCCGGTAGACCCTTAATCGGGTCGAAAAGTCACCCTGGAGGGGCGACCACTGTTGAGGAGGCCCTCATTGATGGGGGAAGGGTGGCAGCTCCTTCCTCGGTCTGAGCCAGCTCCTTAGGGCTGTCAGAGAAAAGATCGCCCAGTAAAATGGACGATCACTTCACTGCACCAGCCGAAAGCCAGAAGAACAGCTAAGCACAAAGAACCCCCGTGGAGAATCCGGGTGAGACCTTTCCTTCCCCCTCTTTCACTAATTACTCTCCTGTAAAAAACTTTTGAATTTGAATTACTTCCCTGCTGTGAGAGAGCAGCGTTTCGGCACTGTGGGAAAAACAGCTTTGGGAACTTAAAAAAATGAAACAGCTAATTTTTTATTGACTAACTCTTGGAATACTGAGGGATCCTGAAAATATTTCTACTTTTGAAGATTACTATTATAACCACGCTATTTATTATCCTGGAGATGCCTTTCTTTTTTACTTTTTTAATGTGAAAAACAAAAAATCTATTAATTTGGAAAGAAAGACTTTATAGCCTACTGAGGACATCTTGTGATGAAAAGTGTTACTGCAACTGTATATTTTTTTGCTGGAGGATGGCTCTGACCTTCAAAGGATGATAAGAGTAAAGATAACTTGAAACAGCTGGGTGGTGATTTTGTCTACTAGGAATTGGAGGTGAATATTTGTTGACTTTTACTAAATATAGCCTTCACTAAAAGATTAAAAGATCCTTTCACCACTGAAATGGAGGAATCTTACCCACAGCTTGATTATGAACTTATAATGGAAAAAATCTTGGAAGCTACGGAGTACATGAAATCTTACTCTCAAATTTTAATGGATCAAGTTATAGGCCGAAGAACAATAGAGAAGGAACAGAGTAACTCCAAAGAGGCCTTTAAACAACATATACAACCTAAAGAGATGGAGGAACCATACCTACAACCCAACTATGAACTTATACCGGGAGAAATTGTGGAAACTATTGAACAAATCAATTTTACACAACCCCATATACAATTTATGGAGAAGCCTGATGATCAAAGAATAACTTTAATTGAGATGTCTGAATTGTCAAAAACAATAGAGACTGACACCCAGATACAAGTTACTGAAAATTGTGATAACGTGGACAATCAACTAGTAATTACAACATGGAATAAAACTGACTACACCATTCAAAGGCCACTAGAAGAAAGGGAAGAGAACCTTGACCAGTCTGAAGTGTTGAGAAATACCTCTTTTCAAATATTGAGGTTTGATGACATAGAAGCCTTACTATGGAAACCGGTGTGGCACAGAAAGAAACCTAGAGTTAGATTTAAAAATGTTTTAAAATTTCATTCAATGGGTTAAAAAGGCTTTAGAGATTTTGACTGATTCAATAACTAACGGAGTATGTGAATTCTGTAAGAGGATATCCTTTGTAATAATATTTTGTTTTAGATATAATTATTTGGAGGGGTAAACTTTACTTAATGGGTTAAAAAGACTTTCTATAGATATAGATTGATTGATAGAATATATATTTAAAATAGATAGAAATGTATCTTTTGGACTGATATTTTTATTTCAAATAAGATAATTATTTTGTAATAGAAGGAGAATAAGAGGGATTGGTGATAAGAGAAGAAATGGTATTAATAAATAAAACATAAGAATGTTATTGTGGGAATAATATATTCATTTTAAATATAATTACTATGTTAGGGAAAAGGAAATGAGGGATACCCGAAGTGTTAATAATATGTTTATTTAAGGCTAATTGGAATATGGTAACTGTAAATTAGTAAAGCTTAAAAACAGGATTTGGACCTTTATAACTGAAATGTGATTGATGTCTGACTGGATTGCTTGAATTCTATTTAGAAATGTATTAATTTGAATATGTAATATTATATGAGGGAAATAGAGAGGGAACTTATAATGAATCAATTTGAGCTATATATTTATGATTTTCCTTTTGGATGTTTGATATACCCATCTCCACATTGTTTCCTAAGCACCTTGATGTAACCTTCCCATCCTTATAAAAATCTAATAAAATATATTTTTAAAAAAAGATTAATAAGCAAAGTCTATATTTGATTTTACACATCACTACAGCAGCGAGAATAATCTTTACACAATATTGGAAGAATGAAGGACTACCATCAGAGGAAGAAATAATCAGAAAAATATTGGAATGTGCAGAGATGGACAGATTGAAAGATAAAGAAGACACAGATTACTACCAAACTTGGGACTTATTTTATTGTTGGTTAGAGGAAAGAATGAAGGATTAGGAATCGAGTATGTATTAGCTAGCTGACCCCAGACAGCTCGTTGGTTGAAAAATTAACATATGTATGTAAAAGAAAATCAATAAAATCTTTAGAAAAAAAGAAAAAAAAAGAAAAAAAAAGGAAGAAAGGTATTTCCATTCTGGAATGAACCCCCTTAGGGAGATGGGAATCCCTTAGGGAGAATGTTGAAGTATTTTAAGTCAATGCTTTAAACAAGGCATTTGGACAGAGGAAGGATGATACATTACAGTATATATCTAGCCTAAATACATGTTTGGCCACCCAATAAATTAAATTGGGCTTCTCAACTTGGCTTAGAGTGATGGGGAATGGATAGGCAGTGGTTAAGGTCCCCCATTACATTTCTATGAGAAACGCTCCTTGCATTTCCCCACTGCCTGGAGAACAAGCTACAAGTTGCCCCAAGAGAGTAAAAATGGAAATTTAAAGGGACACAAACCTCCAAAGGTCTGGAAATGATGTTTAAGGGTCTCTGTGTTTGTGTGTTTGTGTTGACTCATTTCTAAAGACCTGGGGGAGGGTGATAAACGTAAGATAAAAATGATGGCTCAATTGGTGCAAACAGGCCAGCAAAGAGGATGGGGAGGAGTAATCAGGAAATCAGTAAGGGGCCTTGGGAGAGGTCTAGGCTGGGGGTGAGGACAGCCATTTGGCACCAGGGGATATAAACCCCTAAGGAAAAAATTTCCCCAGTCCCTAAATAAATAAATAAATAAATAAATGTGCCTTTTATAAGGAGGAAGGACACTGGGAAAATGAGTGCCCTAAGAGGAAGGAGGGGGAAGAACTAGCAAATTTAGTGAATTTTGAGGATTAGGGCTATCAGGGGATTAATCTGTTTTCTGGTCCAGCTTTCTAGAAACCCCTGATAAACCTTAAAGGTTGGAACCCTGGAGGAGGAAAGGGTGTACTCGGTGGAGTCCAGAGCCACCAGATTTACCCTGAACTATATACCTCCAGGAATGCAGATTGGGAAAGGGAAGATTAAGGATCAGGGAATTGGGGACATGTAGTAGAAGCAACAATATTTAAATCTGCTATGGTCCAGACAGTAGCAAAAGGACCTGGACTATGGTGCAACTTTGTATTGGTAAAAAGGAGGTACTTAATTGGTAAATTGGGGGTTGTTATTATGGGGAATGAAAGAGAAATAATTGTAAATATTATGGCCTTGAGTGAGGAAGCTCAAGGAAAAGTGGACCCTCTTATATGGGCCCAAGAGGGCAATAGAAGAGGGGTACACATGGATCCTTTAAAGGTGACTTTAAAGAACCCTGGTGAAGTAATTCACCAGAAACAGTATATAACATTACATTGGAAGGAACGAAGGGTTTAAAGCCCATGGTGGAAGGGCTATTGAAAGGGGGTGAAATTTTTGAGCAATCCTTTTAAACATTTTTAGTGTGTTACTTTTTTTTTAACCCAAGAATTTCTGCCTTGGAAAAGTAAGAGATGCAGAAAAAAGAAAGAAAAAAAGGAGGGGAGGCAGTTTCTGTTTGCATATTTGTTTTTTGTTTTTTTAAAGAACAGAAATTGGGTAAAATTTCCTGACTGTAAGAATAATTAATCAGTGGGATAATTGTCTCCAGAAACTGTGGATGTTTCATTATTGGAGGTTTTTGGGAGGAGGTTAGAAATTGATAGGGTGTAAGGACCCTCCTCAATTTACATCTTAAGAAGACAGAACTCTTGGAACAGGTTTTCCAACAGGAATCTTTATTAAGAAAAACTGACTGAAGGTGTGCTAGACAGGATCTGGGGGACCCCCCTGATCATTCAATGTTTTAAAGCGTTCCCAAGCAGTCCCACCCCACATTCCTTCCGGTCAATCCAAATTGGCAGATGGCTGGGTGTTAAATCCATCAGAATCCCAAACGTTTCAATCTTCCCCCCCTTTTCCTTGCTGCCGGTAATAGGAGGCTTCATAGGGAGTGAGATCAAAGGCTGATGGCCGCATTGTTATTGTTAGTACTCCAGAGAGGGAATCCACAGAGGATGTTTATTTGTAGATGATAGAAGGAATGCCAGTCATAAACACCCGTGTTTACTCCCCCCCCCTTCGTAGTATGACAGAATCCCAAAGAGAGTAAGAATTGGGTTTTCCCAGAGTAGATTAGTTAGAAATAAAATATAATTGGATTCTGACATCCGGCTCCCCTTAAAAATAAGAGAGGTCCACCTGTAGAGAAAACAAAACAGGAATAAAAGTTAGTCTGGCTTGTTAGGATACTCTGTATGAAACTTCTTTAAAAGCTTCGGGGCTTTGAGATGATGTTTATGGACCCACTCGTTGTGAGAGGCGGGGAGGTGCTTCCATGCTACTAGGTATTGAGTTGACCCATGATATTTTCTAGAGTCCAGGATTTCCTTTATTTCGAAATGTTGTTCCCCTTCTATCATGATTGGTGTTGGTGGGTGGGGAATTTTTGGCCGTAAGGGTGACTGTTGTTCTCTTTTCAGCAAACTGCAGTGGAAAATTGGGTGTATTTGCCTAAGATTCTTGGGTAATTCTAATTCTACTGTTACCGGGTTTATGATTCTTTTAATTGGAAAAGGCCCTATATATTTTGGTCCAAGTTTTTTACAGGGTTGTATGGATTTTAAATATTTTGTAGACAGATAGACCATTTCTCCTATAATGAATGGTGTGGGCTCCACCCTTTTCTTATCTGTTTGTGCTTTGTATGCTTGCCTAGCTTCTTCTAGAGCTTTTCTCACTATTGGCCAGGTGTTTTGTAATTGTTCCATCCATTCTTTCAGTGATGGGATTTCTGGTTCGTTTGGGGTTAGTTCTGGCATGGGGTTGAAACTTTGGCCGGTAGCTATTTGAAAAGGAGTGTAACCTGTGCTGGAGTGGACTGCATTATTGTAGGCAACCTCTGCAAACGGCAACAGGTCCGTCCAATCTGACTACTGGAAATTTAGAAAACATCTTAAAATATTGCTCAAGTACTCCGTTACATTTTTCTGATTGACCATTTCCCTGAGGGTGATGGCTAGACGTCAGTCCCTGGGTGGTCCCTAAAAGAGATAGAAATTCCTTCCAAAACGCAGATGTAAATTGCACTCCCCTATCAGATATGATGCGTTGGGGTGCCCCATGCAATCTGTAAATATGTTGCACAAAAAGTTTGCTAAAGCTTTTGCGGTGGGGATCTTTTGGCAAGGAATAAAGTGAACCTGTTTGGAAAATAGGTCCGTGACCGTCCAAATGACAGTATTCCCATTGCTTTCTGGTAATTCCACTATAAAATCCATGGCTATTTCCTTCCAGGGGGCTGAGGGATTTGCCACTGTTTGTAACAGTCCTGGTGATTTCCCTTGCAGCCTTTTTGCCATTGCACACTTTGGGCAGCTGGCCACGTAACTTTCTATGTTTTTTTTCATGGATGGCCACCAAAATTGCCGTTTAATTAAGTGTAATGTTTTTACAAATCCAAAATGCCCTGCTGATTTTGTGTCGTGGCAAAGTTGCATGAATGTGATTCTTTGGGTGGTCGGTATATATAACTTCTCCCCCACCCAAGGCAGTCCGTCTTTCATTGTGCACACGTGTTTATTTTTCTGGAACCATTCATCTGTTTCCAAACTTTTCCGGAATTCAATTCCGGTCTGACTATCCAGCTGTGGTTTTAATTTAACGTGGGCTCTGGTAGTCACTGGTGCTGCCAGTTGTGATTCTCCCATGATCGGTTTAGAGTCAGTGGCTCGCGTGCTGTTATATTGGGGCATGCGAGATAATGCATCTGCCAAAAAGTTCTTTCCCCCCGGCAAATGCTTGAGCTTAAAATTGAATTGGTGAAAATGCTGGGACCAGCGGGCTTGCTTGGGGCTGAGTTTTCTGGGTGTTTTCAAGGCTTCCAAATTTTTGTGGTCTGTCCACACCTGGAAAGGGATTTTATTGCCTTCCAGGAATTGGCGCCATGTAAGTAATGACCAACGTATCCCATATGCCTCTTTTTCCCACACGGGCCAGCGTTGTTCCGTTTCAGTGAGTTTCCTGGACGTATACGCGCAGGGTTGTAACATCCCTTCCTCATTTTCTTGTAATAATACAGCCCCCACTGCTACATCACTTGCATCCGTCTGTATCACGAAGGGTTTGTCCATGTCTGGGTGCCTCAGTACTGGTTCGGCAGAAAAAAGTCTCTTTAATCTCTCAAATGCCGCTTGGCATTCCATTGTCCATTTTAGTGGCTGGCTAGGTTTCACTGAGGATTCTCCCTTCATTTTTAGTAAGCTCGTGAGGGGCAGGGCTATCTGGGCAAATGAGGGGATGAATTGGCGGTAAAAGTTTGCAAAACCCAGGAAACTTTGCAGTTGCTTTCTTGTGCGAGGTGGTGCCCATTCTAATACTGCCCTGACCTTTTCTGGGTCCATTTCAATGCCCTGCGGGGATATGCGGTAACCTAGGTAGTCTATTCTTTCCTGGTGAAATTCACATTTTGATAATTTGGCATATAGGTGGGCGGCTCGCAGTTTCTTTAAAACCGCTCTGACTAGGTTGACATGTTCCTCTTTTGATTCTGTGAAGATGAGGATGTCGTCTAGATAAACCAGGACCCCCTTAAATAGGTGCTCCCTTAGTACCTCATTGATTAATTGCATAAATACTGCGGGGGCCCCTTGTAATCCAAAAGGCAAAACTTTGAATTTGTAGCACCCCATTGGGCAATTAAATGTGGTTTTCCATTCATCTCCTTCCCTAATTCTCATGCGGTAATACGCTTCCCTTAGATCTAGTTTAGTAAAAATCTTTCCTTTCGAGAGGTGTGATAACATGTCCTTCATGAGGGGTAGGGGGTATAGGTTGCTTTCACTGATCGCATTAAGGAGTCTATAGTCTACACATAAGCGTAAAGAGCCGTCCTTCTTCTCTCTAAAGAGGACCGGAGCGGCCACCTTAGGTTTGGCTGGTTCAATGAACCCCCTTTCTAGGTTTTTCTTTATAAATCTCTCCATTTCCTCCTTCTCCTTTGGGCTCATGGAGTATAATCTGGGCTTTGGGAGTTTGGCCCCGGGCTTGAACTCTATGGCACAGTCCGTGGGTCGGTGGGGGGGAAGCTCATCCGCCCTCTCCTCACTGAAAACTTCAGCCAGGTCTCTGTATTCCTCTGGTATTTCTGGTAGCCCCTTTTCTTCACCCATGGACGCTATTTCCGTTTTTAATTTTGATGGATCCCCTTGGGGTTTTAAGTCTGTAGGGTCCTCCTTCAGGAAATTGATTTCTTTCGTCCTCCAATTTACCCAGGGTTTCCATTTTGTTAACCATTCCAGCCCTAGGATCATCGGGCATTCCATGCCTGGGGTCACTATAAACGTTACGTCTTCCTCATGATTCCCCAGGGATAGGTGGATTGGTAACGTGGCTAGGGTAGCTGGCACCCCCCCTGCTATGGACCCATCTAACTGACCAAATGAGATTGGTTGTTCCAGCCTCCTCACTGGGATGCCCAGATTTCCCACTAGAGTTGGGCTAATTAGGCAGCGGGTGCAGCCAGAGTCTATTAAGGCTTTCACTTTTACAGCTTCAGGCATGGAGGGGGCTAATATAGTCACTGTCTTGAGGATGGGTGGGATGGATCCACTTACCAGTGGTGCACCCTCCGAGGTGTCATCTGAGGCGTCCACCGGCCCTGCGGTGTAGGCTGGGGCTCTTTCCTCACGATGGGTGGAGGTAGGGGATTCCACAGCTTCTATTCCTCTCATGGCAGATTCTTTTGACTTAGCTGGGGACTTCCCAGATTTGCTGGCCGGTGGTCTGTCTGGGTTGTGCTGGGGGGCTTTTGAGCGGCATTCTACAGCCCGATGCCCCTCTCTCCCGCATTTGAAACAGCCCATTGGTTTCTTGGCCATAGCCGATGGCTTTGCTGGTTCGCGCGTTGGTTCAGGTGGTGAGCGGCTCCATTGTTTTCCTCGGCGGTGCCTCTTCAGTAGGTCGATCTCTGCTTCCTCTGCCAGGACGTACCATTCGTCGAGTTGGTGTGGGTCCCCCCGGGGCAGGCAAGCGTCATATAGGTCGTAATTCAGACCGTCTTTGAAATGGCTAAGGAGGATGTCTTCCGGCCAGTTCAGCTTGCTGGCAATAGTTCGGAATTCTTGTGTATATTCAGCTACTGGCCGTCTGCCTTGCCTCATTGTTTTGATTCTTTCGCATGCTTTGCGATCAGCCAGGTGGTCCTCAAATCGCCTTCTCAGAGAGGACATGAAACGGTTGAAGTCGTTGAGCTCTGGGGCATTGGAATCATGCAAATTCACCACCCAATCGGCGGCCGGTCCATCCAGAGCAGATTGCACGATCCGGATACGGGCTTTGTCGCTAGGGATGTGTCGCCCGTGTTCCTCCATGTAGCCAAGGACTTGGGTTAGGAAGAACCCCAAGCGTGTCGGCTCCCCCTTGAATTTTGCGTCCAACGGCGGAAGTCTTTGAATGGAGCGGTGTCTTCTTCGTCGGTATTGTCTTCTATCTGGATTCCCTTCTGCAGGTCGGCGGGGGGTGGGGACTACTGGATCAGCGGATGTCCCCGGGGCTGCAGGTTCCAATTCCCCTTCAGTGTCTCTCCAATTGCGGCTCCAGGAGTTGGTGCGGTCGTGGGGTTCAGGATTCTCCTCTCCTAGGGAGCTGAGGGTTCTCTTCATCAAGTTGATAGCTTTCTCTAGGATCCAGTTCGAGTGCTGTGCCCAGCTCCCTTCATCTTCGCTTGTGTGCAGGGATCTCTCCATCTCCTGCTTCCATCCTGGTTGGCTGCCCCCCCGTCTCAGGGTCACCTTGCTTGATTTCTTTTCCCACTCGCCTTTCTTTCCAACGCCCATTGACCACCGAGGCTTGTGGTTACGCGTCTCCACCTCCTCTTCTCCTGAGGAATCTGACCCATCAGATCCGGGTATTTGGCAGGTTTCCAGTTGGGGCAACGGCTCCCTCTCCGGGGGGCTTTCCCCCTTCCCTGCTTCGTCGTCTGCCATGGTAATTTTTGCAAAGTCCCCCGGCAAGGTTCTTCCTTCCAGGTTGACTAATTTTGCAGATCCTGTCTAATGTAAGGACCCTCCTCAATTTACATCTTAAGAAGACAGAACTCTTGGAACAGGTTTTCCAACAGGAATCTTTATTAAGAAAAACTGACTGAAGGTGTGCTAGACAGGATCTGGGGAACGCCCCTGATCATTCAATGTTTTAAAGCGTTCCCAAGCAGTCCCACCCCACATTCCTTCCGGTCAATCCAAATTGGCAGATGGCTGGGTGTTAAATCCATCGGATCCCAAACGTTGCAATCTTCCCCCCTTTTTCCTTGCTGCCGGTAATAGGAGGCTTCATAGGGAGTGAGATCAAAGGCTGATGGCCGCATTGTTATGGTTAGTACTCCAGAGAGGGAATCCACAGAGGATGTTTATTTGTAGATGATAGAAGGAATGCCAGTCATAAACACCCGTGTTTACTCCCCCCCCCCTTCGTAGTATGACAGAATCCAAAGAGAGTAAGAATTGGGTTTTCCCAGAGTAGATTAGTTAGAAATAAAATATAATTGGATTCTGACAGATACTTTGCTTACTATATTGTCTGTAAAACTAAAATTGAAGAATATGCAAAATTAACACTATATATCCATAATGCTGTAGAAATTTATCAAATTTAAGTAGGAATGATTGCCATATGTACAATATATCACAGAGCAAGGCAGTTTAAACATTTGGGGTATATTTTTAGAAGTTAAACAGAAACTAACAGCAGTTATGAATGTTTGATGCAAAGTTCAAATATCACTTCAAAGTAGTTTAACTTTTTCTTTTTGCAGTTTTTAAATATAGCAGTCTTTATGTTTTATCTTTCTTTGTATTTCAATAATTTAACAATAAAACATATGGATTATAAAAAACAACAACAAGAGAGACTCTTATCCAGGGAACAGAACAAGCTAAGCAATTGTAACAGTGCAGAGACAAAAGAAACCTTTTTGAGCTTCGGTTAAATAAAATCTTCCTTTTCTGACTCTTAAAAAGATCTGAACGTTCAATTGACTGATTGTTGGTCAAATAATAGCCAAGAGATATAGCAGCTTAGTTCAGTGTTTCTTCACCTCAGCAACTTTAAGGTGTGTGGACTTCAACTCCCAGAATTCCCCAGCCAGCATGTGAGAAAAACCACTAAGGACACTGAGGTGATTTGTTCATATGGAGAAGAGAAGTAAGGACTAAGTCTCTAAATCAGTGTTTCTCAACCTCAGCAACTTCAAGGTGTGTGGACTTCAACTCCCAGAATTCCCTAGCCAGCTGGGGAATTCTGGGAGTTGAAGTCCACATATCTTAATGTTGCTGAGGTTGAGAAACGCTGGTTAACTAATAAAATACAACCACTATCAAAATGAAGCAGAGCTCTTTGCATCAGGAAAAAAAGTCAAGAGTTTTATTTTAAAAACTGAGGGTGGAACTGCCTAAAAATCATTGGGTTTGAGAATCAGTAGCTTTATTAATAGTTGATTCCTGGAGAAGAGAGGATTAAATATTTAAATATATGGGCTTGGTCATGGATCCTTCTTTCCTTCTTATGAGTAGAATTGAAGATGAATGAATTCGGTTTTGGGGTCTTTTTCTCTCTGCATCCTTTCAGATGCTAAAATAGGCATGAACTTGAAATATAACCGGCTGATTTAGTAGGAAACAGTGGCCTGTTTGTCCAACGTTTTTTTCTTCTTCATTCAGGCACAGCAAAGATGGTCTTCCTTCTCTTGTGGTGGAATTTCAGAGCCTTTGTGCTCTCTCTCCTTCTGAAAACAAGCCTCTCCTTAAACCCAGATGATCCAAATGTTTGCAGCCACTGGGAAAGGTAAGACTTATTGACTTCATTTCATTTTGTTTAAGTAGAGCATCAGCAAATACATATATACATATGTCTATGGAGATTCTCAGTCATCCAGGTCATAGTTTTCCCAAAGGTGCTTTTTCAGGAGGCAACTGGACTTTCTTGTTTTTCTTTGAAGATGTTTCGCTTCTCATCTAAGAAGCTTCTTCAGCTCATGCATACATACAGACATACATATGTGTATGTATGTATGTGTGCGTGTATGTGTATATATACACACACACACACGTATACATACACACATAGACACATATTATATATATATATATGTAGTCCTCAACTGACGACCTCAGTTGAACCCAAAATTTCCGTTGCTAAGCAAGATATTTGTTCAGTGAATTTTGCCCCATTTTACGACCTTCCTTGCCATAATTGTTAAATGAGTCACTGCAGTTGTTAAGTTAGTAAAATGGTTGTTAAGTGAATCTGGCTTCTCCAATGACTTTGTCAGAAGGTCGCAAAAGGGGATCATAAGACACTGCAACCGTCATAAATGTGAGTCAGCTGCCAAGTGTCCGAATTTGGATCACGTGACCGTGGGGATGCTGCTAGCGTCGTAAGTGTGAAAAATAGTCCTAAGTCACTTTCTTTCAGTGCTATTGTAACTTCGAACGGTCACTAAATGAACACATATGTATAGTACAATTTGTGAGATAAAATATTAAATTAAGTTAAATCCATGATAAAATGAGCATAATATGGCGCCATAGAATCGCAATAGGATAGATGTTATAATTCGATAGCTAACCATCTAACTGCTTCTAATGTGGCTGCACTGAGATAATTCACATTCCTGAACTATATATTTGTGTTTGTATGTATAATGTGTTTTATTAGTATTGTATATCAGTAACTGCATGACCTCTGTAGATGCCGTATGCTAAATAAATATTTTTTTAAGGTAAGTGTGCATCATTTTTGTATTTAAAAATAAATCCAAGGCCCTTCTCAATATAGCTTTAGAATATAGAACATAATATTACAAAATGCAATCTAATTGTGTATGGCCATTGAACAGATCTCAGTCGCTATCCTCTTGATCGTTTGAAGGCCTGGGTCCCTGGTGTGCACAGGTCGATAGAACTTGCATTCTAGGCTTAGGCATTTCTGCTTACAGTGTCAGTATTCAATATATGCCTGATATATGTGTGTTTTCTCCTTTTATGTGAGCCCCAATTCCCCAGCTGTGTCCTTGTATGAGTCTCTGGCCTGGGTCTGCCGTTTGATTTCTTAGATTTATATTCGAGCTTTCCTCAAAAATCCAAAGGAACATTCATGTCATATAGGCCCTGTAATCCTCGACTTACAGCCACAACTGAGTCCAAAACTCCTGTTGCTAAGCGAGACATTTGTTAATTGAATTTTGCCCCATTTTACAACCTTTCTTGCCACAGTTGTTAAGTGAATCACTGCAGTTATTAAGTGAGTAACAAGGCTGTTAAGTGAATCCGGCTTCCCTATTGACTTTGCTTGCCTGAAGGTCGCAAAAGGGGATCACATGACCCTGGGACACTGCAACTGTCATAAGTACATGCCAGTTGCCGAGCATCCGAATTTTGATCACGAGGATGCTGCAATGGTCATAAGTGTGAAAAGTGGTCATAAGTCACTTTTTAAAAAGTTTTGTAACTCTGAATGGTCACTAAACAAATGGTTGTAAGTTGAGAACTACCTGTAGTCATTTTGGAAGAATGAAACTTTAAAAGAAGAATTGAATGAGAGAGTCTTGAACTCAAATACATCACAAGGTTTCAGGCCATCTCAAAAGGTTTCAGCCACCACAGGGGTGACCCTGGGGATGCTGCAATGGGCATAAGTGTGAAAAACAGTCATAAGTCACTTTTTTCAGTGCCTTAATAACTTTGAGTGGTCACTAAATGAACTGTTGTAAGTCAAGGACTACCTGTAATTGAGTGCGGAATTGTGGTCATAAGTCATGGTGGTCATTAAGCGGGTTACCACAGGACTGTGCCCAATGTTATGATCTTCTTGTGGCACTCCCTGAGCGAACATTGCAGTTGTTAAGAGAGTACATTTTCCCCAATGGATGTTTTTTTGTCAGAAACCAGAAGTAAACAACCACCGAAAATCGTGGTCACTTGATTGTGGGATGCTGCAAATGGCTTTACATGCGAGCTGGTTGCCAAGCACCCAAAATGCCATCACGTGACTATGGGGGGGCTGTGGCCATCGGAACCTTGAAAACGGGGAGGTCTGCCGTAACTTCAAGCAGTCACTAAGTGATCAGTTGTTAAGTGAGGATTACATGTATGGTGGGTGCTTGGAGGCTGTGATGGACTGGATGGGGTGAAACAGACTAATGCTTGTCAGGCCCCCCAAAACCAAGACTGACACATGGTGATTCTTCCAAGCCGAGTTCTTTATTGTTCCACACCAATAGACAGGATCTTGCAAACTCAAGCACTCCGAACTCTGCAACTACCATATATTCTGAGAACTATTAGGGAGGATCTGTCTTCACCCTCTTCCTCTTACACATGATATCTGGGTGGAGTTATTCCTCTTCAATTCACCCCTCCCTCTTGGGAATCCAGACTACTACATTTCATCACATGCTGGATTTTAGCAAGATTATTCATTCATTCATTTATTTATACAATTATTTATATGATTATTTATAAAATAAAGAGTGATTGTCAGTATTAAAAAATCTCTGTTGCTCAGGATGGAAGAGTGCTGCCTTGGAAAGAAGTGGGACACAATTTAGGGGTCTCCTGAACCCATTACATCTGCTAGAATAGTAGGTAGAAGCTGTGGGTAGAAAGCCTTTGCCACCTTAAATGGATGTGCCAGGCCCAGTTCCCTCCCTCCCTCCCTCCCTCCCTCCCTCCCTCCCTCCCTTCCTTCCTTCCTTCCTTCCTTCCTTCCTTCCTTCCTTCCTTCCTCCCTGTTGATCACATAACACAGTGTTTTCAAGAACAAATGTGAGTGGAAACGAAACCTTTAATTTTGTATTGCAGTTCCGTGGCACAGTACATTTCGAGTCCAAGAATACAATATTGATTTTGTGTGAAAGAAGTCAGCAACCCGGGGATCCAATCAAGGAAAAACAAAAATTAAATACTAGAATTGATTGGCTGCTCAGGCCAAGATGACTGTGATACTTAGATGGTAATAAATCAAGTCAAAAAGATTGAGTTAGGGTGAGGTCAAGAGCTGCACATGGGATCATAAAATAATAATCAAGCTGATTGGGTTTTCTATGTTAATGAAAGATACTCTAAATAGATGCTGCTCTGGTGTTTCTTGCTGGTAGCTGACCTATGGAGGTGAGAAGCTTCCCTTATGACCCTGAGAAATTAGGGTCCCGAAACAAAAATGTGAGGGTTACCACCCTATTTAAGGTGAAATTTTGCAGGCACTTTTGGAGACAAAAATGATTTCTCAGCAAGCAAAACAAATTGGTGTCAATCAGACCACTGAGCACAGAGACCTTCTTTCTGAGGGACGAAGAGCATTGTGGGCTTAAGAGGCAGCAGGGCCCTTTTTGCTCTCTGAGCTTGGTTGTTTTGTGGCAGACATTTCATTAGCCATCAGCACTGATGATGTTCTCTAGTTGGGCAATGAAACGTCTGCAAGAAAACAGCCAAGCCCAGACAGCACCAACTAGTCCTCCCCCTCCTCCCCCCACCCCAACATCCCACTCCCTTTTAGTGCTGATGATGCTACTTATTGGGCAATGAAATGTCTGCAAGAAAACAACAAAGCTCAGAGAGCACCAAGGACCCCACAGTCCTCCTGCTCCTTTCCTTCCAAGCCCCACTCCCTTCTAGCACTGATGATGTTACCTAGTTGGGTAGTGAAACATCTGCAAGAAAACAACCAAGCTGGGAGAGCACCAAGGACTCCTCATTTCAAAACTGAGCTACAAATGTTCTCTTATATTGGACCTTCAGCATCCCAGTTGCACAATTCCGGCACAGGTTGGTTTTCTTAGTGCCAGGAAGATTAGGACCTTGAAGAAAAGAATCCCGGACCTTGACTGCAGAGCATTTGATTAAAAACATCCCAGATGAGCTAGCATTAATTATTATATCAACCCCGTGCACTTCAGCAAGTAAGTCTATTCTTTGGCATGACTAGTCCTTCCTAGCTCACCAGAATCAAACTACAACTCTTACACCTCTTAGGACCTAATAAATTTATAGCCTTAAGCCAACAGTATTTTTAGAAGGCTTCTATGTGCTAGACTAGAGACTAATTCAGTTTAGTTTTTTGTTGATTAGCTAAAGGACCATATCAAACAAATGGAATAAATTGTGCATTTTTTAATGTCATTTGCCAGTCAATGGTGACAATTGGAAGAGAAATAGGATGAAATTATAATTAATAATAACACCGTGACTTTATTCAGGGCTCATATTGATACAATACAGTTGGATATTGATAGCCAACACTGTTGGATAATATTGAGAGCAACAAATATCAGGAATTAAAGGGTTAAAATGTTTCCTGTGCAACAATCAGTAAACTTCGCAACTTCTTTCTCAGGCCTCTTTCCACGCTGTTCAGGACAGCTGCATGCAATCAGCAGCTTTCCAGGGAGCAGACAGATTTTTTTTTTATTGCTTGGAGATTAAACTTGAGGCAGGAAAAATGTGAATTTTCTTTCTTGTTCGTCTCAGGTGGGGCCCCTTTGAGGCTACCTGATTAATTTGGGTTGTGCCAAGGTTCCAGTCAGTTGGGGTCCTGACTAAGTGCAACATCTTGGGGGTGCCAAATGCTCTTCCCGCGACAAAAAGAATGCTGGATGTTTTTCACTGCTTATTAAAGAAAATGGTCCCCTTGAGTTGACTTCTTTGGTTATGTTTGTTTTTACTGATTTAATTTATTGTTGCCTTCCTTCCTTCCTTCCTTCCTCCCTTCCTTCCTTCCTCCCTTCCTTCCTTCCTTCCTTCCTTCCTTCCCTTCCTTCTTCCTCCTCTCCCTCCCTCCCTCCCTCCCTCCCTTCCTCCCTCCCTCCTTCCTCCTCCCTTCCTTCCTTTTCCCTCCTTCCTTCCTTCCTCCCTCCCTCTCCCTCCCTTCCTTCCCTCCTTTCTCCTTCTTTCCTTCCTTCTTTCTACCTCCCTCCCTCCTTCCTCCTTCCTTCCTTCCTCCCTTCCCTTCCTCCCGCCCTCCCTCCTCCCTATTCCTTCCCGTCCTTCCTTCCTTCCTTCCTTCCTTCCTTCCTTCCTTCCTTCCTTCCCTTCCTTCCTTCTTCCTTCCTTCTTCCTTCCTTCCTTCCTTCCTTCCTTCCCTTTCCCTTCTTCCTTCCTTCCCTTCATCCCTTCCTTCCTCCTTCCTTCCTTCCTCCCTCCCTCCCTTCCCTCCCTCCCTCCCTCCCTTCCTCTCCCTCCCCCTCCCTCCCTCCCTCCCTCCCTCCCTCCCTCCTTCCTTCCTTCCTTCCTTCCTTCCTTCCTTGTATTTCTCTTTCTCTACAGCTAAATGCTAAATGCATAAAGGAGTGTTTGTCAACCTTCGCAGCTTGAAGATGTGTGGACAGCTTTGCTGGCTAGGGAATTCTGGGAGTTGAAATCCATACATCTTCAAGCTGCTAAGGTTGACAAATACTTGCATAAGAAATGGGCTGTTGGTTTGATCTCCAAGCTTGGCAATTTGGCTGCAAACGTTTTGTCTCCATTCGGAGGGGGGGGGGACATCTTCAGTGCACTTTGAATTGTGCTCGTCTGTCAGAGCACTGGCCTTTAAATACCTTTTTGTGTGATATAAATTGGTGTGGGTGTTATTTGTCTGGATGTTTCTGAGTCACGGTCTGGTTCCGAGCTGTTTGATTGGCTGGTTGTTGTTGCTGGGTCTTTGGTGTTTAAGTATCGTCTGTGGGATGCAAATGGTGTTTGTTTGTTTGGTTGCCTCCGAGTCATAGTCTGTTTGGTTGGCTGGCTCTTGTTGTTGAGACGTGGTCCGGTTTCTTGTGGGGGGTTGTGATTTTTGTTGCTGTGTGGTGGGGTGCCTGTTTTGTTCGTTTTAAATGCTGCCTTCGGGGCTGCGGTTGAAGTAGTTCTTTCATTCTCAGCAGTTGGTAGATTGGGCCGATGTCAATGCATCTGTTTATTGACTTATTGGTGGAGAATCAGGCTTCAAGGAATTCTCTTTCTCCCCTTGATTTCACTGGGGTTACAACTGTGGTCCCGGTTAGATGAAACTTGTGTCCTTCTGAGTCTTTGTGGATGGACATGAGGGATAGTGGGTCGTGCCTTTGGATAGCCAGGAAGTGTTTGTGCAGTCTGGTAGATAACGTGCCTAAGGAGTCTCTCCTCATGTTAGCCCTGCAAACAGCAGCATCATTAGACAAGCTGGGGCTGAGTGTGACCAGTTAGGCACTGAGTTCTGGGGTCACCTGGCAGACAGGAATTGGGTCTCTCTGGTCCAAGTCCAATCTTTCAGCCATACTATAATCCTGGCCCCCTCAGAAAATACCCTGTTCTACTCTGTTTTGCACCCAGCTGGTAACAGAAGATGAGCAGTGTTTCAGATGGGGGAAAGTGAACATCCACTGCTTAGCTGACAATTTATGGTTCTCAATTACCAGCTAATTTCTGCTACAAATTATCTTAGATTAAAATAGCTTCTTCTGTGTATAAATGAGACAAAGTAAAAAAAAATATATTAAACCCCAGAGACTGATTATATATATGTGTATGTGTATGTATAGATATTTGTGTGTATGTGTGTGTGTATTTGTGTGGGTGTTATGTACAGGCATACAATAAGATACACGGTGCTATTACTTGCTTCCATATCATAAAAATGAAGTGGTTGAAAAATCTGACTAGGCTGGGAAATTATATTTAATATTGGGCGATAATATGTGCTTTTAAATTAGCTTTTTTTTTGTATCCAAGTAAAACTGAAGAGACCCCGGAAGTAGAATATCCAATGTTTGTTTTTATTTTTAGGGTGTGGGGAAAAAAAATATTTTGAAGGCATTTAATTTCATTTGTATTCTTCTCTACCTTTTAATGAAAATTACTTATTTTTCCAAAGTTCATTTCCTGTATCTTCCGACCGCTTATTTTATTCCATATTGTGGAGACATTTGCTCCAGATTCAGTACACAGGAGGACCAAATCTGTGGTTTTTTTTTAAAACTTCTCCTAGTTTCTCATATTTTGAGAAGTTGCACTTTTTAGTTTCTCTGTTTCACCTTTTTGGCAAAAGTATTGTTTTCAGCTTCTTTCTATTGACTGTTTATTTCTTGAAATTATTTTTATGTTGCTTCTTACAAGAAAGAATCTTTAAGGCAGTTAGAAATTCAGAAAAAACAAGAATGAAATTGTCCATTCAAAACATGACTATTGTTTTACTTTTTTTTAACCCGCTAAGTTTTATTCATCTACTTTGCATGCCTGTTAAAAATCACTTTAGAATGCAAGTGTATTTTTATACATTTTTGACACATTTGCATTTTTGTTTACATATTTGCCTAAGGTACATAGTTTTGCAAGTAATTCTGCCCAATATAATTACATGTTTAGAATTGTTTTTGCAAATATATGCAACATTTTTTGCATTGAAGTGTAATTTTGAAGAATTAATTTTAATTCATTAATTGGTTCAAAACTGGAAAATGAGAAGTTCTGAATTCTATCATTTGGGAAGCCTGTAAAAATGTGACTTAGGAAGGAAAACACTGATTACTGGTCACTAATCCCAATTTGTATGTCAGTTAGTTAAGAACGTAGCTTATTTTATTGTTTTGAATGTATGTATATCTGTGTATTAACTTAAAAGATAAGAATTTATCAAAGTATTTGTAATTGTGAGAGGTACCTAAATTACTCATAATTTTATAATTATCTGTTTGGAGATATTTAACGAACAGCAGTTTAATTCCATTTGTACTGCTGTACCTCTACTTGTAGACCCTTATGTGATTTTTGAAATGAACTAGTGAAAGTAAATACAGTTTTCCCTAGCATTGATCATAGAACATGAAACATAGAAGGGACCTTGGAGAGCTTCTAGTCTGACCCTGCTCAAGCAGGAGACCCTCTATCATATCAGACAAATGACTATCCAGTCTCTTCTTAAAAACCTCCAGGGATGGAGCACCCCACAACTTCTGGAGATGAGCCGTTCCAGTGATTAATTGTTCTCGTTGTCAGGAAATTTCTCCTTATTTCTAGGCTGGATCTCTCTTTAATGATCTTCCATCTGTTAGTTCATGTCCTGTCTTCAGGTGCTTTGGAGAACAGGTCAATCTCCTCTTCTCTGTGACAACCCATCAAATAATGGAAGACTGCTATCACCCCTAGTCCTTCTCTTCATTAGACTAGACATACCCAGTTCTCTCAACGCAGGGGTCTTCAAACTTGGCCCTTTTATGACTTGTGGACTTCAACTCCCAGAATTCCTCAGCCAGGCATGCTGAGGGGAAAAGGAGAGGTTTCCAAGCTGAGCCATGCTGGCTCAGGAATTCTGGGAGTTGAAGTCCACGAGTCATGAGGGGGCCATAGTTCCCTCATGCTGGCTCAGGAATTCTGGGAGTTGAAGTCCACAAGTCATAAAAGGGCCACGTTTGAAGACCTCTGTCTCAACGGTTCATCATAGGATTTACCCTTAAGACTCCTTATAATCTGTATTGCTCTTCTCTGCACTCATTCTAAGGTCCCAACATCCTTTTTGATCAGTTTGAAGCAAACGGTTTGAGATAATTTGTCGGTAGGAGGTCTTCATGAGTTCATAGTCTGAGTTACTTTCTTGGGCAAACAACTGTGACAAGCATCTGGAAATAAGCTTTGTGTCTTGCTTTTATGGTTTGCTTGCTGTAATTGAGGACATGATGCTGAGTCTACCCTGGAAAGCTCCTTTTATCTCCCTTCTCAAACTCTCCAGCACTTGAGGTTTTTTTTTTGGGGGGGGGGTTGCCTGGCTTGGCGAGGGTTGTCTTGCAACTTCAGAATTGAAAAGCCAAAATCTACATCTTCTCCTCTAGAGGTGGTCCTCAACTTATAGCCATTCGTTTAGTGACTGCTCAATGTTACAACGGCACTGAAAGAGACTTATGATCGTTTTTCAGACTTATGACTGTTGCATCATCCCCCTGGTCACGTGATCAAAATTCGGACATTTGGCAACTGGCATGTACTTTTGGCAGTGTCCCGGGGTCACGTGATCCCCTTTTGTGACAAGCAAAGTCAATGGGGAAGCCAGATTCACTTAACAACCGTGCTACTAACTTAACAACTGCAGTGCTTCACTTAACAACTTGTCAAGGAAGATCATAAAATGGGGCAAAACGCATTAACTCATGAATTACTGTCTTGTTTAGCAACAGAAATTTTGCTAGTTGGAAGTTGAGGACTATCTGTATTCATTCCCTTCTTTCAAAATAAGGCAGTTGCTATCTAGAGTCCCTGGAATGCTGAACACTCTTTTTTAGATTTTTTTTCATTTACGGAGGCAATTTAAGTACATTGGTTTTCACAGGTTTAAATTTTCTATTTTCATTGCCAATGTATACATGTCCTGTCTTTTTTATTATTATCATTATTGAAAAGCAGGAACGAGAAATGTGCAGTCTCCAGATTTGCCTTTCATTTCTTTTATTCTGTTTTTCCCAACCCTCTCAGACCCCGAAACCCGATTTTAGTGGTTCTGCTGCCAACATTGAGCAGAGAATTTTATGGCTGGGGGAGAGATTTGTTTAGTTCTTCTTGGAATCGGAAAGTTTCTCCTTTAGCATTTTTTCTTCTATATTTTATTCAAGACAAGGTTAAAATACAAGATTCAAAACTCCAAACAAAAAATCCCAGAGATAACAAAACAAAACAAAAAACAAGAGAACAAACACAAAACAATCAAAACATTAAAAATACATGTTACCCCCTCTAGTTGAATACTGATTAATACATTACTACAATATTAGTTCCCACCCCTTGCGAAACAGGCCCTCCCCAAATTTTTAAATTACTAAATCTGTTTGCAAATTATGGACCTCTCTTCTATATGTTATATTAGTAACAAAGTAGTTAATAGTAAGAATAATAATAGTAAAACAAAACAAAATTAAAGTTTCAAAACTCTCTGTTAACAGTTACTATAGTCCACTTGTAGAAAATTTACCAGAGCGTCTTATCTATCCCAAATCATCCCAAAAGTTTTAAATCACGGGTGTCAAGCTCGCCACGTCACATGACGTGTCGCAACGTATCGCGACTTTTTTGCATTGCAGGAGCTGGGGTGGGCGTGGCCTCTGCATGATGCAACTGGCCCACGGGCCGGCAGTTTGACACCCCTGTTGTAAATAGTTCGTCCTGGATCAAATATCCATGTTTGTTTCTTGATGCCATCTCTTATCAATTGTTGTTTAATTAAATATAATAGATTCAGTCTCCATTAGCATTTTTGAGCCAATACAAAAATTGTAAAAAATCAGAAAAAGTGTGGGAGTATCTTTTCCAACCAGCACATGTTCTTATTTCTTATTTAGGATGATTAAAATGGGTTGGTTGGAAAAAAATGCTACCCAAATCATTTTGAGTTTTGGTGCTAAAGACTAACACAGCTGTTCACCTGCAATGACGTAATACAAGTATAAAAAAAGCCATTCCCACTTTCCAAATTTTACAGTGCAATATACTAATTAAAAAAATGTCATTAGGGACCAATCTGCACAGAAAGGGACATATTCATGAAGATATAGGACAAAATATGTTCTATTAGGTGAAGCGGTTTTCAGATGTGTATTGTGTTTAATTAAGCTTGGACACATTTTTGGAGTAGAGTGATATAGAAATACCTGTAATAAATCTATCAACAAATCTACAAACAAAAGGGCACATTTGAAGAAAGCTATTGAAATACATATCTACAGTGCAGTTGTTGCTTTTTAATCTGAGAAGCCAGACTCAGCACTTCTGCAAAAGTGGGAAACACTGAATTTGAAAGATTCACAGAAGTGGGAAACGGAGAAAATGAAATCGACATCTTCATCTGCCCCTAATTAAATAAATAAAGGAGAATATTTGTAGCTCAGGGTTGCCGTGGAATGAAATTGTGTTTGCAGTGTGAAGTCTAAAATAGATATTGTGTGTGTGTGTGTGTGTATATTTTAAAGATTCTAATAAAGGAGAATATTTATAGCTCAGGGTTGAACTGTGGGGTCCTTGGTGCTCTCTGAGCTTACTTGTTTTCTTGCAGACGTTTCATTTCCCAAAGTAGGTAACATCATCAGTGCTGGTAAGGAGTGGGGTTTGCTGTCAGTTTACATTCTACTATCTTGCCCTGTCAGTGTTGGTAGGGTGATCTTAGAGATTCTTTAGGCTGTTTGCTGTTGGTTTCATTGGCAATTTCTTGGGGCAAGACACTAGACAGGACAAGACGCTAGAATATAAACTGAGAGTGAAGCCTACTCCTTACCAGCACTGATGATGTTACCTACTTTGGGAAATGAAACATCTGCAAGAAAGCAACAAAGCTCAGAGAACACCAAGGGACCCCCCCCCCATTTAAAGATGCTATTCCCCCAGGTGGAAAAGATGTGGAATCCCGAACAATGTAAAACAAGAAGTGGCAGGCATGGGTGTATCCCCGCTTGCATGAGCAGTGGGCGAGCGCTTGTGCATTGGCTGCATTTGCGCAAGTGGCGTGCGTGCGTGCCACTTGCGCAAATAGAGCTGCACAGGACCGCTTGCCTGCCTCTTGCACAGAAGCATCCCCTCTCCCCCCCCACCGGTCCGCAAAGCCAGAGAGGTTGGGGAACTCTGATGGACACAATACAGCTGCATCCACCACAGGGCGGTCCTTGAGGAGCAATGGGGGAGGTTCTCCGTAATCTTATGTTCATGATCAAAACTTCACAATCAAGATTCTTTGCGCCTGCACCCATGTAAAGGCAGTCCTCGACTTACAGCCATTTGTTTAGTGACCATTCGACGTTACAATGGCACTGAAAGAGATGACTTGTGACCGTTTTTCAGCCTTATGACCGCTGCAGCATCACGTGATCAAAATTAGGACGCTTTGCAACTGGCATGTATTTATGACGGGGCAAAATCCTGGGGTCCAGTAATCACCATTTGTAACCTTCCCAGCTGGCTTCCGACAAGCAAAGTCAATGGGAGAAGCCAGATTCGTTTAATGACCAAATGATTCACTTAACTGCTGCAGTGATTTGCTTATCATCCCTGTCAAGAAAGGTCGTAAAATGGGGCAAGTCTCATTTAACAGCTGTCTTGCTTAGCAATGTAAATTTGGGTCTCAGTTGCAGTTGCAAGTTGAGGACTGCATGTATACAAAAAGGGTGGAGCTTTGATTGGTTGCCCTCCCCTTTATCTTGCAGTGTACACCCCCCCCCAGAGATACTTAACACCCCTTTGCATCATTGCCTCATTCACTGTGGACCTCCATCATCTCCCCAATATTAGACATGATCCTTCATGACCAAGAGACTCTCCATTTATGTCGTTAACCACTGTGGTTTATTTAAAACAAAAACAAATGTATACATGTATGTAATTTTATCATTGTCATTTGTCCTGAATGGTATAGGGTCCCCTGCATGGGCATGGGGTTGGACTAGAAGACCTCCAAGGTCCCTTCCAACTCTGTAATTCTGTACAGGTAGTCCTCGACTTGCAAGGATTAGTTTAATGACCATTCTAAGTTACAACAGCACTGAAAAAAGTGACTTATGACCGTTTCTCACTTATGACCATTGCAGCATCCCCTTGGTCATGTGATCAAAATTTGGCAACTGGCATGCATTTATAATGGTCGCAGTGTCCCTTTTGCAACCTTCTGACAAGCAAAGTCAATGGGGAAGCCGGATTCACTTACTAACCGAACAACTGTAGTGATTTGCTTAACAACTGTGGCGAGAAAGATGGTAAAATGTCTTGCTTTTCAACAGAAGTTTTGGGCTCAATTGCGTTTGTAAGTCAATGATTACCTGTATTCTGCATTTATTGACTTGTTTATTTAACAAACGTGGCCAAAGGGTGCTGGGATCTGGGCTTTTAACAGTTAAATAAAGAGGGGCATAGATCAACGGTTCCTGTCTCTTCCCTTTTAGCTACGCTGTGACTGTTCAAGAATCATACGCACATCCCTTTGATCAGATCTATTATACAAGATGCACAGATATTCTTAACTGGTTCAAGTGTACTCGACACAGGTAAGCGATAATTGGAAGTTATTTTCAAACCTTTTCTTCCGTTTCATATTCTCTGGATAGCTCCCTTTTCTTCTGAGCCTGGGAGAAGCTGTTCAGCTATGGAGGATAAAGATAGGCTCTTTTCTGCAGAGTCGTCCGGCAGCACTAAAGAGACTAAACATTGATTTTTTTTTCCTGGAGAAAATAGCCATAGCTTTTGTGAAAGGATGACTAACCAGCCCTGCCTATTTGCAATACATTTGCTTTACGTTTCGCATTTCCAGTCACGTTGGAAGCAACTAGGAAGAGCAAGGCACTCTCATTCTGCTTGTGGCATCCTTCTTTTTCCTTCTTGCTGTTGAAAACAAACTGGCTAAATCTGTCTTTCTCAACCCTAACAACTTAAAGATGTTCAATTCCCAGAATTCCCCAGCCAGCATAGGAAACTTCAAGAATTGAAGTTCACTTGCCTTGAATTCCACACATCAAGATTGAGACATACATCAAGGTTGAAAAATATATCATGGTTAAGAAACACTGGAAACACCTGGAAAAGTTCTAAAAGCAGACTTAAATTAGGCCAGATTTTCTCCAAATCAGGTATAGAATAGAATAGAGCTGGAAGGGACCTTGGAGGTCTTCTAATCCAGCCTCCTGCTCAAGCAGGAGAACCTATACCACCTCAGACAAGTGATTGTCCAGTCTCTTCTTAAAAATCTCCAGTGATGGAGCACCCACGATTTCTGGAGGCAAGCTGTTCCACTGGTTAATTGTTCTTGCTGTTAGGAAGTTTCTCCTTAATTCCAGGTTGTTGTTCCTCTCCCTGATTAGTTTCCATCCATTGTTTCTCATCCTTCCCTCTGGTGCTTTGGTGAACAATGTGACCCCCCTCTTCCTTGTGGCAGCCCCTCAGATACTGGAACACTGCTATCATGTCTCCCCTATTTCTTCTTTTCTTTAGACTAGCCAAACCCAAGTCCTGCAGCCGTTCTTCGTATGTTTTAGTCTCCAGGCCTTTGATCACCTTAGTTGCTCTTCTCTGAATTTTTTCCAAACTCTCAACATCTTTTTTGTGATGTGGTGACCAAAATTGGCTGCAGTATTCCAGGTATAAACAAACTTTTGGTGATTGTTGTTGATTGGTGCGGCTCATGGAAGTCCAATTATTTCTCTATAGAGATGATACCCTAACAAGTTGATGGTTGTCCTTATATTTGTGTATACAAATTGCCCCAGTCCAATGCAGGACACTGTCAGTTAATGCTATGGGAATGAGGAAGAGGGGATGAAAATGTTCTGTCCAATTCTGAAATTGTTTT